>CM027834.1:4182745-4544578 GCA_016097485.1 Eucalyptus sideroxylon x Eucalyptus melliodora | reverse complement strand
GGTCAGGAAATCAGATGTGGCATATTTTTGATAATATAAGTCATTTACGTGGCGTCGGAGAGCTAACTCAGCAATGAAGATGCAAGACGATGTCGTTTTTGCCCCCAAAATAGGATTTTAAGGTATATATTAATTAAAATTAATTAAAGAACCAATTTTTGTTTTTAAAAAAATTAGGTGCAACACCTGGCGATGACAGCGCTGTCGGCGGCCCTCCACTGTCGCTAGCAAGGTTGGGGTCACTAGGCCTTAGGTAGGGGCCTCGTGACCTTGGCCGGCGATGAGAGTCTGCCAAATGTGGCTACTTTTTTTTTAAATTTATTTGTTTTAATTTATATAAATATTATTTTTATTAAATTTAAAATATAGAGGCAAAATGACGTCCTTTTTTTGCTTATATAGCCACGTCGTTGCGAAAAACGATGTTATTTTGCACTTAAGTCGCTGGAAAAATGCCATGTCTACAATTTGGCTGGAAATTTTAGTGTCGACATTTGAGCATCCCACTCTTTTCCAAATTTCGTATTTAAGTGTACTTTTGAAAATTTTGATACTTAAGAATTTAATTGTACTAAGTTTTGATACTTACGATGTACCTTAGCTATGTGCGTGCGCCTTTCTCACGGTGCTGTAGTATGTAGCTGTTGGGACATTATAAAAACTCAGCCAATCAATCTATATTTTCGTGGTACACTTGGTCAACCGCAGAGAAGACAGCAAACACACACACACACACACTCACACAAACACACACACACACACACAGATATATATATATATATATATATATATATATATATATATATATATATATTTTTTTTACATTTTTGTAGGAGCTTGGTCAACCGTAAGAAAGCGGCAAAAAAGTATATAAAATGGTAATAAAGTATTACGGGTGGAAGTGCAAGACTTTGCTCTGTGTTGGACTTCCTTGTTTGCGACGTTAATGCAATTTTGACTGTTAATTCATGATCTATGGACATTTCCTTGGGTCATTGATGATGAATGTTATTTTTTCCTTGTAATGCAGTAGGAGATATTAAGATTAATTAGTATTTGCAACCGTCTTACTTATTAAGAGTGAGAATAGAGGTAGAATAAAGGTGATTGTCTGTATTTAGGCGATGCAAATGTCAAAAATTAGCATAAGTGGATATTTATGTACCAAAACATCTAAAATGGATATTTAGGTGCCACACTTTTTGACAATTGGGACATTTAAGTGCCAAGTTCGGCAAAGGTGGTAAGAAACCGATGTGGCATATTTTTGATAATATAAGTCATTTACATGGCACGTCGGAAAGCTAACTCAACAATGAAGATGCAAGACGATGTCCTTTTTCCCCCAAAATAGGATTTTAATGTATATATTATTTAAATAATTAAAGAACCAATTTTTCTTTTTTTTATAAAAAAAAATTAGGTGCAACACCTGACGATGACAGCCCTCATCGGCGGCCCCCCACTGTCGCTGGCAAGGTTGGGGTCACTAGGCCTTAGGTAGGGGCCAGTGACCTTGGCCTACCGGCGATAAGAGTCTGGGTCGAATGTGGCTACTTTTTTTAATTATTTGTTTTAATTTATTTATATATTATTTTTATTAAAATTCAAATATAGAGGCAAAATGACGTCCTTTTTTTGCTTATATAGCCACGTCATTGCAAAAAATGATGTTATTTTGCACTTAAGTCGCTGGAAAAATGCATGTCTACAATTTGGCTGGAAATTTTAGTGTCAACATTTGAGCATCCCACACTTTTCCAAATTTGGTATTAAAGTGTACTTTTTGAAAATTTTGATACTTAAGAATTTAATTGTACTAACTTTTGATACTTACGATGTACCTTAGCTATGTGCGTGCGCATTACTTTCTGCAGTGCTGTAGTATGTAGCTGTTGGGACATTATAAAAACTCAGCCATTCACTCTATATTTTTGTGGAAGACTTAGGTCAACTGCAGAGAAAACAGCACACACACGCGCGCACACACACACACACACTCATATATATATATATATATATCTACATTTTTCTTAGAAGACATGGGTCAACCGTAGAGAAAGCGGCAAAAATGTAAATAAATTGGTAATAAAGTATTACGGGTGGAAGTGCAAGACTTAGGTTGCTCTGTGTTGGACTTCCTTGTTTGCGACGTTAGTGCAGTTTTGACTGTTAATTCATGATCTATGGACATTTCCTTGGGTCATTGATGATGAATGTAATTTTTTCCTTGTAATGCAGTAGGAGATATTAAGATTAATTAGTATTTGCAACCGCCTTACTTATTAAGAGTGAGAATAGAGGTAGAATAAAGGTGATTGTCTGTATTTAGGCGATGCAAATGTCAAAAATTAGCATAAGTGGATATTTATGTACCAAAACATCTAAAATGGATATTTAGGTGTCACTCTTTTTGACAATTGGGACATTTAAGTGCCAAGTTCGGCAAAGGTGGTAAGAAATCTGATGTGGCATATTTTTGATAATATAAGTCATTTACGTGGCACGTCGGAAAGCTAACTCAACATTGAAGATGCAAGACGATGTCCTTTTGCCCCAAAATAGGATTTTAATGTATATATTATTTAAATAATTAAAGAACCAATTTTTCTTTTTTTAAAAAAAAAAATTAGGTGCAACACCTGACGATGACGGCCCTCGTCGGCGGCCCCCCCACTGTCGCTGGCAAGGTTGGGGTCACTAGGCCTTAGGTAGGGGCCAGTGACCTTGGCCCACCGCACGAGAGTCTGCCGTATGTGGCTACTTTTTTTCTTAATTTATTTGTTTTAATTTATTTAAATATTATTTTTATTAAAATTCAAATATAGAGGAAAATGACGTCGTTTTTTTTTTGCTTATATAGTTACCGTCATTGCAAAAACGATGCTATTTTGCACTTAAGTCGCTGGAAAATGCCATGTCTACAATTTGGCTGGAAATTTTAGTGTCGACATTTTGAGCATCCCACTCTTTTCCAAATTTGGCATTTAAGCGTACTTTTTGAAAATTTTGATACTTAAGAATTTAATTGCACTAAGTTTTGATACTTACGATGTACTCAGCTATGTGCGTGCGCATTACTTTCTGCAGTGCTGTAGTATGTAGCTGTTCCGAGATTATAAAAACTCAGCCAATCAATATATATTTTCGTGGAAGACTTAGGTCAACCAAAGAGAAGACAACAAAAACACACACACACACACACACAAAATATATAAATATATATATATATATATATATATATATATATTTACATTTTTCTTAGAAGACTTGGGTCGAACGTAGAGAAAGCGGCAAAAAGTATATAAAATGGTAATAAAGTATTACGGGTGGAAGTGCAAGACTTAGGTTGCTCTGTGTTGGACTTTCTTGTTTGCGACGTTAGTGCAGTTTTGACTGTTAATTCATGATCTATGGACATTTCCTTGGGTCATTGATGATGAAGGTAATTTTTGCCGTGTAATGCAGTAGGAGAAATTAAGATTAATTAGTATTTGCAATAGTCTTACTTATTAAGAGTGAGAATAGAGGTAGAATAAAGGTGATTGTCTGTATTTGGGTGATGCAAATGTCAAAAATTAGCATAAGTGGATTTTATGTACCTAAACATCGAAAATGTATGTTTTAGGTGCCACTTTTGAAAAGTGGGACATTTAGTCTGCAAGTTCGCGAAGGTGGTCGGAAATCGATGTGGCATATTTTTGATAATGTAAGTCATTTACGTGGCACGTGGAAAGCTAACTCAGCAATGAAGATGCAAGACGATGTCGTTTTGCCCCCTAAAATAGGATTTTAATGTATATATTAATTAAAATTAATTAAAGAACCAATTTTTTTTTTTTTTTTAAAAAAATTAGCTGCAACAGCTGATGATGAAAGCCCTCGTTGGCGGCTCCCCACTGTCGCTGGCAAGGTTGGGTTCACTAGGCCTTAGGTAGGGGCCAGTGACCTTGGCCCACCGGCGATGAGAGTCTACCGAATGTGGCTACTTTTTTTCTTAATTTATTTGTTTTAATTTATTCAAATATAGAGGAAAATGACGTCGTTTTTTTTGCTTATATAGCCACGTCATTGCAAAAAACGATGCTTTTTTGCACTTAAGTTGCTGGAAAAATGCCATATCTACAATTTGGCTGGAAATTTTAGTGTCGACATTTTGAGCATCCGATTTTTTCCAAATTTGATATTTAAGTGTACTTTTTTAAAATTTTGATACTTAAGAATTTAATTGTGCTAAGTTTTGATACTTAGGATGTACCTTAGCTATGTGCGTGCGCATTACTTTCTGCAGTGCTGTAGTATGTAGCTGTTGCGAGATTATAAAAACTCAGCCAATCAATCTATTTTCGTGGAAGACTTAGGTCAACCAAAGAAGACAACAAAAAACACACACACACACACACAAATATATAAATATGTTTATATATATATATATATATATTTATATTTACATTTTTCATCAGAAGACTTGGGTCAACCGTAGAGAAAGCGGCAAAAAAGTATATAAAAAATGGTAATAAAGTATTACGGGTGGAAGTTCAAGACTTAGGTTGCTCCTGTGTTGACTTTCTTGTTTGCGACGTTAGTGCAGTTTTGACTGTTAATTCATGATCTATGGACATTTCCTTGGGTCATTGATGATGAAGGTAATTTTTGCCGTGTAATGCCGTAGGAGAAATTAAGATTAATTAGTATTTGCAATAGTCTTACTTATTAAGAGTGAGAATAGAGGTAGAATAAAGGTGATTGTCTGTATTTAGGCGATGCAAATGTCAAAAATTAGCATAAGTGGATTTTTATGTACCTAAACATCTAAAATGTACTTTACCAAAAAAAAAAAAAAAAAAAAAACATCTAAAATGTATATTTAAACCACTCTTTTGAAAAGTGGGACATTTAAGTGCCAAGTTCGGCGAAGGTGGTCGGGAATCCGATGTGGCATATTTTTGATAATGTAAGTCATTTACGTGGCACGTGGAAAGCTAACTCCCAGCAATGAAGATGCAAGACGATGTCGTTTTGCCCCCTAAAAATAGGATTTTTTAATGTATATATTAATTAAAATTAATTAAAGAACCAATTTTTCTTTTTTTTTTAAAAAAATTAGGTGCAACAGTGACGATGAAAAGCCCTCGTCGGCGGCTCCCACCTGTCAGCTGGCAAGGTTGGGTTTCACTAGGCCTTAGGGGGCCCAGTGACCTGGCCCACCTGGGCGATGAAATCACCGAATGTGGCTACTTTTTTTCTTAATTTATTTGTTTTAATTTAATCAAATATTATTTTATTAAAATTCAAATATAGAGGAAAATGACGTCGTTTTTTTGCTTATATAGCCGTCATTGCAAAAACGATGCTTTTTTGCACTTAAGTTGCTGGAAAAATGCCATGTCTACAATTTGGCTGGAAATTTTAGTGTCGACATTTGAGCATCCGACTCTTTTCCAAATTTGATATTTAAGTGTACTTTTTAAAATTTTTGATACTTAAGAATTTAATTGTGCTAAGTTTTGATACTTAGGATGTACCTTAGCTATGTGCGTGCGCATTACTTTCTGCAGTGCTGTAGTATGTAGCTGTTGCGAGATTATAAAAACTCAGCCAATCAATCTATTTTCATGGAAGACTTAGGTCAACCAAAGAGAAGACAACAAAAACACACACACACACACACACAAATATATAAATATGTTTATATATATATATATTTACATTTTTCTTAGAGGACTTGGGTCAACCGTAGAGAAGCGGCAAAAAGGTATATAAAATGGTAATAAAGTATTACGGTGGAAGTTCAAGACTTAGGTTGCTCTGTGTTGGACTTTCTTGTTGCAACGTTAGTGCAGTTTTGACTGTTAATTCATGATCTATGGACATTTCCTTGGGTCATTGATGATGAAGGTAATTTTTGCGTGTAATGCCGTAGGAGAAATTAAGATTAATTAGTATTTGCAATAGTCTTACTTATTAAGAGTGAGAATAGAGGTAGAATAAAGGTGATTGTCTGTATTTAGGCTGATGCAAATGTCAAAAATTAGCATAAGTGGATTTTTATGTACCAAACATCTAAAATGTATATTTAGGAATTTCCTCTTTTGAAAAGTGGGACATTTAAGTGCCAAGTTCGGCGAAGGTGGTCAGAAATCCGATGTGGCATATTTTTGATAATGTAAGTCATTTACGTGCACGTCGGAAAGCTAACTCAACAATGAAGATGCAAGACGATGTCGTTTTGCCCCTAAAATAGGATTTTAATGTATATATTAATTAAAATTAATTAAAGAACCAATTTTTTCTTTTTTTTTTTAAAATTAGGTGCAACAGCTGACGATGAAAGCCCCGTCGGCGGCCCCCACTGTGTCTCTAGCAAGGTTGGGGTCACTAGGCCTTGGGTAGGGGCCAGTGACCTTGGCCACGGCGATGAGAGTCTGCCGAATGTGGCTACTTTTTTTCTTAATTTATTTGTTTTAATTTATTCAAATATTATTTTTATTAAAATTCAAATATAGAGGAAAATGACGTCTTTTTTTTGCTTATATAGCCACGTCATTGCAGAAAACAATGCTTTTTGCATAAGTTCTTGGAAAAATGCCATGTCTACAATTTGGCTGGAAATTTTAGTGTCGACATTTGAGCATCCCACTCTTTTCCAAATTTGGTATTTAAGTGTACCCTTTGAAAATTTTGATACTTAAGAATTTAATTGTGCTAAGTTTTGATACTTACGATGTACCTTAGCTATGTGCGTGCGCATTACTTTGCACGATCTTTGTAGTATGTGTTGGAGAAATCTTTCCGTATTTTGCCGACAAAACGTTTCTTTTCGATCTTAAGTCTGGATGTTCGGAGACCGCGGTTTAAAGTCTGAAGACTTTGTTCTCTCAAGACTCAAGACTCAAGACTCGAAGACTCAAGACTTAAGACTCAAGACTCAAGACTTAAGTCTATTCTCACAATCCTCTTCTAATCCTAAAAGGACGGGCGAAATCCAAAGCGAGGTATATGGTTGAGGATTCGATCCTATCCCGAATAGATTTTTTGTTGGATAATCATTTCGGATTCTTTAATTCTTATCTAAGATCGATTGAAGATCCGATGGTCAACGAAATAATCTTGGTATGTTCTATTCTTGGAAACCAAGGATCCCGATTGTATGGGCGATCAGGATTGATGGGCTATCATCGAATTCCTTAAATAGCTCGGATGATCTTCTTGATTGGATTCCGTCCAACGGGTAGATTGGAGGAATTCCTTTGGTAAGTGCTATGATGGCATAAAGGAGTATAAAAAGAAGACGTTCTAGTTGTTTTGAGTGTGTGATCGGGACAGGAAAATTCGAGAGTCCTAAGAACCTTGATTGTTAGTCGAGACGTACGTTTCGAGCGAAATTGTTTAAACAGAGAGTGTTAGTATTTGGTGATACCTTGAGTGAGTGGTAGATTATCTACACCAAGAAATCAAGGAAGATCAACACTGTAATGAAGCTCTTTGTTCATAGTGGAATCCAGCCAATCGGGCTGTCAAGTGCGGAAAGAGTGGACGTAGGCTTGAATCAAGCCGAACCACTATAAACCGAGTGTTCAATTCTCTCTTTCCTTACTCGGTCTTGCGATTGATTTTTAACTGTTGCAAATCCTTTAATCTGTTTAAATATTGCACAATCTTCAAGGAAATTGTATTATACCTATTCACCCCCTCTAGGTTCTCATAATAGATATATCAATTGGTATCGAGCCAAGTGCTCGGTTTATAAAAGTGTTTTACTTTTGAGCTAAAGATTCTTTATGGCTAGTATGCTAGCACCAGTAGCTGATGGAGGGGCAAAGCAATACCAGACCTCCCTACTTTGATGGAAAAGATTACAACATCCGGAAAACAAGATGAAAGCTTTTCTACGATCAAAGGATCCTCTCGGAATGGGATGTGGTGGAAAAAGGAATCACTCCTACTGCTGCAAGATCAGAAAGAGGGAAAGAAACGTTGAAGCCAAGCGGAATGTCTCAAGAAGAGATAAACAAGAGACAAGCACTTGATGCTAAAGCAATTTATTCTCTATATTGTGCCTTGTCACCTAATGAATATAAGAATATCTTCTTGTGTTAAAGCAAAAGAAGTCTCGGGGATAGATTACATATCACTTATGAAGGGACAAAAGACCGAGTGAAGGAGACCAGACTAACATTCTCCTTGGTCAATATGAAGCCTTCAAAATGAAACCAGGAGAATCTATAATCGACATGTTTAGTCGTTTTACAGATATTGTCAATGGTCTTGAGAACCAAGGACAAAAATTTCTGATCCCATGAAGGTGAACAAGTCACAGGACTCTCCAAGGATTGGAATCATATAAAGACTTCAATAAGAGAGACGCAAAGAATCATGCCATTATCTGTAGATGAGCTGATTGGAACTCTTCAGTCTTATGAAGTGGAACGAATTAATGAAGACGAAGATCCAAGAGGTAAGAAATCTATTGCACTAAAATCAAATGATGATTCTGATGATGCAGATTCTGAAGATGATATGGATGATGAGGAGCTTGCACTCATGATAAGAAGATTCAGAAAACTAAACAGAAAAGCGGAAAGGTTCATCCCAAAGAAACAAAGTTTTAGAGACAAAGCAGACCAAGTCTGTTGATGATGAGGAACCAAACAAAGATGTAGTTTGCTTCGAATGTAAAAAGAAGGGACACATCAGACCCAACTGTCCTCTTCTGAAAAAGAAAAGAGGAAAAGCTGAGAAGTCTCGAAAAGCTCTTAAAGCCGAAACTTGGAGCGATACAGAGTGTGAAGAGAGTGATGAGGAATATGCCAACCTGTGTCTGATGGCGCAATCAGACTCAGACTCTGGATCAGACTCAGACAGTGAATTTGAGGTAAGTGATTATAAAATCCCTGTCAAAGTCTCTAAATACATTGATGAATTATGCTTTAGTCTTAAGACTCTCTCAAAAAGATTTCCGAACTTAAAAAGGAAAACTCAGTTTTAAAACAAAAGGAAAACATTTTGGAAGAAAAAGTGGAAAGTTTAAACTTGAATGTTTCTACCCTTAAAGAGAATGAAGAAAAACTTCCAAAAGAAAATGCTTTCTTAAAAACTGATTTATCAAATATTTCAAAGAAATTTTCAATAGGGTCGGAAAAACTTGAAAAAGTTCTTTCAGTCCAAAGACCTTACTTCAATAAGTCGGGTCTAGGTATGACAAATTTTAAGACAATCCCTTTGATTGATTTTCCGAAAGTAAAAGAAAGAATTAAGAAAAGACCTTCGAGAGAGGCTTACAAAAATCATTTCAAGAAAGTTTTTGTAAAGTCTGTAGGTCGAAATGCCTTAAGGTGTTCAAAGTGTAACATCAGGATCATTTTGAAAAAGAGTGTCCTATGGTTTGAAGCTGTTAAGAGAGTATGGCCTAATAATGCTCATCCTACTAACACCAAAGGACCCAAGAAAATTTGGGTACCAAAGAAAGCTTGAGACTTATTTTGAATGCAGGTCTCGTCAAAAGAAGGTAAAGTGGTATCTTGACAGCGGATGCTCAAGACACATGACAGAGACTCAAATTGTTTCATAAAGCTTATTCAAGTAAATGGTGGAAAAGTGTCATTTGGAGGAAATAGCAAAGGAAACATCGTGGGATTTGGAACCGTGAGAATTGGAAATCTTACAATAAGCAATGTCTCTCTAGTGGAATGACTCAATTATAATCTTCTCAAAAGCATTAGCCAATTGTGTGATACCGGTTTCAAGATCTCCTTTCAAGAAGGCATATGTTCTGGAATTAGTAAAGATTCGACTCAGTCTTTCATGGGTCGAAGGCATGGAAACATCTACCTCCTTGATGTAAAACCAAATGAAGAACAATGCCTATTCTCAATTCAAGATGAAGCAGTTCTATGGCACAGAAAACTTGGCCATATCAACAAGAAGCAATTAGCCAAAATCTCTTCAAAGCAGCTTGTTCGAGGTCTACCTAAATTGCCATATCAAAAGTCTGACCTATGCACTCCATGCATTCTGGGAAAGCAGGTAAGAAATTCATTTAAGCAAATAAATCATGTATCTACTAATCATGTATTACAGTTGCTTCATATGGATCTCTTTGGACCAACAAGAACCCAGAGCATTGGAGGTAAGAAATATTGTCTAGTAATTGTAGACGATTACTCTCGCTTTACCTGGGTATATTTTCTTGCAAGTAAGTCAGAAACCTTTTCGTACTTTGAGAAGTTTGCAAAAAGGGTTCAAAATGAAAAAGGATGTGCTATTTCAAGTATAAGAACAGATCATGGAAGTGAATTTGAAAATCAAGATTTTACAAAATTCTGTGATAAATCTGGTTTTAATCACATGTTTTCCTCTCCGTATACTCAGAGCAAAATGGAGTTGTGGAAAGAAAGAATAGATCTCTTCAAGAAATGGCTAGAACACTTTTAATTGAAAGTAAAATTTCTTCACGATTTTGGGCTGAAGTGTTTCAACCGCATGTTATATCATAAATAGAGTCTTCCTAAGACCTATTCTTGAAAAACCCCCTATGAATTATTCAAAGGTAAGAAGCCTATTGTTTCATACTTTCATGTATTTGGTTGCAAATGCTTTATTTTGAAAAATGCAAATGATCGAGTTGGTAAGTTTGAAGAAAGATCAGATGAAGGCATCTTCCTTGGATATTCTACATCAAGCAAAGCCTACAGAGTCTATAACAAGAAAAGCCAGTCTGTGGAGGAATCAATGAATGTCAAATTCCAAGACTCCACACAAGATGAATCCAGCCAGATTCAGCATGAAGAGTCTGAACCTGCTTTAGACCTTCCAAAGTCTTCAACTCAAGAAGCATCTCAGACTCAGGAAGTCCAACATCAAGATGCTTATGAAGATTCAAATAAAGAAAGAGATCATCAACCAAGCAAATCAACCAGTAACTGGAAACACAAATCCAGTCATCCTAAAGATCTCATTATTGGCGAAATCAATGAAGGAATCCGCACCGAGATCAAAAAGACGTGAAGAATCTAGTCTTTGTTGCTCTCATCTCATAAATTGAACCAAAAAGCATAGAAGAAGCTTTATCTGATGAAAGCTGGATCGAAGCTATGCAAGAAGAGCTCAGACAGTTCAACATTAATGATGTCTGGGAATTGACATCTAAACCAAAAGGTAAAACTGTTATTGGAGCCAAGTGGGTGTTCAGAAACAAGATGAATGAAAAAGGAAAAGTCGTACGAAATAAAGCAAGACTCGTGGCCAAAGGATACACGCAAGAAAAAGGAATAGACTATGATGAGACTTACGCTCCTGTAGCAAGGTTAGAAGCTATTCGTCTATTACTTGCGTTTGCTTGTTACAAAAATTTCAGGTTATTCTAAAAGGACGTCAAAAGTGCTTTCCTAAATGGATTTATCCAAGAGGAAGTTTATGTGGAACAACCGCCTGGATTTGAAGACTCAAAGAAGCCGGACTCGTCTTCGACCTGAAAAAGGCTCGTATGGTCTAAAGCAAGCACCTCGAGCTTGGTACGGCAGACTAAGTAAGTTTTTATTACGTAACGGATTTGTCAAAGGTAAAGTAGATACTATTCTGTTCATCAAAAAGGAAAACAAAAGTTTCTTACTCGTTCAAATATATGTTGATGACATTATTTTTGGATCCTCTAATGAAAGTCTTTGCAAGAAATTTTCTAAGTCTATGCAGGATGAGTTTGAAATGAGTATGATGGGAGAGTTAACATTCTTTCTTGGACTCCAAGTAAATCAAATGAAGGAAGGAACCTTTATCCATCAAGAAAAATATGCGAATGATCTCGTCAAAGGTTTGGATTGGAAAAGTGCAAAAAGACCGACATACCAATGTCATGTTCTCGTAAGATAGACAAGGATGAAGAAGGGAAGAAAGTAGATCTAAAGTCTGCAGGGAGCATGATCGGTTACTTCTTTATCTTATCGCTTCTAGACCTCGATATTTTGTTGAGTGTTTGCATCTCTGCAGGGTTTCAATCAGATCCTAGAGAATCACATCTCATTGCCGTGAAACGTATTATCAAATATGTTGCTTCATCTTCAAGCATCGGTCTTTGGTATCCAAATAGGGAGACTTTAATCTTCTAGGATACTCGAGACGCAGATCGGCCGATTCGTATCGATAGAAAGAGTACTTTGGAACTTATCAACGCTTGGAAACAGGACGAGTGTCTTGGTTCTCAAGGAAGCAAAGCACCGTAGCTCTCTCAACGCGGAAAGCGAGTATGTAGCTCTTGGAAGTCGCGTTGTTCGCAAATTCTATGGATAAAACAACGGCTACAAGACTTTGGCATTGAAGACTCATGCACGTAAATCGATGTGACAACACCAACGCGATCAATCTCACCAAAAATCCAATCCTTCATTCAAGAGCAAAGCATATTGAGATTCGACATCATTTTATTAGAGATCATATTCAAAATGGAGAAATCTCGATTCAATTTGTTGATTCAAAGAGTCAACTAGCGGATATATTCACAAAGCCTTTGGAGAAAAATCAATTCGACTTCATCCGCTCAAGACTCAACATTTTGAAGCTTGAAGAAATTAAAGTCCAGAGACTCACCAACTCTAAGACTCTAATCTCTTAGACCTTAAATCCTGAGACTCAATCATTCTTGGCTAAAGACCGTAAGTTGTTATGTTATCTCGAAAAGGTACGTTCTTTCATTCAGATATAATTCGTGTGAAATCTGAAATCTTTTTTAAAGAATTAATTTTGGCAGTTATTGATTTTGAAAAGAAGTGTTCGTACACTTTCCTTATACCGATTAAACTTCTCTTTTCAAATCCGAGGTATATATATATATATACGGTTATTCTACGCCCAATTTTCAAAACCCTAAAAGGCACTCTTCTCCCGACACGTTTCTTCTTCTTGTTCATCGTCAAGAAAGCGGTCATTCTTCTTGGGAAAAGCAAGTGAAGGAATCTTCCAATAGACAAAGAAAAGATGTCGTCTTCGAGGAAATCATCAAGAATCACAAACAGGGGACCACAAAGAATGGAGAAGGGACCGACTCACTTCGGATCTTACTGAGGAAGAAGACTTATCAAGTCGGCGACAAAGTCCGATTCGCTCTCCTCCACGTCATTCATCGTCTCCCCCACAAGGTGCAAGTCAACATCCGGAAGAAGAGATAATCGAGGAAGCCGCCAGAAGAGTCCAAAGACCCTCCTTTATCTATAAGCTTTATCGTGCGTTGAAAAGCTCCGGTTCTTCGTTAAAATATATAGATGACTTCCTTAAGGACAAAAATTATGGGAATGAATATCTTTTTCTGCGGAGAATGGAGGAATTGGAAATTGCCCCTAAAGGAAGGGCGAGGAGGCTCTTGCGAACATTCCGAGACCCTCGTTTGCCGGACAAAATCTGATTGATGGGAACGATGACGACAAAATGTTCCTTGAATTTAAACCTAGAATGGGTGTGGCAGCAAAGGTGAAAGGAAATCGGATGGATTTGTTTAAATCCAAGGATCAGGAAAAAGTGTATTTCAGGCTGTTGAAAAGAGGGGTGATAAACCCTAGAAGTGTCGATTTTGACTTCCTGGACTCCATCAACGTGAACTTAAGAGAAAAGTTGAATTTGCTTCAACTTGAGACTTTTTGCTCTGACTCTACAGACGGGTATGCTCAACTGACCGCCTATTTCTATTCAAATCTTAGCTTTTTGGATGCGAATAGAATTTCGTTCAGTGTTCGAGACCAAGTCCACGTAGTAGATGTGAATATGTTGGCGGACATTGTTGGAATTGAACGGGACGCTATCTCCCCATCAAAGTCTCACATGCTCGTACTACTCGGATCTTGTCAAAGATATGGATGTAGAGAAGAAAATTACCTATTCCAGGATGAATGCCATCAACATTGTGCTTCATAAGATTGTGATCAATCTTGTCTGGACCAAGTCTACGTCAAAGACTTCTGTGTCTCTTTCTGAAGCAAAGTTGATGTACGCGATCAACTCAGGACGGAAGTTTTCTCTCCCGCACACTATTCTCTTCCATATGTACAGAGCAATGTCAAAAGACAAAGGACAATTGCCTTATCCTGGTCTGGTGACCAAGATCTTCAGACATCTGAACATTGAACTGCCGCATACTTTTTGTGCTCGACCGTGTGATAAGATGGTGGTAGGGTTGAAAATGTTAATGAAGATGCGTCTGCAAGAACTCTCCAAAGCAATGGAGAAATTCAAAGTGAAATCTCCGATCGGTCCGCTTCAAAAAGGAAAGGAAAGGAGGCCTTTGGTGCCCCATCGAAAAAGAGGAAAAGAACTCTCATCCTTGAGGATGAAGATGAAGATGAAGATGAAGATGATGAAGATCCCTCTATCCAAGCACTGACAAGAACCAGACGTTCTGTGTCTCATCCGACAGATCTTCAGAAGAGCAGAGAAGAAGGAGAGAAGAACAGAGAAGAGGAAGAACGAGAGAGAGAAGGAAAAAGAAGATGAAGAAGAAGGAGAAGGAGAAAAAGAAAAGTCCGCCGACAAATGCGGAGAGAAGGAAGATCAATACAATCATCATCACTCTTCCCATTTCGATGTCCTAGAGACAGGGGGAGTTAGCAAGCAAGAAAGGTCTACATCTCATGCTGTCAGTGAAGATCTAAGACAATCTCCAGAAGACCCAGAAGAAGTTCAGGTCTCTCACTTGCCTGAAGAAGGTGATGCATCGATTCCAAATCTGCCAGACCATTCAAAAGCACCATCGTCTGCATACACACCATCTGAGAAAATCAATGCCAGTACACAGACGGATGATTCTGCAGATTTTCGTAGCATCATGAATATTCTTCTGGAAATGCGTAGTCAGATATATGTTCGGATTTGTGAAATCCAAGCTTTGAAAGAGCGGACAAGCATCTTCGGTCTCTCTGGAGGATAGACTCAAAGACCTTGCTCTGCAACTTCAAGCCAATGCCAAGGGAGAAGAGGTAGCTCATCGAGAGAAGACCGAAGAAGCTCGAAGGAGTAGTCCATCCATTGGGGATTTCCGGATCGTGCGCATTCCCAAGCAGACATGACTCCTTTCTCACCCCTTTCAATGCTGACAAAAAGGGGGAGAACCAATTTGAACAAACATCTTTTAAAAACTTTGACTTTTGTGGTTATGTTTATTTTTGAGTATGACTTGAGAACTTGAACTTGGATGTGAACTTGAACTTGAACTTGGATGTGAACTTGACTGAATTGACTGTGGATTGTGATGCTTGACTGGTTGCATTTATTCAAGTGTTGTTATATGGTGTTTCTCATGAAAGACTAACCAATTTTCTGTGGATGCAGAGTCTGGTTGTTTTATTAATCTTTATGAGTTAGCCATATTGCTTGAGAAATGTTTTGCAGGTCAAAGATGTTCAAATCTTCAAGAAAGTTTTTGTCACCATCAAAAAGGGGGAGATTGTTGGAGAAATCTTTACAGAATATTTTGAAGCTGACAAAACGTTTCTTTGATCCTAAGTCGGATGTTCGGAGACCAACAGTTTAAAGTACGAAGACTTTGTTCTCTCAAGACTCAAGACTCAAGACTCAAGACTTAAGACTCAAGACTCAAGACTTAAGTCTATTCTCTTCGACAGTCTTTCTAATCCGTGACGAAGGAAATCCAAAGCCGAGGTATATGGTTGAGGATTCGATCCTATCCTACGGAATAGATTTTTTGGTTGGATAATCATTTTGATTCTTTAATTCTTATCTAAGATCGATTGAAGATCCGATGGTCAACGAAATAATCTTGGTATGTTCTATTATTGGAAACCAAGATCCCGATTGTATGGGCGAACAAAGGATTGATGGGCTATCATCGAGATTCCTTAAATAGCTCGGATGATCTTCTTGATTGATTCCGTCCAACGGGTAGATTGGAGGAATTCCTTTGGTAAGTGCCAACGGCTATGATGGCATAAAGGAGTATAAAAGAAGACGTTCTAGTTGTTTTGAGTGTGTGATCGATAGAAAAATTCAGTGCGAAGAACCTTGATTGTTAGTCGAGATTTCGTTCGAGCGAAATTGTATACACGGAGAGTGTTAGTACTTGGTGATACCTTGAGTGAGTGTGGTAGATTATCTACACCAAGAAATCAAGGAAGATCAACACTGTAACAGCTCTTTGTTCATAGTGGAATCCAGCCAATTGGCTGTCAGTGCGGAAGAGTGGACGTAGGCTTGAATCAAGCCGAACCACTATAAACCGAGTGTTCAATTCTCTCTTTCCCTTACTCAGTCTTGCGATTGATTTTTAACTGTTGCAAATCCTTTAACTGTTTAAATATTGCACAATCTTCAAGGAAATTGTATTATACCTATTCACCCCCCCTCTAGGTTCTCATACTAGCTATATCAGTATGTAGCTGTTGCGAGAATATAAAAACTCAGCCAATCAATCTATATTTTCGTGGAAGACTTAGGTCAACCGCAGCGAAAACAGCACACGCGCACACACGCGCACACACACACACACACACACACACACACACATATATATATATATATATATATATATATTTACATTTTGCTTAGAAGACATGGGTCAACCGTAGAGAAAGCGGCAAAAATGTATATAAAATGGTAATAAAGTATTACGGGTGGAAGTGCAAGACTTAGGTTGCTCTGTGTGGGACTTTCTTGTTTGCGACGTTAGTGCAGTTTTGACTGTTAATTCATGATCTATGGACATTTCCTTGGGTCATTGATGATGAAGGTAATTTTGCCGTGTAATGCAGTAGGAGAAATTAAGATTAATTAGTATTTGCAATAGTCTTACTTATTAAGAGTGAGAATAGAGGTAGAATAAAGGTGATTCTCTGTATTTGTGCGATGCAAATGTCAAAAATTAGCATAAGTGGATTTTTATGTACCTAAACATCTAAAATAAATATTTAGGTGCCACTCTTTTGAAAAGTGGGACATTTAAGTCTTCCAGTTCGCGAAGGTGGTCAGAAATCCGATGTGGCATATTTTTGATAATATAAGTCATTTACGTGGCACGTCGGAAAGCTAACTCAGCAATGAAGATGCAAGACGATGTCGTTTGCCCCTAAAATAGGATTTTAATGTATATATTAATTAAAATTAATTAAAGGACCAATTTTTCTTTTTTTAAAAAAATTATGTGCAACAGGTGACGATGACAGCCCTCGTCGGCGGCCCCCACTATTGCTGGCAAGGTTGGGGTCACTAGGCCTTAGGTCGGGAACAGTGAGCTTGGCCCTCCGGAGATGAGAGTCTGCTGAATGTGGCTACTTTTTTTCCTAAATTTATTTGTTTTAATTTATTTAAATATTATTTTTTTTAAATTAAAATATACAGGCAAAATGACGTCCTTTTTTTTGCTTATATAGCCACGTCATTGCAAAAAACGATGTTATTTTGCACTTAAGTCGCTGGAAAAATGCCATGTCTACAATTTGGCTGGAAATTTTAGTGTCGACATTTGAGCATCCCACTGTTTTAGAAATTTGGTATTTAAGTGTACTTTTTGAAAATTTTGATTCTTAAGTAATTAACTGTACTAAGTTTTGACACTTAGGATGTACCTTAGCTATGTGCGTGCGCATTACTTTCTGCAGAGCTGTAGTATGTAGCTGTTGGGACATTCTAAAAACTCAGCCAATCAATATATATTTTCGTGGAAGACTTAGTTCAACCAAAGAGAAGACAACAAACACACACACACACACACACACACACACAGATATATATATATATATATATATATATATATATATATTTACATTTTGCTTAGAAGACATGGGTCAATCGTAGAGAAGGCGGCAAAAAAGTATATAAAATGGTAATAAAGTATTACGGGTGGAAGTGCAAGACTTAGGTTGCTCTGTGTTGGACTTTCTTGTTTGCGACGTTAGTGCAGTTTTGACTTTTAATTCATGATCTATGGACATTTCCTTGGGTCATTGATGATGAAGGTAATTTTTGCCGTGTAATGCAGTAGGAGAAATTAAGATTAATTAGTATTTGCAATAGTCTTACTTATTAAGAGTGAGAATAGAGGTAGAATAAAGGTGATTGTCTGTATTTGGGCGATGCAAATGTCAAAAATTAGCATAAGTGGATCTTTATGTACCTAAACATCTAAAATGTATATTTAGGTGCCACTCTTTTTGAAAAGTGGGACATTTAAGTGCCAAGTTCGGCGAAGGTGGTCGGAAATCCGATGTGGTATATTTTTGATAATATAAGTCATTTACGTGGCACGTCAGAAAGCTAACTCAGCAATGAAGATGCAAGACGATGTCGTTTTGCCCCTAAAATAGGATTTTAATATATATATTAATTAAAATTAATTAAAGAACCAATTTTTTTTTTAAAAAAATTAGGTGCAACAAGTGACGATGACAGCCATCGTCGGCGGCCCCCGCTGTCGCTGGCAAGATTGGGGTCACTAGGCCTTAGGTCGGGGCCGGTGACCTTGGCCCACCGGCGATGAGAGTCTGCCGAATGTGGCTACTTTTTTTTCTTGACTTATTTGTTTTAATTTATTTAAATATTATATTTATTAAAATTCAAATATAGAGGAAAATGACGTCATTTTTTTTGCTTATATAGCACGTCATTGCAAAAAACAATGCTTTTTTGCACTTAAGTTGCCGGAAAAATGCCATGCCTACAATTTGGCTGGAAATTTTAGTGTCGACATTTGAGCATCCGACTCTTTTCCAAATTTGGTATTTAAGTGTACCCTTTGAAAATTTTGATACTTAAGAATTTAATTGTGCTAAGTTTTGATACTTAGGATGTACCTTAGCTATGTGCGTGCGCATTACTTTCTGCAGGGCTGTAGTATGTAGCTGTTGCGAGAATATAAAAACTCAGCCAATCAATCTATATTTTCGTGGAACACTTAGGTCAACCGCAGCGAAAACAGCACGCGCGCGCGCGCGCCCACACACACACACACACACACACATATATATATATATATATATATATATATATATATATATATATATATATATATTTACATTTTGCTTAGAAGACATGGGTCAACCGTAGAGAAAGCGGCAAAAATGTATATAAAATGGTAATAAAGTATTACGGGTGGAAGTGGAAGACTTAGGTTGCTCTGTGTTGGACTTTCTTGTTTGCGACGTTAGTGCAGTTTTGACTGTTAATTCATGATCTATGGACATTTCCTTGGGTCATTGATGATGAAGGTAATTTTTGCCGTGTAATGCAGTAGGAGAAATTAAGATTAATTAGTATTTGCAATAGTCTTACTTATTAAGAGTGAGAATAGAGGTAGAATAAAGGTGATTGTCTGTATTTGGGCGATGCAAATGTCAAAAATTAGCATAAGTGGATTTTTATGTACCTAAACATCTAAAATGTATATTTAGGTGCCACTCTTTTTAAAAGTGGGACATTTAAGTGCCAAGTTCGGCGAAGGTGGTCGGAAATCCGATGTGGTATATTTTTGATAATATAAGTCATTTACGTGGCACGTCAGAAAGCTAACTCAGCAATGAAGATGCAAGACGATGTCGTTTTGCCCCTAAAATAGGATTTTAATATATATATTAATTTAAATTAATTAAAGAACCAATTTTTCTTTGTTAAAAAAAATTAGGTGCAACAGCTGACGATGACAGCCATCGTTGGCGGCCCCCGACTGTCGCTGGCAAGATTGGGGTCACTAGCCCTTAGGTCAGGGCCAGTGACCTTGGCCCACCCGCGATGAGAGTCTGCTGAATGTGGCTACTTTTTTTTCTTAACTTATTTGTTTTAATTTATTTAAATATTATATTTATTAAAATTCAAATATAGAGGAAAATGACGTCATTTTTTTTGCTTATATAGCCACGTCATTGCAAAAAACAATGCTTTTGCACTTAAGTTGCCAGAAAAATGCCATGCCTACAATTTGGCTGGAAATTTTAGTGTCGACATTTGAGCATCCGACTCTTTTCCAAATTTGGTATTTAAGTGTACCCTTTGAAAATTTTGATACTTAAGAATTTAATTGTGCAAAGTTTTGATACTTACGATGTACCTTAGCTATGTGCGTGCGCATTACTTTCTGCAGTGCTGTAGTATGTAGCTGTTGCGAGAATATAAAAACTCAGCCAATCAATCTATATTTTCGTGGAAGACTTAGGTCAACCGCAGCGAAAACAGCACGCGCGCGCGCGCGCGCTCGCGCACACACACACACACACACATATATATATATATATATATATATATATTTTTTTTTTTTTTACATTTTGCTTAGAAGACATGGGTCAACCGTAGAGAAAGCGGCAAAAATGTATATAAAATGGTAATAAAGTATTACGGGTGGAAGTGCAAGACTTAGGTTGCTCTGTGTTGGACTTTCTTGTTTGCGACGTTAGTGCAGTTTTGACTGTTAATTCATGATCTATGGACATTTCCTTGGGTCATTGATGATGAAGGTAATTTTTGCCGCGTAATGCAGTAGGAGAAACTAAGATTAATTAGTATTTGCAATAGTCTTACTTATTAAGAGTGAGAATAGAGGTAGAATAAAGGTGATTCTCTGTATTTGTGCGATGCAAATGTCAAAAATTAGCATAAGTGGATTTTTATGTACCTAAACATCTAAAATAAATATTTAGGTGCCACTCTTTTTGAAAAGTCGGACATTTAAGGGCCAAGTTCGGCGAAGGTGGTCAAAAATCCGATGTGGCATATTTTTGATAATATAAGTCATTTACGTGGCACGTCGGAAAGCTAACTCAGCAATGAAGATGCAAGACGATGTCGTTTTGCCCCTAAAATAGGATTTTAATGTATATATTAACTAAAATTAATTAAAGGACCAATTTTTCTTTTTATAAAAAAATTAGGTGCAACAGCTGACGATGACAGCCATCTTCGGCGGCCCCCGATTGTCGCTGGCAAGATTGGGGTCACTAGGCCTTAGGTCGGGGCCAGTGACCTTGGCCCACCGGCGATGAGAGTCTGCCGAATGTGGCTACTTTTTTTTCTTAACTTATTTATTTGAATTTATTTAAATATTATTTTTCTTAAAATTCAAATATAGAGGCAAAAATGACGTCATTTTTTTTTTGCTTATATAGCCACGTCATTGCAAAAAACGATGTTATTTTGCACTTAAGTCGCAGGAAAAATGCCATGTCTACAATTTGGCTGGAAATTTTAGTGTCGACATTTGAGCATCCCACTGTTTTAGAAATTTGGTATTTAAGTGTACTTTTTGAAAATTGTGATACATAAGATTTTAATTGTACTAAGTTTTGATACTTAGGATGTACCTTAGCTATGTGCGTGCGCATTACTTTCTGCAGTGCTGTAGTATGTAGCTGTTGGGACATTCTAAAAACTCAGCCAATCAATATATATTTTCGTGGAAGACTTAGGTCAACCAAAGAGAAGACAACAAACACACACACACACACACACACACACACAAATATATAAATATATATATATATATATATATATTTACATTTTTCTTAGAAGACTTGGGTCAACCGTAGAGAAAGCGGCAAAAAAGTATATAAAATGGTAATAAAGTATTACGGGTGGAAGTGCAAGACTTAGGTTGCTCTGTGTTGGACTTCCTTGTTTGCGACGTTAGTGCAGTTTTGACTGTTAATTCATGATCTATGGACATTTCCTTGGGTCATTGATGATGAATGTAATTTTTGCCGTGTAATGCAGTAGGAGAAATTAAGATTAATTAGTATTTGCAATAGTCTTACTTATTAAGAGTGAGAATAGAGGTAGAATAAAGGTGATTGTCTGTATTTGGGCGATGCAAATGTCAAAAATTAGCATAAGTGGATTTTTATGTACCTAAACATCTAAAATGTATATTTAGGTGCCACTCTTTTTGAAAAGTGGGACATTTAAGTGCCAAGTCCGCGAAGGTGGTCGGAAATCCGATGTGGCATATTTTTGATAATATAAGTCATTTACGTGGCATGTCGGAAAGCTAACTCGGCAATGAAGATGCATGACGATGTCGTTTTGCCCCCAAAATAGGATTTTAGTGTATATATTAGTGAAAGTTAATTACGGAACAAATTTTTCTTTTTTTTAAAAAAAATTAGGTGCCACACCTAACGATGACAGCCCTCGTCGGCGGCCCCCCACTGTCGCTGGCAAGGTTGGGGTCACTAGGCCTTAGGTAGGGGCCAGTGACCTTGGCCCACCGGCGATGAGAGTCCGCCGACTGTGGCTACATTTTATTCTTAATTTATTTGTTTTAATTTATTTAAATATTATTTTTATTAAAATTCAAATATAGAGGCAAAATGACATCGTTTTTTTTGCTTATATAGCCACGTCATTGCAAAAAAGATGTTATTTTGCACTTAAGTCCTGGAAAAATGCCATGTCTACAATTTGGCTGGAAATTTTAGTGTCGACATTTGAGCATCCCACTCTTTTCCAAATTTGGTATTTATGTGTACTTTTTGAAAAATTTTATACTTAAGAATTTAATTGTACTAAGTTTTGATACTTACGATGTACCTTGGCTATGTGCGTGCGCATTACTTTTTGCAGTGCTGTAGTATGTAGCTGTTGCGAGATTATAAAAACTCAGCCAATCAATGTATATTTTCGTGGAAGACTTAGGTCAACCAAAGAGAAGACAACAAACACACACACACACACACACAAATATATATATATATATATATATATATATATATTTACATTTTTCTTAGAAGACTTGGGTCAACCGTAGAGAAAGCGGCAAAAAAGTATATAAAATGGTAATAAAGTATTACGGGTGGAAGTGCAAGACTTAGGTTGCTCTGTGTTGGACTTCCTTGTTTGCGACGTTAGTGCAGTTTTGACTGTTAATTCATGATCTATGGACATTTCCTCGGGTCATTGATGATGAAGGTAATTTTTGCCGTGTAATGCAGTAGGAGAAATTAAGATTAATTAGTATTTGCAATAGTCTTACTTATTAAGAGTGAGGATAGAGGTAGAATAAAGGTGATTGTCCGTATTTGGGCGATGCAAATGTCAAAAATTAGCATAAGTGGATTTTTATGTACCTGAACATCTAAAATGTATATTTAGGTGCCACTCTTTTGAAAAGTGGGACATTTGAGTGCCAAGTTCGGCGAAGGTGGTCAGAAATTCGATGTGGCATATTTTTGATAATATAAGTCATTTACGTGGCACATCGGAAAGCTAACTCAGCAATGAAGATGCAAGACGATGTCGTTTTGCCCCGAAAATAGGATTTTAATGTATATATTAATTAAAATTAATTAAAGAACCAATTTTTCTTTTTTAAAAAAAATTAGGTGCAAATGGTGACGATGACAGGCCTCGTCGGCGGCCCCCCACTGTCGCTGGCAAGATTGGGGTCACTAGGCCTTAGGTCGGGGCCAGTGACCTTGGCCCACCGGCGATGAGAGTCTGCCGAATGTGGCTACTTTTTTTCTTAATTTATTTGTTTTAATTTATTTAAATTTTATTTTTATTAAAATTAAAATATAGAGGCAAAATGACGTCGTTTTTTTTGCTTATATAGCCACGTCATTGCAAAAAACGATGTTATTTTGCACTTAAGTCGCAGGAAAAATGCCATGTCTACAATTTGGCTGAAAATTTTAGTGTCGACATTTGAGCATCCCACTGTTTCAGAAATTTGGTATTTAAGTGTACTTTTTGAAAATTTTGATTCTTAAGAATTTAATTGTACTAAGTTTTGATACTTAGGATGTACCTTAGCTATGTGCGTGCGCATTACTTTCTGCAGTGCTGTAGTATGTAGCTGTTGGGATATTATAAAAACTCAGCCAATCAATATATAGTTTCGTGGAAGACTTAGGTCAACCGCAGAGAAGATAGCAAACACACACACACACACACACATTTATATATACATATATATATATATATATATATATTTATATATTTATATATATATACATCATTTATGCTTTTATACTTCCTTCCCTGCTTTCATATAGATCTGTTAATCTCTATACATCATTGTTCTCTCTATAGTACTCCGATCCTAACCCCTTTATGGTATCAGAGCCAGTAGGAAAGTATAGATAGTCTTTGTAAGAACATACACTTAGATCGAGAGCCATTCGTTGGCATCCTTCTTGTTTCTACAGAGTGGTCCAGGCCGTAAGTCCCTGAGTGGCTGTTAGACCGTTGGTTTAGCTCTGTAACGGTTCTGAAGAAGGGTTAGTTCCGATCCTAAGTATGAGCTTACATAGAAGATCTACATCTTCCTCTAGTTCTCTATCACAAATGGACTCAGATCCAAGTCCTATACATAGAGAAGAAGTACGGATAGAAGATTTCAACAAATCTATAGAAAATTGGGAAATTCCTAAAATACAACTTAAGGAAATATACAAGCAATCAAAGTTGAAGTTTTTCAAAAAATCAGACTATGTCATATCCACCGAAGAAAGAGATGTTCCCCTTTCTAATTCCTATGAAAAAATACATCTTTTGAATAAAGAGTCCATCCAAAAGCATAAACAAAAATACAATTACATTCATATAGGACTAGTCTAAGTAGGAGTCAAACCTCTTACAAAAGAAGGCCTTAATACTTCCATTCTCTTAGTTTTATGAGATTCACGTCTTTTAAACTACGATGAATCCATTCTCGGTACTGTAGAGACAAGTCTCTGCAAAGGACCCATACATTTTGACTGTTACCCCAATTTTTCTGTATCTCTCAAAGATAAGAACATTCTTAGAGCTCTAACACTCCAAATCAAAACCCATAATTACAAAGTGGCAGATGGTTCTATTCCTTTAGCCCTTGTTTATAGAATTCATTATAAAGCCATGTCCTCCGCCTTTGGAGAAAATTCTTTCAAACATAGTCCTCGAGGAGAAACACTTCTCCTCCAAACTGACATTTCTAGAGCTAATACAACAATTCCTAGGTCTATTAATTGGAACCAAGTTACTTTACCAGAACAATGGGAATTAGAAAACCAAATTCCCCAACAAGTTGTTCAAAATACAGATCCTACTAATGTCATTCAACATCCAGAAGGAAGAGTGACCATTAGATTTCCTAGAAGATCTTTCGATTCAAGATCCAGTCCTTCTTTTCATAATTCTTATACAAGGTCCATAGATCTTAATCCTAATCTTCCTCCTATAATCACCATTCCTCCTAGTACGCACAGAAACACTCCTCCTCCTAGTGTACATAGAGATACTCCCACACACGATACAACACCTTTACCTCCTTCCACCAGTAGAAGTAATCAAGAGACACCTCCTGAACCAGAAATTAGTGGTTTAGATAATAGATTAGGGATTTCCAGGCTAGTTTATCAACAAAACCAGCCTGAACCAGTCCTTGAAAATACAGATTCCCCTCATCATTCTCCTACTTATTCTCAAATGATAGATGCTGAGCTTAATGTTCTAGAAAAACATTTTGAACCAAACAAAACTTTTCTTAATAAAGAATTTAATTCTGAAGACAACAAACAAATCAGAGAATGGTTCTTCAAAACCTTTGCTGACAAAGCGAAAGACGTCAAACAAAAATATTACGACTACGTATACGAATATGAAGTCCATATATTCTTCTTTGATTGGTTAGAAGAACAATTCCTTGAACCAAAAGAAATACTTGTTTTAGATCATCATTATAAGTGGAAACATGATAATGGTGAAACCATAGAATCCAATCATCCACCCCTTAGAA
Source organism: Eucalyptus sideroxylon x Eucalyptus melliodora (assembly GCA_016097485.1). Classification (NCBI taxonomy): domain Eukaryota; kingdom Viridiplantae; phylum Streptophyta; class Magnoliopsida; order Myrtales; family Myrtaceae; genus Eucalyptus; species Eucalyptus sideroxylon x Eucalyptus melliodora. The sequence continues at coordinate 4,518,888 of CM027834.1, read as the reverse complement.
GAATAAAAATACAACATGGAGAAAGTGAGGTTACAGCCACTCCTTTTAGGCTTCCAGATCAAGGAGACTCTCTTTATACTCACAAAGTCATTGAACAAAACAATTACACTAATCAACATTTGGCGACCATAGGAAAACAGTTAAATAGGATAGAATCCACCATTCAAAATCCTACTCAACTCGTCACACCACAAGTTGACACTTTCAAAAAACCCATTTTTAAAGCCTTTGAATTCCCAAAAAACCTTAGCCCGGAGTTTGCCAAAGCCATAGAACAAAAGAAAAAACTCCTAGGAAAAGCAAAGGTAGAAGCTACTCCTATTATAGACACCCCTAAATTCCAGAATCTTATCATTAAAGACACCCCTGACCAACCCACTATCAGTACATTGACCAAACAATCTGGTGACTCTGATAATGAATCGGTCGCTGGGATTAACAGACTCAATTGGAGACAACCTCAGAAACTTTATTATAGTAGGGCTACTCCACCTGACATTGCACAAGAAGAATCAGCATCAGGTGATAAACTTAATATCCAATACAAATTACCAGAAGCCTTAATAATAAAAGATCAAATGTCTTACAAAACATCTTTTCTCTTAGTAAAAAATATGAGACAACAGGTAATTCTTGGAACACCTTTTATTCAATTAATCCAACCTTTTACAGTTACTAATGAAGGCATTGAAACTCATGCTTTAAACAGAAAAATCACTTTTAACTTCGTGACAAAACCACAAAAAAGAAGCCTAAATATTTTACAAGAACATTCTATTTCTGAAATAAATTGCCTCATAAAAGACAAAGAAAACCAGCTTGAATTCTTAAAAGAAGATTTAGAATTCAAAAGAATAGAAGAAAATCTTATAAAATCCAACATCGTAGAAAAAATAGCCTCCCTACAAAAACACATAGAAAAAACTATATGCTCTACTCTACCCAATGCCTTTTGGGAAAGGAAGAAGCATATCGTTGATTTACCTTATGAACAAGATTTTTCTGACATTAAAATACCTACCAAAGCCCGCCCGACATAGATGAATCAAGAAGTTTTGAAATTCTGTCAAGCAGAAATACAAGACCTCTTGAATAAAAAACTCATAAGAAAAAGCCAATCACCATGGAGTTGTTCTGCTTTTTATGTCAATAAAAATGCCGAACTAGAAAGAGGAGTTCCAGGTTAGTTATTAATTATAAACCTCTTAATACAGCCCTTAGATGGATAAGATATCCTATACCCAATAAAAAAGATTTACTAAACAGACTTTGTAGATCAAAATTATTTTCAAAATTTGACATGAAATCAGGATTTTGGCAAATACAAATCTGTGAAAAGGATAAATACAAAACAGCTTTTACTGTCCCTTTTGGTCAATATGAATGGAATGTTATGCCATTCGGTCTCAAAAATGCCCTTCGAATTCCAAAGAATCATGAATGATATCTTCAATCCTTATTCAGATTACATCATAGTTTATATAGATGATGTTCTAGTTTTTTCCTCTAATATAGAACAGCATTTCAAACATCTTTCTACTTTCATAAAAATAATTATACAAAATGGTCTAGTAGTCTCTCCCACTAAGATTGCACTATTCAGGACCAGAATTAGATTTCTAGCTCATTACATCCATTTAGGTACTATAACCCCAATAGAAAGATCAATTTCTTTTACCGATAAATTTCCGAGATGAGATTAAAGACAAAACTCAATTACAAAGGTTTTTGGGTAGCCTCAATTATATTTTAGATTTCTTCCCCAATATAAATATCCTTTGCAAACCTTTACATCAAAGGCTTCGTAAGGATCCTCCACCCTGGACTTCGGTCCATACAGACATTGTCAAACAAATAAAATTGCATGTAAAAGATATACCATGCTTACACCTTGTCGAATTCTTGCTTTCAAAATAGTTGAAACAGACGCTTCGGAGAATTAGGATATGGTGGCGTTCTCAAACAGGTCAAAAACAACAAAGAACAAGTTGTTCAATTTATATCAAAACATTGGAATTCCACTCAACAAAATTATTCGACAATTAAAAAAGAAATACTTGCTATAGTTTTATCTATATCAAAATTCCAAGGAGATTTATTAAATCAAAAATTTCTATTACGAATTGATTGCAAATCAGCCAAAGACATTTTACAAAAAGACGTTTTAAATATTGCATCAAAATAGATTTTTGCCAGATGGTAAGCCATACTTTCAGTATTTGATTTTGACATTGAATTTATAAATGGTTCTTCAAATTCATTACCTGATTTTCTCACAAGAGAATTTTTACAGGCGATACCAATATGCCAAGATCCAAAAAAGACAAAGATAAAAGCAAAGGCAAAGCCACTGCCGAACCCTCCAATACACCACCAAAGCCAAAAGGCTTAACATCCGTCAAGACATGGCTCCAAATGGCAGAAAACAACCAAACATACTTACAGCAAACACCTTTGACAACAGAACCCATATCATCTCGAACCCATGCTAGCCTTTAATCGTTACCCAACATACTACCAAAAGAAACACTTTTGTTACTTGCCCGATCTTTACAAAACGTAAAGAAAGAGCCATCCAGTGCCATAGAGGTAAGCAACAATCCTTCCCCGCTTGCTACACAAAAACAAGCGGAATACAAAAGAATTTCGAATGAGGTGGTTATTAAGCCTCAGGCAACCCCTCTTTCTCAAAGATCAAAATTTTTCCCCAAAACATCTTTTCAAAAAATATTGACTGTGGAAGATGGATTCTTCGATAAAGATCCAATCAAATTTGCAGAAAACATATTTCCAAAAAATTGGCTTTTCAAACCTCACAATACAAACAAAACCCTTGCTTATTATGAGCAAATTTTAGTGGAAACAGAATCGGCAAGGTTCACTCACTTTGCTGATAAAACCAATACAGAAAATATCCTTTATTCCACTATATCCATCAGTAAAGTTATACACCCCTCACACTGGGGAGCCTCACCCCATACACCTAGAAAATTCCAAACCAGACTTACCCAAAGCCTGCCATACTCCTCCTCATATACATACTGGGACTACCAACAAGCTTGGTGGAACGTCTTTTTCGATACGAATACAAATTTCCAACACTCCTGGTTATTATTCTTCAAAGACAACTTCCCAAGACAAACCTTACCAAACCGGTTTGACTCCGGGTGGATCTCTTTGGTCCTTTGGACATAATATTACACCCCACAGTCAAACAAGGATTCAAGGTTTTCAGTGAAAAATTCATACCAACACCTCATGATATAAGGTTCCCATGCCTTATGCATTTCTTTATAATATTCAGAATCTCTTGGGTAACAGCATGGGAATTTGAATACAATACATCCAATAAACCAGGTGTACCAAAAGATTCTTGTCCAAAAATACAAAACAAAATGGTGGGATGGATTCAGATTTCTTGATCAAGGATCCGAAGCTGCGGTTAAAACATGGCTAAATAGCCGAAAACCCAAATAATCGCATCCCCATCAAATACATCGTTTTTACGGGGAAAAATCCATGGCAAGTGCAGCACTTGCAGCAGTCCAAAACAGAGATGAATACCGCAACATCCTCGGGACGATGCTCTCGTGCGGAAGAATCACAATGTGGATCTTCCAAATCTCAATACAAGCCAAGAAGGATCCTCCCAAGTCATATCATAGTGGAAACACTAATGAAGACGATCTTTACGAAATCAATACGGGACAGAGATTAAAAGACATCACATGCGATACTATTACAAACGGCGCAAAAGGCTACACATCGAAGCGTAGTAGATATACACTGTTCATACACTGTTCACTGTTCACTATTCATACACTGTTCACTATTCACACACTGTTCAGTACTGTTCACTTTACACTGTTCAGCACTGTAGCACCCTCTATAAATACACCCACTCGACATAGAAGAAAGGACCTCGAAATTTTCCAGATTTCTCTCTTCTTCTCTCTCCCTCTCACTTGTAAACCATCCTCTCTTCCATCTCCATCCTCATCTCTTCCATCTCCAAGCTCTCTTACCTTGTATCCCCTGGTTTCAAAGTAAGTTTTCATATACATCGTTTTATACAGGGTTACCAACTTACATGATAGTTGGTTAACCATTTCTTGTAATACAAACATCAATACTCCCTGGAGTGCGGATTACCGCCCTAGAGGATGACTTGATGCTTTAGTTTCCGCATCCTTCAATACATGTAATTTCAGCTTTATAGCTTTTTATAATACAAGTTCATACCACCTTCATGGTTGGTTTTTGCTTATGCATACTCTTACTTTATATTTTATATATTGCTTTCGGTTTTTACATTATCCTTAATTCTCGCGATTTTATTTAAGTCATTTACCTTCTTGTTCTTATACATCATTTCTGCTTTTATACTTCCTTCCCCGCTTTCATATAGATCTGTTAATCTCTATACATCCTTGTTCTCTCTATAGTACTCGATCCTAACCCCTTTATATATTTACATTTTTCTTAGAAGACTTGGGTCAACCGTAGAGAAAGCGGCAAAAAAGTATATAAAATGGTAATAAAGTATTACGGGTGGAAGTGCAAGACTTAGCTTGCTCTGTGTTGGACTTCCTTGTTTGCGACGTTAGTGCAGTTTTGACTGTTAATTCATGATCTATGGACATTTCCTTGGGTCATTGATGATGAATGTAATTTTTTCCGTGTAATACAGTAGGAGAAATTAAGATTAATTAGTATTTGCAACAGTCTTACTAATTAAGAGTGAGAATAGAGGTAGAATAAAGGTGATTGTCTGTATTTGGGCGATGCAAATGTCAAAAATTAGCATAAGTGGATTTTTATGTACCTAAACATCTAAAATGTATATTTAGGTGCCACTCTTTTGAAAAGTGGGACATTTAAGTGCGAAGTTCAGCGAAGGTGGTCGGAAATCCGATGTGGCATATTTTTGATAATATAAGTCATTTACGTGGCACGTCGGAAAGCTAACTCAGCAATGAAGATGCAAGACGATGTCGTTTTGCCCCCAAAATAGGATTTTAGTGTATATATTAGTGAAAGTTAATTACGGAAGAAATTTTTTTTTTTTTTTTAAATTAGGTGAAACAGCTGACGGTGAGAGCCCTCGTCGGCGGCCCCCACTGTCGCTGGCAAGGTTGGGGTCACTAGGCCTTAGGTAGGGGCCAGTGACCTTGGCCCACCGGCGATGAGAGTCTGCCGAATGTGGCTACTTTTTTTTCTTAATTTATTTGTTTTAAATTTATTTAAATATTATTTTTCTAAAAATTCAAATATAGAGGCAAAATGACGTCGTTTTTTTTTTGCTTATATAGCCATGTCATTGCAAAAAACGATGTTATTTTGCACTTAAGTCGCTGGAAAAATGCCATGTCTACAATTTGGCTGGAAATTTTAGTGTCGACATTTGAGCATCCCCCTGTTTTAGAAACTTGGTATTTAAGTGTACTTTTTGAAAATTTTGATACTTAAGAATTTTATTCTACTAAGTTTTGATACTTAGGATGTACCTTAGCTATGTGCGTGCGCATTACTTTCTGCAGTGCTGTAGTATGTAGCTGTTGGGACATTCTAAAAACTCAGCCAATCAATATATATTTTCATGGAAGACTTAGGTCAACCGCAGACAAGATAGCAAAAACACACACACACACACACACACAAATATATATATATATATATATATATATATATATATTTACATTTTTCTTAGAAGCCTTGGGTCAACCGTAGAGAAAGCGGGCACAAAGTATATAAAATGGTAATAAAGTATTGCGGGTGGAAGTGCAAGACTTAGGTTGCTCTGTGTTGGAGTTCCTTGTTTGCGACATTAGTGCAGTTTTGACTGTTAATTCATGATCTATGGACATTTCCTTGGGTCATTGATGATGAATGTAATTTTTTCCGTGTAATGCAGCAGGAGAAATTAATTAGTATTTGCAACAGTCTTACTTATTAAGAGTGAGAATAGAGGTAGAATAAAGGTGATTGTCTGTATTTGGGCGATGCAAATGTCAAAAATTAGCATAAGTAGATTTTTATGTACCTAAACATCTAAAATGTATATTTCGGTGCCACTCTTTTTGAAAAGTGGGACATTTAAGTCAAGTTTGGCGAAGGTGGTCAGAAATCCGATGTGGCATATTTTTGATAATATAAGTCATTTACGTGGCACGTTGGAAAGCTAACTCTGCAATGAAGATGCAAGACAATGTCGTTTTGCCCCCAAAATAGGATTTTAATGTATATATTAGTCAAAATTAATTACAGAACCAATTTTTCTTTTTTTTTTAAAAATTAGGTGCAACACCTGACGATGACAGCCCTCGTCGGCGGCTTCCCACTGTCGCTGGCAAGGTTGGGGTCACTAGGCCTTAGGTAGGGGCCAGTGACCTTGGCCCACCGGCGATGAGAGTCTGCCGAATGTGGCTACTTTTTTTTCTTAATTTATTTGTTTTAATTTATTTAAATATTATTTTTATTAAAATTCAAATATAGATGAAAATGACGTCGTTTTTTTTGCTTATATAGCCACGTCATTGCAAAAAACGATGTTATTTTGCACTTAAGTCGCTGGAAAAATGCCATGTCTACAATTTGGCTGGAAATTTTAGTGTTGACATTTGAGCATCCCACTCTTTTCCAAATTTGGTATTTAAGTGTACTTTTTGAAAATTTTGATACTTAAGAATTTAATTGTACTAAGTTTTGATACTTATGATGTACCTTAGCTATGTGCGTGCGCATTACTTTCCGCAGTGCTGTAGTATGTAGCTGTTGGGACATTATAAAAACTCAGCCAATCAATCTATATTTTCATGGAAGACTTAGGTCAACCGCAGAGAAGATAGCAAACACACACACACACACACACACACACAAATATATATATTTACATTTTTCTTAGAAGACTTGGGTCAACCGTAGAGAAAGCGGCAAAAAAGTATGTAAAATGGTAATAAAGTATTACGGGTGGAAGTGCGAGACTTAGGCCGCTCTGTGTTGGACTTCCTTGTTTGCGACGTTAGTGCAGTTTTGACTGTTAATTCATGATCTATGGACATTTCCTTGGCTTATTGATGATGAATGTAATTTGTGCCCTGTAATGCAGTAGTAGAAATTAATATTAATTAGTGTTTGCAATAGTGTTACTTATTAAGAGTGAGAATAGAGGTAGAATAAAGGTGATTGTCTGTATTTAGGCGATGCAAATGTCAAAAATTAGAATAAGTGGATATTTATCTATCAAAACATCTAAAATGTATATTTAGCTGCCTCTCTTTTTGAAAATTGTGACATTTAAGTGCCAATTTCGCGAAGGTGGTCGGAAATCCGATGTGACATATTTTTTATAAGATAAGTGATTTACGGTGCATGTCGGAAAGCTAACTCAGCAATGAAGATGCAAGACGATGTCGTTTTGCCCCAAAAACAGAATTTAAATGTATATATTAAATAAAATTAATTAAAGAACCAATTTTTCTTTTTAAAAAATTAGGTGCAACACTTGACGATGACAGCCCTCGTCGGCGGCCCCCCTCTGTCGCTGGCAAGGTTGGGGTCACTAGGCCTTAGGTAGGGGCCAGTCACCTTGGCCCACGGGCGATGAGAGTCTGCTAAATGTGGCTACTTTTTTTTCTTAATTTATTTGTTTTAACTTATTTAAATATTATTTTTATTAAAATTGAAATCTGGAGGCAAAATGACGTCATTTTTTGCTTATGCAGCCATGTCGTTGCAAAAAATGATGTTATTTTGCACTTAACTCGTTGGAAAAATGCCACGTCTACAATTTGGCTAGCAAATTTGGTGTTGACATTTGAGCATCCCACTTTGTTCCAATTTTGGTATTTATGTGTACCTTTTGAAAATCTTGATACTTAAGAATTTAATTGTGCTAAGTTTTGATACTTACGATGCACTTTCGATATGTGCGTGCGCATTACTTTCTGCTGTGCTGTACTATGTAGCTGTTGGGACATTATGAAAACTCGGCCAATTAATCTATATTTTCGTCGAAGACTTGGGTCAACCGCAGAGAAAACAGCAAAAACACACACACACACACACAGATATATATATATATATATATATATATATATATATATATATATTTACATTTTTCTTAGAAGACTTGGGTCAATCGTAGAGAAAGCAGCAAAAAAGTATATAAAATGGTAATAAAGTATTACGGGTGGAAGTGCAAGAATTAGGTTGCTCTGTGTTGGACTTCCTCGTTTGCGACGTTAGTGCAGTTTTGACTTTTAATTCATGATCTATGGACATTTCCTTGGGTTATTGATGATGACTGTAATTTTTGCCGTGTAATGCAGTAGGAGAAATTAAGATTAATTAGCATTTGCAATAGTCTTACTTATTAAGAGTGAGAATAGAGGTAGAATAAAGGTGATTGTCTGTATTTAGGCGATGCAAATGTCAAAAATTAGCATAAGTGGATATTTATGTAACAAAACTTCTAAAATGTATATTTAGCCGCCTCTCTTTTTGAAAATTGGGACATTTAAGCGCCAATTTGGCGTAGGTGGTCGGAAATCTAATGTGACATATTTTTGATAATATAAGTGATTTACGTGGCACGTCGGAAAGCTTACTCAGCAATGAAGATGCAAGATGATGTCATTTTGCCCCTAAACTAGAATTTTAATGTATATATTAATTAAAATTAATTAAAGAACCAATTTTTCTTAAAAAAAAAAAAAAATTAGGTGCAACACTTGACGATGACAGCCCTCGTCGGCGGCCCCCATTGTCGCTGGCAAGGTTGGGGTCAATAGGCCTTAGGTAGGGGCAGGTGTCCTTGGCCCACCGGCAGTGAGAGTCCGCTGAATGTGGCTACCTTTTTTTCTTAATTTATTTGTTTTAATTTATTTAAATATTTTTTTATTGAAAATTCAAATCTAGACACAAAATGACGTCGTTTTTTGCTTATATAGCCACGTCATTCCAAAAAACGACGTTATTTTGCACTTAACTCGCTGGAAAAATGCCTCGTCAACAATTTAGCTAGAAAATTTCGCGTTGACATGTGAGCATCCAGCTCTTATCTGATTTTGGTATTTAAGTGTACTTTTTAAAAGTTTTGGTACTTAAGTATTTAATTGTGCTAAGTTTTGATATTTACGATGTACTTTAGCCATGTGCGTGCGCATTACTTTTTGCAATGCTATAGTATGTAGTTGTCGGGACATTATGAAAACTCAACCAATCGATCTATATTTTCGTGGAAGACTTGGGTCAACCGCAGAGAAAGCAGCAAACACACACACACACACACACACACACACACACACACACACACACAGATATATATATATATATATATATATAATATTATATATATTTACATTTTGCTTAGAAGACTTGGGTCAATCGTAGAGAAAGTGGCAAAAAAATAAATAAAATAGTAATAAAGTATTACGGGTGGAAGTGCAAGACTTAGATTGCTCTGTGTTGGACTTCCTTGTTTGCGACGTTAGTGCGGTTTTGACTTTTAATTCATGATCTATGGCCATTTCCTTGGGTCATTGATGATGAATGTATTTTTTCCGTGCAGTAAGAGAAATTAACATTAATTAGTATTTGCAACAGTCTTACTTATTGAGAGTGAGAATAGAGGTAGAATAAAGGTGATTGTCTGTATTTGGGCGGTGCAAATGTCAAAAATTAGCATAAGTGGATATTTATGCACCAAAACTTCTAAAATGTATATTCAGGTGGCACTCTTTTTGAAATTGGAACATTTAAGTGCCAAGTTCGGTGAAGGTGGTTGGAAATCCAATGTGGCATATTTTTGATAATATAAGTGATTTACGTGGCACGTCGGAAAGCTAACTCAGCAATGAAGATGCAAGACGATGTCATTTTGCCCCCAAAATAGAAATTTAATGTATTTATTAATTAAAATAAATTAAAGAACCATTTTTTTTTATAAATTAGGTGCAACACTTGACGATGACAGCCCTTGTCGGTGGCCCCCCACTGTCGCTGGCAAGGTTGGGGTCACTAGGCCCTAGGTAGGGGCCGGTGACCTTGGCCGACAGGTGATGAGAGTCTGCCGAATGTGGCTACTTTTTTTTCGTAATTTATTTGTTTTAATTTATTTAAATATTATTTTTATTAAAATTCAAATCTAGAGGCAAAATGATGTCGTTTTTTGCTTATATAGCCACGTCATTGCAAAAAACGATATTATTTTGCACTTAACTCGCTACAAAAATGCCACATCTACAATTTGGCTGGAAAATTTGGTGTTGACATTTGAGCATCCCACTCTTTTCCAATTTTGGTATTTAAGAGTACTTTTTGAAAATTTTGATACTTAAAAATTTAATTGTGCTAAGTTTTGATACTTACGATGTACTTTAGCCATGTGCGTGTGCATTACTTTCTACAGTGTTGTAGTATGTAGCTTTCGGGACATTATGAAAACTCAGCCAATCAATCTATATTTTCGTGGAAGTCTTGGGTCAATCGCATAGAAAACAGCAAAAACACACACACACACGCACGCACACACACACACGCACACACACACACACACACAATATTATATATATTTACATTTTGCTTTGAAGACTTGGGTCAATCGTAGAGAAAGTGGCAAAAAAGTATATAAAATGGTAATAAAATATTACGGGTGGAAGTGCAAGACTTAGATTGCTCTGTGTTGGACTTCCTTGTTTGCGACATTAGTGCGGTTTTGACTTTTAATTCATGATATATGGACATTTCCTTGGGTCATTGATGATGAATGTAATTTTTTCCGTGTAATGCTGTAGGAGAAATTAAGATTAATTAGTATTTGCAACAATCTTACTTATTAAGAGTGAGAATAGAGGTAGAATAAAGGTAATTGTCTGTATTTGGGCGATGCAAATGTCAAAAATTAGAATAAGTGGATATTTAAGTACCAAAACTTCTAAAATGTATACTTAGGTGCCACTCTTTTTGAAAATTGGAACATTTAAATGCCAAGTTCGGCGAAGATGGTCGGAAATCCGATGTGGCATACTTTTGATAATATAAGTGATTTACATGGCACGTCGGAAAACTAACTCAGCAATGAAGATGCAAGATGATGTTGTTTTGCCCCCAAAATAGAATTTTTATGTATATATTAATTAAAATTAATTAAAAGAACTAATTTTTCTTTTCAAAAAAAAAAATTCGGTGCAGCACTTGATGATGACAGCCCTCCTCAGCGGCCCCCACTGTTGCTGGCAAGGTTGGGGTCACTAGGCCCTAGGTAGGGGCCGGTAACCTTGGCCCACCAGCGACGAGAGTCTGCCGAATGTGGCTTTTTTTTTTCTTAATTTATTTGTTTTAATTTATTTAAATATTATTTTTATTCAAATTCAAATCTAGAGGCAAAATGACGTAGTGTTTTGCTTATATAGCCACGTCATTGCAAAAAACGATGTTATTTTGCACTTAACTTGCTGCAAAAATGCCACGTCTACAATTTGGCTGGAAAATTTGGTGTTGACATTTGAGCATCCCACTCTTTTCCGATTTTGGTATTTAAGTGTACTTTTTGAAAATTTTGATACTTAAGAATTTAATTGTGCTAAGTTTTGATACTTATGATGTACGTTAGTCATGTGCGTGCGCATTACTTTGTGTAGTGTTGTGGCATGTAGCTGTTGGGACATTATGAAAACTGAGCCAATCAGTCTATATTTTCGTGAAAGACTTAGGTCAACCGCAGAGAAAACAGCAAAAACACACACACACACACACACACACACAGATATATATATATATATATATATATATATATATATATATATTTACATTTTGCTTAGAAGACTTGGCTCAATCGTAGAGAAAGCGGCAAAAAAGTATATAAAATGGTAATAAAGTATTACGGGTGGAAGTGCAAGACTTACGTTGCTCTGTGTTGGACTTCCTTGTTTGCGACGCTTGTGTGGTTTTGACTGTTAATTCATTTTTTATGGACATTTCCTTGGGTCATTGATGATGAACGTAATTTTTTCCATGTAATGCAGTAGGAGAAATTAAGATTAATTAGTGTTTGGAACAGTCTTACTTATTGAGAGTGAGAATAGAGGTAGAATAAAGGTGATTGTCTGTATTTGGGCGGTGCAAATGTCAAAAATTAGCATAAGTGGATATTTATGTACCAAAACTTCTAAAATGTATATTTAGGTGCCACTCTTTTTGAAAATTGAAACATTTAAGTGCCAAGTTCGGCGAAGGTGGTCGGAAATCCGATGTGGCATATTTTTGATAATATAAGTGATTTACGTGGCACGTCGGAAAGCTAACTTAGCAATGAAGATGCAAGACGATGTCGTTTTGCCCCCAAAATAGAATTTTAATGTATATATTAACTAAAATAAATTAAAGAACCAATTTTTAAAAAAAAAAAAAAATTGTGTGCAACACTTGATGATGACAGCCCTTGTCGGCGGCACCCCACTGTCGCTGGCAAGGTTGGGGTCACTAGGCCCTAGGTAGGGGCCAATGACCTTGGCCCACTAGCGATGAGAGTCTGCCAAATGTGGCTACTTTTTTTTGTTAATTTATTTGTTTTAATTTATTTAAATATTATTTTTATTCAAATTCAAATCAGAGGCAAAATGACGTCGTTTTTTTTATATGGCCATGTCATTGCAAAAAACGATGTTATTTACAGTTAACTCGTTGGAAAAATGCCACGTCTACAATTTGGCTGGAAAATTTGGTGTTGACATTTGAGCATCCCACTATTTTCCAATTTTGGTATTTAAGTGTACTTTTTGAAAATTTTGATACTTAAGAATTTAATTGTGCTAAGTTTTGATACTTACAATGTACTTTAGCTATGTGCGTGCGCATTACTTTCTGCAGTGCTGTAGTATGTAGCTGTTCGGACATTATGAAAACTCAGCCAATCAATCTATATTTTCGTGGAAGACTTGGGTCAATTGCAGAGAAAACAACAAACACACACACACACACACACATAAAATATTATATATTTACATTTTTCTTAGAAGACTTGGGTCAATCGTAGAGAAAGCGGCAAAAAAGTATATAAAATGATAATAAAGTATTACGAGTGGAAGTGCAAGACTTAGGTTGCTCTGTGTTGGACTTCCTTGTTTGCGACATTAGTGCGGTTTTTACTTTTAATTCATTATCTATGGACATTTCCTTGGTTCATTGATGATGAATGTAATTTTTGCTGTGTAATACAGTAGGAGAAATTAAGATTAATTAGTATTTGCAACAGTCTTACTTATTGAGAGTGAGAATAGAGGTAGAATAAAAGTGATTGTTTATATTTGCGTGGTGCAAATGTCAAAAATTAGCATAAGTGGATATTTAATTATCAAAACTTCTAAAATGTATATTTAAGTGCCGCTCTTTTTGAAAATTGAAACATTTAAGTGCCAAGTTCGGCGAAGGTGGTCGGAAATCCGATGTGGCATATATTTGATAATATAAGTGATTTATGTGGCACGTCGGAAAGCTAACTCAGCAATGAAAATGCAAGACAACGTCGTTTCGCCCCCAAAATCAAATTTTAATGTATATATTGATTAAAATAAATTAAAAGAGCCATTTAAAAAAAAAATAGGTGCAGCATTTGACGATGACAACCCTCGTCGGCGGCCCCCCACCATCGTTGGCAAGGTTGGGGTCACTAGGCCCTACGTAGGGGCTATTGACCTTGGCCCATCGGCGATGAGGGCCTGCCGAATGTGGCTACTAGTTTTTTTAAAAAAATTTTATTTTGTTTTAATTTATTTAAATATTATTTTTATTCAAATTCAAATCTAGAGGCAAATTGACATTGGTTTTTGCTTATATAGCCACGTCATCGCAAAAAATGACGTCATTTTGCACTTAACTCGCTGGAAAAATGCCACGTCAACAATTTGGCCGGAAAATTTCATCGTTGACATGTGAGCGTCCCATTCTTTTCCGATTTTAATATTTAAGTGTACATTTTGAAAGTTTTGGTACTTAAGTATTTAATTGTGCTAAGTTTTGATACTTACAATGTATTTTAGCCATGTGCGTGCGCATTACTTTCTGTAGTGCCGTAGCCGGTAGCTGTCGGGAATATTATGAAAACTCATCCAATCGATCTACATTTTCGTGGAAGACTTGGGTCAAACGTGGAGAAAGTAGCAAAAAAACATAGACATATACATATATCATATACATAAATATTTACATTTTGCATGGAAGACTTGGGTCAACCATGGAGAAAGCAGCAAAAAAATATATGAAATGATAGTAAATTATTCCGGGTCGAAGTTGAAGAGTTAGGTTGCTTATATTGGACTTCTTTGTTTGCGATGTTAGTGCTGTTTTGACTTTTAATTCATGATCTGTGGACATTTCCTTTGGTCACTGGTAAGAAATGTAATTTATGTCGTGTAATGCGTTCAGAGAAATTAAGATTAGTTAGTGTTTGAAATAATCTTACTTATTGAGCGTGAAAATAGAGGGAGAATAATAACGATTGTCTATGTTACTTATTGAGAGTGACAATAGAAGTAGACTAAAAGTGATTGTTTATGTTCAAGCAGTGCAAATGCCAAAAATTGATACAAGTAGATATTGAAGTGCCACTTTTTTGGAAAATTGAGACATTTAAGTGCTAAGTTCAGCGAAGATGGATGGAAATACAATGTGGTATATTTTTAATAATATAAGTGGTCTACGCGGTATGCCAAAAAGCTGACTCGGTAAGGAAGATCCAAAATGACGTTGTTTTTCTCCCAAAATCGAATTTTAATATATATATATATTAATTAAAATAAATTAAAGGTTTTTCTTTTTCAAAAAAAGGTGCAGCATTTGATGAGGGCCTGCATGGCCCTCACCACTACCACCCCACCATCGTCAGCAAGGGTCGGCGACGGTTGGGGAAGGGTTGGCCAAGGTCACGGGCCCTGGGCAAGGGCCAGCGGCCTTGGCGACTGGCAACAAGGGCCGCCGAACGCTGCTACTACTTTTTTATTTCATTTTATAATTTAGTTTTGTTAATTTATTTAAATCTTATTTATATTATAATTCAAATCTAAAGACAAAACAACGTCATTTTGGGCTTATATAGCCACGTCATTGTAAAAAATGATGTCGTTTTGTACTTAATTCATTGGAAAATTGCACATCAACAATTTGGCAGGAAAATTTTTCCATTGGCACTTAAGGCTCTGTTTAGCAACTTGCCAAACATGAACAATTTCTATTATTTTGTTATCGGGAGTATATTTAGAACAGAAATTCGTTTGGTAAATTTTTTGTTCCCGGGAACAATTTTATATATTTTTTTTATTCACGAAGTAGATTTTAAACATAATCGAGAAGTCAAAAAAAGGTTGATTCTTTGTTTTTGAAAATAATTCTAGAATCAAGCCAACCTATTTTTTCTCTTCTTTCTTCTTGTTCTTCTTCCCTCTTTCTTCTTCTTCAATTCTTGTAGCTGCCGTCGTTGCCATCCATTGCCGTCGTCTACCACCCGCCACCGCGGTTGCGGCGATCGGTTGGGCAAGGTTTAGCAAGCTTGCTGGAGGCACGCCAAGCTAGGGGAGGTCCAACGAGCTCACCGGAGGCTCGTCCAACCACCGACGAGGCTGAGCCTCGCTCGTGGCTCGGTGGGCCTCGCTCAGGCCTCCCTTAGCCATCGGTGACCCCACCTAGCCTCGACAAGCCTGGCCCGCCCATCGGCAAGGCTCACTTGGCTCCCGGCGAGGCTCGACCGAGCCATAGTTGGGTGAGGCTTAACCTCTCCATGTCATCGTGAGGTTGGCATTGCTCTACCTAGGCGAGGCCGACCTCACGGCGGCCCAATGAGGCCAAGCCCTGCTAGTGATTGAGCGAGCTCGACCTCTTAGATCTGGGCTAAGCCGCTTGCCCAACTGCCAGTGAGGCTCGGCTGGCAAGGCGCGGCCTTGTCGAGGGCCGATGACACTCCGGTGAGATTGTTGACCCTCGTACGGCTGGTCGTCGGTCATCCCAAGGCTAGCAATTGGCAAACCTTGAAGAAGAAGAAGAGAAAGAAAAGAACAATAAAGAAAAAAAAAGTAATAAAATTATTTAAAAATTATTAAAAAAAATGATTTGGATTAGAAATTTTTAGAATGGTATCAAACATAATTCTATTCCAAGAATAAAAAGTTTGGACAGTTACCAAACAGCTTAAAATGCTTAAAAATTGTTCTTTGGAACATAATAAAAAAAGTTATTTTTGATAAGAAATTGTTCTCGAGGACAGAATGGTTATTAGATGCGTCTTAATTGTCTCATTCTTATTCGATTTTGGCACTTAAGTGTACTTTATGTGAAAGTTTTGTTCACTTGTACTTATGGTGTACTTTAGTCATTTTGTGTGCATGCACATTACTTTTTGCAATGTGACATCCCAGATTTCAGTTCTATTTTCTACTGAATAAATCAAGCATTTCATTAACGCGCCTATAGGGCTGTTCTCAGAGTTGATCACTCTTGAGATAACTAGACTATCTGGGGAAACCATTAAGAATTTTAAGGCAAATAAACTTGAGAATTCGATCAGGAATAGGCTGTTCGATTGTGCTCATCTGCCGAGATCATTACAGCACATATACAAATTGATTAGAGATCAGAGATAGGTCGGTTTGACTGAGATGTGTGGCTAATCATGGGTGACACCACTAAATTAGAAAATTATCGTCGGCGGACACTAGAGGCGATTTTCTTATTGTTTTGGTACCCCGTGTCAAACTGATTTTCTTATTGTTTGGGTATCCCGTGTCCGTATTTGAATCCTCGAGATTTTTATGACAACCAAAAGTCACCAATGTGTCGAGTGGGTTCATTGTGGCTTGAAGAAAATCGACCACGGGTCATTTGTACTAAAATTTTTTGAAAACTACCCGATAGCTTAGGTTACACTAAAAACGCACCGAATGAAAATTAATTGTGAATTCAAACCCGATTTTAGAAATTGAAAGTTCTGTCATGTCATGACTTATTTTAGGAATATCGACTCACCCTCCGAAAAATTTTCAAAGATTCCGAGATTTTGATGGAAAATCGATTCGAACGTCGTGGAAAATAGTGGAAATTTGAACGGGCCAAATTAAAGGGAGATTTTGGCTTCTATACCAAGCTATTTGGTCGTAGGAACTTGCAGCACTCGTGTAGGCTTTTTCCTTTACGAAGCTGGTCCTTAAATTGGAGAGATCGGGCATGAAATTGTAGTCCAAAATTGCTAAATTCTGAGCCTAGGATGGAGGGGTGCAACTTTGGCACCAAATTGGATAATTTGAGAGTTAATTTTCTAGAAAGTATTAAGGAGACAAAGCATTCAATTGAAAGGATAATTGTGTTGACTTTAAGCCCTCTTTCCATGGCTTCTTGGACATGCCTCAACTGGCCTCCATCTTCTTCGTGAAATCCCTATCTCGGCTGAAGACCTCATCCAGTTCTGCCTTGCTTATGTTTTGCTTTCATTTCCTTCTTCTGTCTGAAACCCCCTCCTTAGACAAATCCCTGTAGCTGCTCCACTCCATCGCTTCGTGTCTTCATTTCGGCTCATCAAAATCAGCATCAACCGGTCAATTGACTGCAGGCCCCACGCCAGCGAAGCCATCTCACTTGCAGCTCCTCTGCCACTGAATTGCTTCAATTTTAGTAGCTCCGTGTCTTGTGTTGCCATCATCCACGACACCCTCTCCCCTGCTTCATTCGAATTCCTCACGCTAGCTGCCCAAGATTTCAACGAATCCCCACCACCAAAATTTCGGTCAGCTCTAGCAAGTTTGTTAACCCACTAGCTACCATCCCCTCATGCGATTCCATTCCACCGAAGACTCACCTCACCACCACCGAAGCAGCTGCCAACGACACTAGCCCGCTTCCTCTTTTTCTGCTTCGTTTCCCTGTTGCCAGCATCGCTGAAGCTGCTTCTCTCCCTCTCCGTCCAGTTCGATCTAGCGAAGCCCAGTAAAGCTACAGCCCATCCAATCTGTCTTCAGCCCATTTGAAGTCCACAATTCAGCCCACAAGCCAGCAGTAGTTCGGCCCAGCAATTTCTTTTGGTGCTTGGCCAAGCTTGCAAAGATCAGCCCATCCGAAGACAAGCCCAAACTTTGAGGCCCAGCAAGTTCAGCCCAAGAATTCAGCAAGCCCAAGCCCATTAACCAAGCTTAGCAATTTGCTGTGGGCTTGCAAGGCTTTTGGGCTTGGCCTGAGTGTCCGTCAACGTCACCGAAAATTCGGATTTTCAATCACCGTCGCGCTGTCGTCACGGTGATCCGGCCTTTACATTTAATCAAGTGAGTTTTACTCACTAAACATTGCTTAGTAGGTTAATGATACTGAGGAGTTGATTAGATTTAATCAAGTGCAATCAGTTGGTTGGTTAGACTTAATTAGCGAATTTAAATTAGTTATCGATGCATGTTAGGTGATTAGTTAGTGTAGTTAGAGCCTAGACACGCTCTAGTATTTAACTAGAGTGATTCAGAAATTTTTCGAGCTAGTCTCGGCTTCCAATTAGGCAATATCAGGCATAAGTTGGATTTATTGTATTTATTTAATATTTTATGCAATTAATTAATTATTTATTTATTTTTCGGAAATTAGATCGGGATGGTCCGTGACCAAAAAATTACGCTAATTGTAGCGGTGTGATCTGTTTATTTAATTGAGCTTTATATCATGCTGATTTCGATTTAATTGTGAATTTAGGAATTTATCTTTAAATTAATTAATTTTAATAATTAATTGGGATTTTACCGGGTGTGGGTCTACAGCGCTAAAATTATATTTCTAGACTATTGAAGCTAGTGGAAAGTTTAATTTTGAAAGTATGATATTTTGGCTAAGACCGATCGTGTACCCACACACGGTTATTTTTATCGGGTATGATAAAAATGATGAGTTGGTCATATGATTGAAATTGTATACTATTTTGGCTAGGGGGCCCTAATCTATTAGCTTTAGGTGAGCATATATATATATAGTATACCATATTATCAACTTTAGGCGAGCAATAATTATCAACTTTGGGCGAGCATATATAGCATACTAAATTGGCCTGGGGGCCCTAATCTATCAGGTTTGAGCGAGCATATACCTAATATACTATATTATCAATTTTGAACGAGCTATACTATCTATATTTTAACTATGGGTGAGTGATCTTGGTTTAATAAGACCTTATAGATAGTATTGAATGTGCCGACCAGGGGAAGGTCGTGATGACATGTAATCGACTAGGTCAATTGATCGAAGTCTCGATCTGTGTGATTGATTGGATGTCTGTTTGAATTGAACTGATTTGCAGGGAGGAATTGAGGTCAAGGTAAGTCCTCTGGCTCGTGTCGTGCTTAGGCAGCCTTAGAGTGTATTGGCTTTCTAATCAAGTCTCAGGGAGTAGAACTCACTGAGATATTGTCTCATTGGTTATTGTATAACCATTTTTAGGTCCTTAGATGGTGTTGGTGGAGGACCGGGAACCTCGGAGTCTGGGAAGGTGGAGATCGAAGAATTGGCAAACATCTTCGACTAGTGGGTCATAGGACAGTGCCTTTTTGTTATTAAGTCGAGATTTTGTAAACAACCGAATATGGTATATAAACATATTTGTTTATAAAAGGCCTTTGATTGGAAAATTTGTAGTCCTACTTTCCTATCCCATTGTTTTATTATCTGAGGATTATTTATATGCTTCCGCATGCGTATTAAAATGAAAGGGTCGGTGATGCGTCCTGAGACATCGCTATTTAATCGACCAAGCAGGGATGGGTGCACGCCCGAGGATCAGGGCGTGACATGTAGTGCCGTAGTAGGTAGCTGCCGGGAACATAATGAAAACTCAGCCAATCAATATACGCTTGCGTGGAAAACTTGGGTCAACCGTGGACAAAGCATCAAAAAAGCATAATAATGTACATAAACACATTTTGCATGGAAGATTTGGGTCAACGTAGAGAAAGCAGCAAAAAAGTACATGAAATGGTAATAAATAATTACCGGGCGAAGTTGAAGACTTAGGTTGCTCTGTGTTGGACTTCTTTGTTTGCGACGTTAGTGCTGTTTTGACTTTTAATTCATGATCTCTAGACATTTCCTTTTGTTACCGATGAGGAATGTAATTTATGCCGTGTAATACATTGGGAGAAATTAAGGTTATTTAGTGTTTGGAACAGTCTTACTTATTAAGAGTGAGAATAGAGGTAGAATAAAGGTGATTGTCTACGAGGCCTTTGTACTGTGCAATAGTCGAATGTGTTGCCTAATATTTTTTTTATTGCTTGTTCTATCTATATTGTTGAAATGAATAGAAACGGCAAACAAAATCTAGACTGTTGTTGGCTCATCAAGATCTAAGACAAAGTAAACAAACTGAAGTAAAATGTATATTTTTAAAATACCTCTCTAAATAAGTTTGGATCAATAACTAAAATTATCTTCTTCTTTTTTCTCCGCTATGTAACCATCAAAATCTTAAAAAAGGTAGCCCATACATACATACATACATACATACATACATACATACAAACATGTAAGTGCGTAAAGTTCGCGCGGGGTTGAATGATGTGCCATTCTCACGTGTGAATTTAGCCTAGAAATTTAATTTCTTAAGACTTTAAAATTTCTAATGCCAGAAAATCTCTAATTTTTAATTGATGTACAAAAAACAATAGATTCACGCATGTTGTGGTAATTAACATTTGAATGTGATCGACCATATATATATATATATAAGATCCAAGGCAGGTTAAATGCTATTTTATTCTCACATCTCTTTTTTCTGAATTTAAGTTATATCACATGAAAATTCTTATTGCTAAAATGGGAATAAAATCCTACATAAAGGTTTAGTTATACGACAATTACGTAACACTATCAATGAGGCTCATCGTATAACGTAACACTATCAATGAGGCTCATCGTATAATACCATAAGTAATTATCACAAAATTAAAAAAAAAACAAAAAGAATAAACGGATGGATTCACCGATGGTCTCGTACGACAATGAGCATGCAAGATAGGAGCTCTCGGCGGATCAATTCAAA
Source organism: Eucalyptus sideroxylon x Eucalyptus melliodora (assembly GCA_016097485.1). Taxonomy (NCBI): domain Eukaryota; kingdom Viridiplantae; phylum Streptophyta; class Magnoliopsida; order Myrtales; family Myrtaceae; genus Eucalyptus; species Eucalyptus sideroxylon x Eucalyptus melliodora. The sequence goes on along the minus strand of CM027834.1, from coordinate 4,497,839 downwards.
GTTGCAATTGGTTATAAACATATATGTCTTCACGCTAATGTGCAAGAATTTTACTCAAATTCATACACCGATTCCCTCAAAAAATCACGTAACATGTAGCTGACAATTTAATCTAATGATCTACGCACAGTAATATGTCAACCATTCGTCTCCATATCATCACCAAAGATACACAATGAGTTCATTTCGATAGCAGAAGGTTAGTTATATATGATTAACACGCAATTTATATGTAGGGCTCCATTTGTTTCACGAAAAATAGATGATTTGAAAAATGTATTCTTTAAAATGATTCATGCTTGACAACAATTTATCATGAAAGGATGACAACAATTTTCATTCATTCATTTTTTTTTCAAACGATACAAATTATCATTTGAAAAAAATTGTTTTTTAAATCATTTAATTCCCGCGAAACAAACGAATTTAAGATACTCGACTTGAGTTTTGCTAAAACCAGAGCAGATATGATTCCATTAAACATATCGATAGGATCTAAGCAAGGCAGTCACAGAGGCAACTTAAAGACTGGAATCAACGAAAGAGTTCTGGCTTGAGCCCTTCAGCGACAACGATTGAGAACAGGGGCTGGCTTGAAGCGACGATCAATGGAGGTGAGCTACGTTCAGAGAAGGAGAATCGACTACGAATTCTCTGGAATTTGATTGTAGAGAGAAGGAACTCCTGGTGAGGTTAGTTTGTGAGGTGCTCTCCGGCGTATATGGTTTGCTGAACCAATGGGACCTGTTGGGAATAAACGGATCCCTGAAAAAACGGATTCGACACTAAATCGAACCCCTAAATCGAATGCGGAAGACAAGCTCGAGAAAAACATGTATCATCGATCCTAAAGCACACCACAGATTCGAGCGTACCTTGTAGCCACAGATTAGACACCGACACCGATAAGAGGAAGAGAATTTGGCTCTGTTCGATCCGATGACAACAATTCGCTTGGAAGGGGAGAAGAAAGTTGCTTTATGCTTACTGTTTCTTCTATTTGAGAGAGAGTTAACGTTTTGAAAGAGAGAGAGACGTACGTACGTTAATGCCAAGAGGTACATTCTCCCTCTCTCTCCTCCTTTATCTATGTCCCTCCAAAAAACAATTAATCGTGCCCTTTCATCCATGGGCCCTACTCTTGTGGGCTGGGCTTTTAGGCCCAACATGGGCGGACGAGCCTTAAGCCCATCACTAATAAAACCATCATCTCCCACTCGCACATGGTGGGCCGAACATGATTCTCTTTACCTCTCTTTAACATTCATACCGGTGAATAATCCGTGCGACCAGCATATTTTGAGAGCTTGTTGCTATACATCTGTTAGGAATATATAGTAGCTCATATTGGGCGTCATACTTTGAGTAGATTTAGTATGCAGTACCCTAGATCGATCGATCACATTTATATCTCTCTTGATCTCTTTTAAACAATGATATATATTGTATTCACAATTATAGTTATCACAAAGACAGTCATAATTGGTTGATCAGTGAATACAAAAGTACAATGTGATTTTCCAAAACCGATATTCCTCTTTTCTTTAAACTCTCAATTTCAGTTCAGCTTACTTTTCTAGAAATGTCCCATTAGATCGAATCAACTCATGACCATTGGCAACATCCTGAGATAGAAAATACTAAATAGAAATCTTGATAATAAGTAAGAGTCATGAGGGGACTAAAAAATTGAGGAACTCTTTTCCTCAAGAGTCTCGCACGACATAAAAGTTGAGATCAAACTTTTGCCACTCTTCTTGGTCGTCTCATGTATACGTAGTATGAAATACGTATTACGGTATTAGCTCATTTCCCATGGAGCGTATGTCTATACCTTCAATACCGTACATATGATAGTTCAGACATATCCAATGTCTAACTTGAGTTCACGTATTTACTCATTCACAAAATTCATCAAAACTCACATCTGGCATCTTATACAGATAAAGTAAAATATGTGGGGTATTTTACTTTCGGACATAGTAAGTATTATGTCCTCATCTTAACACCCAGTTAAGGCGACATACGTATTTTAAGCTTGAGCTCTCGATTATCACCTAGATAATAAGCTTAAAAACAGTATCATCTCTATTTATCACACAATAAATAAAGGCGATTACCCGTGTGAGTGGGCTAATCTTATATCTGTCCGACATACTTTCTCAACTTAAAATAATGCACTGAGCATTAAGATGCATAAAGATCAAACAAAGATTCATAGGCATTAATGATAAAAAAAAAAAAAAACACAAATTCATCAAATGTGAACACTTAGGGAAATTATAATATTCAGTACATCAACCTCTACGCAATCCTAGAGATTTCATATGGCCACAAAATACATTTCTAGGTATTGGCTTTGTCATAGAATCCGCTATCATTCTATGTGTAATATATACTCTAAATTCACATCTTTTCGTGCAACTATATCCTTTACAAAATTAGACTTGGTATCTATGTGTTCGGTCTTGCCATGATATTTTGGATCTTTGGTGTACGCTTTTGCTGCTTGGCTAACACAGTTAACCAACAATGAATCTGCAGCACTTCCATTAACACCTAAATGATTCAAAAAAATCTCTTAAGCCAAACACATTCTTATACTGCTGCTGATAATGCTATGAACTCAACTTCCATCGTGGACAAGGCTATACACGTTTGTTTCTTACTGCTCCAACATATGGTGCCATTATTTTGTAAGAAAACAAAAGCCAGAGGTAGATTTCCTTTCATCTAAATCTCCTCTCCAATCAGCATCTGAATAGCCTTCGAATTGCAAATCCTTTACTTAATAACTCAACGTATAATCAGCAGTTCCCTTTAGATACCTTAGTATTCTCTTAATGGCTTTCCAATGTGCTTGACTTGGATTGGATTGGTAATTACTCACCATTCCAACTGCAAAATATATGTTAGGTCTTGTACACATCATAGCGTACATAAAACTTCTAATAGCACTAGTATAAAGAACATGTTTCATTTGTTCCTTCTCTTGTGGAGTCCCTGGACACAGTCTATGGCTCAATCCTTCACCTTTTGCAATAGGAGTGTCTATGGGTTTACAGTCTTGCATACGAAATCGTTGCAAAAGAGACAACGATCTCTTCGAACGATCTCTTGAAATCTTAACTCCAAGAATGTATCCAGCCTCACCCATATCCTTTATCTCAAAGTTGGAAGACAACCAACTCTTGACAGTATTAATAAACTCTCTATTGCTTTTGGCAATTAGTATATCATCAACATATAATGATATGCTCACAAATTGATCCTTAGATCTTTTGATATATACACAATGATCCTCATCTATCATTGTAAAGTCATATGCCATTATGAAAACGTATATACCATTGTCTCAATAACTACTTAAGGCCATATATCGACCTCAAAAGTCGACATACCTTTTCTTCTTGGCCTTTCACTATGAAACCAGCAGGTTGTTCCATATATATTTCTTCCTCTAATTCTCCATTGAGGAAAGCAGTCTTTACATCCATTTGATGTAACTCAAGATCCATACTAGCCACTATTGCCAGAATAATGCAAATCGAGGTAAATCTCACTATAGGAGAAAATGTATCTTCATAATCAATTCCTTCATGTTGATTATACCCCTTCGCCACAAGGCGGGCCTTATGCCTTTCTATCGAGTCATCAGCCTTTCGCTTTATTTTGAGAAATCACTTGTTCCCAATAGCTCTGCGTCCTTTTGGAAGATCAACCAGTTCCCAAACTTGGTTTGATTTCATTGACTCCATTTCCTCTTCCATTGCATGAATCCATTTTTCCTTACTAGAGCAATTCAGAGCCTTAATATTTCTTGACTCATCCTCATCTTGTAGAGCAACCATAAAAGTTTTCCCTTCTACGTCAAAACGTCGACGGGGAATACTTTGGTGACTTGTTCGCCATATGGGTGATTGTACACTTTGCACATCATTCCCAATTATGCTCCCACTTGGATTAGATAATAATGATGTCGTCTCATCATATGAGTGTAATTGAGAATGAGTTGAATTCGATTCATCACTTCTCATATTATTCCCACTTGGACGAACTCCACTAATATCATTATCTTGATCCAAGGTTTCAAATAGGGAGTAATCTTCCCCTATTTCGCCATTCTTAGCAAATTCATCCTCTAAGAATGTGACATCTCGTGATTCAAATTCAGTTATACTCTCACTTTCCTTCTCACCTATGAACACATACCATTTTGAGTATTTTGAGTATCTTATGAAAATACTCTTCTTTCCTTTGGGACCCAACTTCCCAAACTTGTGAGAGGACTCATGTGTATAGGCAGCACAACCCCATGACTTAAGAAAACTTAAGTCCGGTTTTCTACCTGTCCATAACTCATATGGAGTGGAAGTAATTGATTTGGAAGGCACCCGGTTAAGTATATAGGCAGTAATTAACAATGCATCACTCCAAAAAGTGATAGGTAAGTTAGCATGCGCCATCATGGACCTAACCATTTCCAGTAGGGTTCTGTTTCTTCTCTCCACAACACCATTTTGTTGAGGAGTATATGGAATAGACAACTGTCTTTCTATTCCTTTTTCATCACATAATTTTCTGAACTTATCAGATAAATATTCTCGACCTCGATCGGATCTCAATGTTTTTATTTTCTTGTTTAATTGATTTTCTACCAGGTTCATAAACATTTTGAAACAACTTATTGCTTCAGATTTATAAGAAATCAAATAGACATATCTGAATCGAGTACAATCATCTATAAAAGTGATGAATAAACAGCCGCATGCCTTCTTCTCACATTCATTGGACCACAGACATCAGAATGGATTAAATGCAGAAGAAATTCAGCTCTTTTACCTTTTCCAAATGGTTTTCTTGTCGTTTTCCCTTCTAGGCAATGCTTACATATGGGCAAATTGACTTTTTCAATGTTGCCCAACAAGCCCTCTTTGGCTAGTCTATTCATACGTTGTTGGCCAATATGACCAAGTCTAGCATGCCACACATTCACATCATTATTATACAAATTAGGAGACGTGAGAAGGGAATAATACACATTTGCATTAACATAGTCAACATCTAATACAATGAAACCATCCAGAAAATAACCACAACCATAGTAGTTTGTATCTAAATACAAATCCACATATCTATTATTAAAGTTCATATTAAAATCTAGTTTAACCAACACTAAAACAGACACTAAATTCCGACGAATCTCCGAAGCATACAATACATCATGTAGGAATAAAGTGCGTCCACCACGCATGTTCAGTTGGTATGTGCCAATTCCTTTTACTTCAGCTCTGGAGTTGTTTTCCACACAGATCCACTTAGTTCCAGTTGGTATTCGTCGAAATTCCACGAAGGATCCTCTATCCTTCACTACATGGTCTGTCACTCCTGAATCTACAGTTCACAAAGGATTAGACTCGTCAAGAATACAGAATTCGACACAAAAGTAAAGTTCTGAAAAGTACAAGGGGTGTTTACCTTTTTTGGCTTACAATAGTCGCGAGCATAGTGACCCTTCTTGTCACAATTGAAACACTTCACCCTTGTAAGCTTCTTCATTCGAGGACGCTTTCCTCTTTCATGTTGGTTAAGCTTGGGTTTCTTCCCTGAAGGACCCGCTTCCTTGCCTTTTCCTTTATCAAACCAGTTAGGACGTTTGCGCTTGGAGCTCGAAGCTCCATGTGAGCTAGAACTAGCCTGATAGAGTTCAGCTTCTGGCTTAGCCGCAAAGAGGCGGTCCTCTTCTAGCTCAAGATGACGCATAGCATCCTCAAAAGTTTTGATATTATCATTATGGGTCAGGTGCACCTTCATATGCTCCCAACTCTGAGGCAAGGAACGAATCACTGCTTGCACTTGCTGCTCATCTGTCAGGACATGGCCAGCATCTTTCAGCTCATTTATCATGTTTGACATCTTTCTACGATGTTGCTTCATGGTTTGACCATGAGGCTTCTTATAAAAGTCAAACCTAATAGTGAGCTGCCTCAGTCTGGTCACTGAAATATGACCAAATCTTGCTGCCAATGCTTCCCACATTTCCTTGGTATTCTCAAAACGCCTAAACTCTCGCATGACGTCATTTTCCATGCTACTCAGCAACGTAATGCGAGCAAGAGAGTTCTTTTTTTTCCATGCAGCAAAAGCTTCTTTATCTCTTTTGTGCTGTGCAGTGTTTCCTTCTTCAGGTTCTACCATGGTCAGGTTAAGAGCTTCAAGTGCCTCTTGCTCTTCCAGCACATACTGGATTTTCATGTGCCAAATTTCATAGTTGTCACCATTGAGCTTTTCACCTTTGTTCAGCTCGGCAACTATGCTCTTTGTGGCTGAAGCCATTGATCTGAACACATCAGACATATATGCACGAATTATTAATGCCTATGATTTATGCATCCCTTTTACATAGACCCATCATATTAATGAACAATTTCAAGTAAGGTTTTAGAATCAAAAGGTCACTATGTTTCCAATCATCCTCTAAAAATCCTAACTTAAAACTATCATTAATATGATTGTCATATGCAAAATCAATTCTATGAAGCTACAAAAACTTCTAAAACTACCCACAGCAACCAACAATAACAGAAAGCAAATAATATTTGACATACAATAATAATGCTCTCATATAATACAAATAACATATAAGTTATTACATCAACAACAATCAGGTAGTAAACATTACATAAGATGTCCATAAAGCACACTCAACAAAGATCAGCCAATACATCTAACACCAAGTCAGCACACGAATTGGGAAAGATCCTCTTTTGTTCAATTTCTTGATCTTTTCCCTTATAACAATCTAGTAATATTCATTTACAAAATCCATCACAATTTTCTTATATGAAGCAGCTCCGTTGACATCCCATATGCGATTCAACACATCTTGCCATTCAGGTGGAAGAGCGTTCATGAAAAATCGCACCATCTCTCGATCGTGGCATAGGACGACCATTCCATATGACCTTTAGAATTTTCCCGTTGACTTCAAGGACGTGATCAATTAAGTCACTACTCTCCCATTGATGATCAGTCAGCTCAGCTATCGACTTAAATAGCATTTCCTTTTGTTCATCGGTAATTGCGCGAATAGGTGTGCGCAACCTCAAGGGAGGCATTGTTCCTGCAACAAATACAGAACAAATAAGGGATTACATATAATCCACTTATACTTAATTGAAAAAGAAACACATTCTTTTTACTTTTTTTTTTGGGTCAACGGTCAATGGTCAACGATTAACGGTCAATGGTCAACGGTCAGGTCGCTGGGTCGTCAGATCAGTCGGACCGGTCGAGCCGGATCAGACGAACCGACCGGCACTTGCGCAGCATGCGCCTAGTTTCTGCGTGGGTCGGGTCGGGTCGGGTCTTCATCGAGTCGGGTCGCCGGCCGGCCAACGGTTGTTGGCGATGACGTCACCGATGACGTCATCCCGGCGGTTACTGAGACGTCACGGTGACGTCAGCACGTGCCGGTTCGTCGACCGGCACATGCCGATTCGCCGGCCGGCGGTGCGCACGTGCCGGTCCGCCGACTGGCGCGTGTGCTACACGCGCTGGCTGAGCCAGCGCTTTGGGCGCATTGCGCCCACACGCAGCGGCTTCTGGCCGCGCGTGTAGGTGCGTCCGGCGGCGCACGACCCATCGACAGACTCGTTTCGACGAGCCCTTTCACCCTATGCCTTGAGAAATCGATTTCGACTTACAAAAACTCGAAAAAATGGATGAACAACCCTTGGCTGTCGGGATTTCTTGCCCCGATTCGTACCGGCCGATTACTTTTGTGAAATATCAATCAAAAAACATGAAAAGGGTCGGGAAAATGTGAACTAGGGCTCTGATACCAATGTTGGGAATAAACGGATCCCCAAAAAACAGATTCGACACTAAATTGAACCCCTAAATCGAATGCGGAAGACAAGTCCGGGAAAAACACATATCACCGATCCTAAAGCACACCATGAATTCGAGCGTACCTTGTTGGCCACAGATTAGACACCGACGCCGATAAGAGGAAGAGAATTTGGCTCTGTTCGATTCAATGACGACAATTCGCTTGGAAGGGGAGAAGAAAGTTGCCTTGTGCTTACTGTTTCTTCTATTTGAGAGAGAGTTAACGTTTGAAAGAGAGAGAGACGTACGTACGTTAATGCCAAGAGGTACATTCTCCCTCGCTCTCCTCCCTTATATATGTCCCTCCAAAAAACAATTAATCGTGCCCCTTCATCCATGGGCCCTACTCTTGTGGGCCGAGCTTTTAGGCCCAACATGGGCGGACGGGCCTTAAGCCCATCACTAATAAAACCATCGGGATCGAGAGAGCTTAAAAGGAATCACCTAGTCTGTTGCAAACGATGCCCGCTCGCGTGTCCTTGCTAGAGTTCCTTCGCTCATCTCGGTTCCTCTTTGAACCTCCATGGGGAAAGAAAGAGAGAGAGTAAAAGAGCCGGGCCGATCCCCGGATTATGGGCCAAACTCTTGCGGGCTTCAATGCGGTACATGACCAGCAAGCATAGTAAGAACTTCAGGAACTTCATCTGTTCCACGATGGTTCTATGCATAATATGCTGCTCTAAGGGAGAGAATCCTATTTCCAACCGTGCAAATATGAAAAAGAAGATCTGAAAAGCAAAACTAATATGTAAATTTTTACGAGAATCATTTATCAGAGTTGTGGTCCAATCAACCTCCAAATGCAAATTTTGTTCCAAATGACAATGCAGCCGTTGTTTGTGCAATTTGCAAGGTGACAAACAAGGAAAGCAAATGATTGAAGCACAGTTGAGAGTCTAGATTTGCATAAAGTTATGAGGACGTTGTACCCTTGCTTTTGCTTGCTTCACTAGAATATGAAACTGGTTTCAGGTTGTGATGTGAACCCTGGATAAAGAAGAATCCATGGTGCAACTTAGATTTGATTGTTAAATGGGAGTACTTTTGGTTGAGCATTGATAGAAAAAGGTGCGCATGAGCTTGGATTACAAGCTAACGATGGCATTATCCAAAAGTACAAAAAGTTTAGGTTAGATAGGTGGTAAATAGATGTGATGAGAGATTAGCTTAAGAAAATGAAGTTTGACATAAATAACTGCAAAGATACTATGAAGAAACAAGTACATTTAAGAAAAAGAAGGAAATAACTAGCTCATTTTTCAAATAAGTTCTAAAATCTAGAGAAAATGAAAAGCTTGCCTGATCAGGAGTTCCTACCCCTCCTAGGCTGCCTCTGACTAGGCCGTCACCTTCTCCTAGCATTTCCTTCAAACCAAACATGTTCCTAGGAGATGAATGCATTTTCAATGACCGCTCCAATCACTAAACCGCTCCTATATCCTAGCAAAACAATTTTCCAATTGAGTTCAACGGGCAATCCCAAGCCTTCTACTTGATCGAAGTATAAACCACACCCTAACAAGCCTAAGTCCAAATTACCAATAAAATATGAGCTCAACCTCTAGAGTCGCAGGGGCATTGTCTCTACACAATTGATTGGAAGTATGAACCATACCCTAACAAGCCTTTCAAGATGAGCAAGCTTGAAGAGGGTACTGTTGTTGTCAATAGAACCATAGAGAAAACTACTTCCCAGGTCGAGAACAATTACATGGCACGTGTTCTTGTCTCACTTAATCCCATCCCAAGAGCAGCAATCCCAGCTATTATGCTAGGATTGAGTCTTGGGATGAGCAAAAGGACCACTCGAAACATTGGCAACTTTGTATACCCTTTAAATTGCAACAAGATAGACATTTCATCCTCGAGACACAGAGGTTTCACAAGACGCAAAGTAGTTTAGCCTAAAAGACTTCAAGAAAATGTAAATGTCGTTTGGTAAACTATACTTTGAGAAGCAATTTTGAGAGAGGTGCCGTTTGGTAGAAAACACATTTGAAAAGTCATTTTGGTGAATAATATTATTATTTTTTAATTTCATTTGTTTAAAATTGAAAAAATAATGTATGCAACTTTTTAAATATAAATTTTGACAATAATACTAAAAAAATCATACATATATATATATATATATATATATATATATATATATATATTAAAAGACCAAACCCTTCATTGGAATTTTTTAATTTTTATTTGCTTAAAATTGAAAAAAAAAATAATGTATGCAACTTTTTAAATATAAATTTTGAAAATAATTCTAAAAAAATCAAATACATACATATATATATATATATATATATATATTTAAAAAAAAAGACCAAATCCTTAGTCAAAATTTTTTAATTTTTATTTGTTTAAAATTGAAAAAAAATAATGTATGCAACTTTAAATATAAATTTGAAAATAATGCTAAAAAATCAAATACATATATATAATTAAAAAAAAAAAGAGACCAAACCCTTCATTGGAATTTTTTAATTTTTATTTGTTTGAAATTGAAAAAAAAATAATGTATGCAACTTTTTAAATATAAGCTTACACAATAATGCTAAAGAAATCAAATATATATGCTAAAAAAGTCAAATATATAAATAATTTTTTAAAAAGACCAAAATATATTTAATTTTTTTATCATTTATATATATTTGATTTTTTTAGCATTATTTTGGCATTTTAAAAAATAATAACGAGGGCAAAATTAGAAATTTAAAGAATGAGTAATTATAGTCTTGGAAAAAAAAGTTTCGGCATTTGGCCAAATATCGAAAACTCAAGCTAGTCCCTACTAGCATTGGGCTTTCAACATTCCCGACTTTCACTTGAAAGCTACTTTAAAATAGTTGCCAAACAGTTCAACATTCCCCAAGGGGTTTTGGAGGCTGAAGCCCCTTGAAAATGCTGAACCAAACGCAACCATAGTGAGCACTAATAGGACGTCACCAAAGTACAAGAAAAGCAAGTGAATGGAAATGTAGAAGCACGACCAGTGAGCCATTTTGTTTCAAACAAATACAACTCTGTTTTGATGAATAAAAGTATGAGAGAATGAAGCAGATTTTATTGGTGATGCTTGGTGCCTAGGGGAATGAACATGCCTCATCTCATGCTACGATGCATCAAGTCGATGACTTTGTGAGTGACGTAACATGCAAAAGTCTGTGAAACACATACGAATCTTTAAATGCATTAGCATGACTTTGTGCAGTGCCGTAACGTTTACCTACCTGGGAACATAAGGAAAAACCTCAGGCCCAAAGCGACAATTGATTGATTGACTGGAAATTGAACCAGTCGATCTATCATTTGCATGGAAGACTTAGGTCAATAGGTAGTCCAAAAATTGCATCCGCAAGGGGTAATATACCAACAGCATGATGGTCCACTCCACAAAAATCCTTCTTTGTGGGAAGGTAAAGAATTTGTATGGTTAAGAAATGGTTTGAGGTTATTCCCTCCATTCTAGACCAAAAGTATCCATCTGTATTGTGACAGCAGCAAACGGGTTCATGAAATGGTAAGAATCAAGGGTCAAAATTGAAGACTTTGGTTGCTCATTTGGGCCCCTCTTGTTCACTCAACGATCACTCTGCATATGACCTTTCTCTTTGTGACATCAGTGTTATTCTGACTTTGAATTTATGATCTATGAACACTTCCTTTGGTCACTGATCAAGAATGTGACGTACCATAAGTAGTGCCTTTGAAGAAATTATGACTGTTAAAGAGTTATGAACAGTCTTACTTATTGAGAGTGAGGATAGAGGTAGAATAGAGGTGATTGTCTATGAGCAATTAGACATTTGTATTGTTGCTTAATATTTTCTTACTACTTGTTCTATGTATGTTGCCGAAACGAATAGCAATTGGAGACAAACTACACCGTTGGCCCCAGCAAGATCTAAAGCAAATTTAGTGAATAAAAGCGACACATTTATCTTTAAAATACTGCTCAAAACTTTTTTTATCACTGAAAACTTGAAATTAGAAATGGCTATTCTTTTTTCCGGCTAAGTAACTATTAATATACAAAGGAAGAAGATAAATACACGAAAACCATATATCACATGGCACTCTCAAGTGTGAGTTTTGCGTGAGCAATTGTCACGTCTTAATCCTCAAGCACACGCACATTCCTTACCTTTGGTAGATTTTAAAATGTGATATCTTAGGACTACGTATCACCGACCCTTTCATTTTCAATATGCACATGCGGAAGCAATTATAAATTCCCAGACAATAAAACAATGGAATAGAAAAGCAGGGCTAAAATTTTCATACTGAAATTCTCAACTACTCTTTTATACAAGCACCTCATAGTATATAATGCCATACTATTCACAAGGGTCTGATCTAACATTTATCTACATATAGTCAAGGTCTGACAAAACATGATGGGATCTCAGTCCTCATCTGAGTCATACTTAGGATCCTCCTCATGGTCATCTTCTTCTCCAAAATCTTCATTCTCATCCAGTTTCATATTAGGGTTCTCCTCTTCAAATTCCTCCTCCTCAGGCTCCTCATCAGGGTCCTAAAATGGTTATTCAATAACCATTGAGACCATATCTCAGCAAGTTCTATCCCCTAAGACCCGATTAGTAAACTAATACACCTTAGGGCTGCCTATGCATAACATGAGTCAGAGGACTTACCTTGGCCTCATATTCCACCTACATATTAGCACAGATCAAATAGGCATCCAAGTAATCACATAACTTATCAAAGCATCGATCAAATCGACCTAATCTATTACACGCCAACAAGACCACTCATGATCATTTCCATTCAATCAATCAATTCACAACATTAGAATGAACCGATAATCAATCGACCCAGTCGATTACATATCAACGATGACCATTCCCCGGCCAATTCAGTTCAATAAATCAATTCATGACAAACGGATCAAATCATATCGGTGATTCCATCTATACTCGATAATTATTCTTAACATTCCAATTCAACATTCCCACTCAAAAGTACACTCAAGGCTCTAGAGGTGACCCAACACGAAGTCTCGTCATCATGCGGTACTTAGTCATTGAGCACTAATAACAACAGTATAAGGCACTAGAGGTAACTTACACAAAATCTCGCTATCGTGTAGTACTTAGTCTTTCACTATAAAAAGCAATAGCATAAGGCGTTAGAGGTAACTCACACGAGACCATTCTATCGTGTAGTACTTAGCCATTCACTATGCATGACAATACTGCAAGGCCCTAGAGGTAATTCCCATGCGACTCAGGTCGCCATGTAACACTTAGCCCTTGACTATCATAAGCAATGGTATAAGGCACTAAAGGTAACTCACACGAAGTCTTCTACTTGCGTAGTACTTAGTCCTTTACCTGCTCATGACCCATTGGCTTTTCTCAACACAACACACATCACATCAACTTCTAATAATCATTTTGCTTCAACTATAAACCAACACACGATTAATCCCTCACGGCCCAATAACAATGTGCCTCGCACTTAAATTCCTCAATTAAAGTAATGTCTTGGCCTAATTTCTTTGTATTAAAAATACCCGATAAAATATTGTGCGTGGGCACACGGCTGACCTGAGCCAAAATATAATATTTTCCTTTCCATAACTCCCACATTTTATGTAGTCCATTCACATATTTTTGGCATTAACAACCGATGCCCGGTTATTTTTCAATTAATAACCAAAGATTATTCAGTTAAAGAATAATTCTCAATTTCACAAATAATTTAATTCAGTACAAAATAAAGCTCAATTAAATAAATGGACTGCGCCACGACAATCAGCATAAAATTTCAGTAATCGGTCATTCCAGTTGAATTTCTAGAAATAAATAATTAAATAATTAGTTTTGAAAATTAATATTTAATTCCTAAAAATTCCATTTAGGCCCAAATTGCCTAATTAACACCCGATAAGGGTCAGGAAAAAATTCCAAGAAGCATCCAATAAATACTATAGGCAATTCTCTATCTAAGTACACTAAACACCTAATTAATATGCAATGCAATATACTAATAATCGCTAATCCATTCTAATATAACCACCTAATTGCACTTAATTAAATCTAATCAACCCTTAAGCATAATTAGCAAACTAAGAAGGCATTAATGAGCAAAACTCACTTGGCAAAACGGAGATCGGAACACCAAGACGGCGAGCGACGGCAGCCGAACTTGGGCTGGCTTGCTTCACGGGCCCAATATGGGCTGAACTTACTGGGCCTCGTTGAAATACAAATGATGCTGGGCTTGAAACTAAACTAAATTGGGCTTCAAAAAGCTGGGCTGAGTTATTAAATCTTTGGGCCGAATTTGGACTGAAATGGGCTGCTGGACCAACAAATTTCGCTGGGCTTGAAATTCAATGGGCTGAAGACACTTGCTGGACTTGAAGACTTCAACTGGGCTGAAATTTGCTGGGCTTCAAATCCAATTGATGATGGGCTGGATGCTGGGCTGGTTTGTTGCGGCAGATCCATGAACTAAAGAAGACGCGGCAGAGAAGCTGCTGCTCGTGGAAGCAAGGCAAGAAACAGAGGTAGCTTCGTGCAGTTGAAGCTCACGACGCGGGGGATGATGGCACGCGGCAGGGAAACGGAGCAGAGAAGGAGAGAATCCGTGGGGATGGGTTCGGTCAACGATGGAAGAGGATGAGAAGCTTCGGTGTTGTTGTTGGACGCGTGGGGAGGACGCAATCAACAAGGGGCTTCGGTGGATTTCGCTCGGACGTGTGGCAACTTGCAGGTGCGATGGCCGAAGGAAATGGCAACTCGGTGGACTTGCTTCGTGGCTTCGGTGGAGTGATGGAGTCAACAAACCGCCTGGAATCCTTGCTGAGTTGACTAAAATTTCGGTGGTGCTTCGGTGGGGAAAGATGGGCCGACGCAGGGCAACCAAATTGAAGAGAAACGTGGACGGTGGCATGCAGCTTCGGTGGATGATGGCTTCGTCGGTGGTGAGTCAACCTTGGTGGAAGAAAAGGGCCGGTTGTTGACTGAGGGAGGTGTGGCGTGCGGTAGAGAAATCTGTGGGGTGTGGGTGGTGAAAATGGGAGATAGCATGCGGCAGAAATTGAAGAAGAACCGGCAGCCAAGGGGATGGTCGCACCAATGAAAGGAGGAGGAGAGAGAACCAATCTTGAAATCAAAGCCAAAATATCTATTTCATCATTGCTTTAGTCCACAAAGTCCACATGCTTAGCCCTTCCATTGAATGCCATGTCTCCTATTACTTTCCAATAATAATTTCCCACCAAATAACTAAATTGAAGCCAATTTTGTTGCCCCAAAATCCAATTCCGAATTTACTCACATAGCTTCAATTTCCATCCAAATTCTTCAATTTGATGTCCAAATTTGATGTAGAAAAAGCCCACATAATTTCTACAAGTGCCCCTCATCAAATAGCTCGGCTTGTAAGTCTAAATTTCCTTTAATTTGACCCGTACGAATTTCCGCTAATTTTCCGTAACGACCGAACCGATTCTCCGTAAAAATCTCGGAATCTCTGAAAAATCTTTTGAGACTGAGTCGACACTCCTAAAATTTATTGTGACATGACAGAATCTTCAATTTTTGAAATCGGACTTAGATTGGCGGTTAATTTCACTCGGACGCGTTTTTAGTGTGACCTAGGCTACCGGGTAGTTTTCAGAACTTTTTAGGACAAATGACCCATGGTCGATTTTCTTCAAGCCACGATGAACCCACTCAACACATTGGTGACTCTCGATTATCGTGAAAATCTTAAGGATTCAAATACGGACACAGGGTACCAAAACGACAAGTAAAATCAAATTAGTGCCGGTCGACGAGAGTTTTCCAATTTAGTGGAGTCACCCACGATCGGTCATTCATCTCAATCGAACCGACCTATCTCTGATTTCAAATCGATTTTATACTGTGCCGCAATGATCTCTAAAAATGAGCACGGTCAAGAAGTCGATTCCTGGTCGAATTCTCAAGTCTATTTGCCTTAAAGTCTTTAACAACTTACCAAATTAGTCTAGTTATCTCGTGAGTGGCCAACTCAGAGAACAACACTATAGTCACGTTGATGAAA
The DNA here is from genome assembly GCA_016097485.1 of Eucalyptus sideroxylon x Eucalyptus melliodora. Taxonomy (NCBI): domain Eukaryota; kingdom Viridiplantae; phylum Streptophyta; class Magnoliopsida; order Myrtales; family Myrtaceae; genus Eucalyptus; species Eucalyptus sideroxylon x Eucalyptus melliodora. Next base: position 4,481,888 of record CM027834.1, on the reverse strand, counting down.
TGCCCAATTTATTTAATTGAAATCAGAACTCGAAAATCTGGATGTCACGGCAATAATTTTTATGATCACTTTATAAAATGTCTTATCCTAGCAACTCTCTAATTTTTATGCTTATTTTGGTAACACATCTCCAATCGCTCTGCAAGAAGTAATAGATTTATGTATTTTTGTGAACAAATCCTAGCAAATCTCTTATTCTCATGGATATTTGCTAATAAATCTCTAACTGATGTTTAAAAAGTAAAAGACCTAACAAACTACAAATCATAACTCTTTATGTGTATAGAGATTCTAGTTAGATGTATGATCAAAGATATTAGGTAGGTTAAATTCTATTATTTTCTCAAATCTGTTTTTCTGACAATGTTCAGAGCAATACTATAGGGGAAGTAGGGCATTTGGTGTGTAGGGGTAAGCGAGCATGCCAAGATTGACGAATAGATTCGTATTTGCACGGAAGACTTTCGGTCAACCAACAGTTAGTTCAAAAATTTGCAAACCAAAGGGTGTCAGATAGTAAAATGTGATGGTCCCCTTCACAGAAAGTCCATCCGTGGGAAGATAAGATGAAAGGCTTGTGTGGATGATAAGAAGGTTTGAGGTTATTCCCTCCATTCTAAGCAAGTGTATTCATTCATAATTTGTGATGGTAGCAAACGAGTCAATGAAATGGTATAAATTGGGGATCGAAATTGAAGACTTTGAATACTCATTTGGCCCCTCTTGTATGCCCAATAACTGCTTTGGTGGGTTGGACTTGTCTGTTTGTGATATTAGCGCTGTTTTTACTTCGAATGCATGATACGAGAACATTTCCCTTTGGTCACTAGTGAGTAATGTAATTTCCGTGATGCAATGCTTTTGAGAGATTAAGACTGCTAAAATTTTGAATGGTCTTCACAAATTGAGAGGGACAATAGAGGTGGAATTGGCCCTTGTCTTGGGAAAATTGTTGGTACTAGACGATCACAGGCGTTTGGATGGTGCAATAGCCTAACAGTGTTGCCTAATATTTTCCTAGCACTCGTTTTGTTTATGCCAAACGACTAGAAACCAGGAAAAAAAAAATATACTGTTGTTGGCACCATCTAGATCTAGAAAATAAATACAGAAAAGCAAAAGATACCTTTCTAAATGAGTTTCATTATTGAGAGGTGGTAACGAAGAGACGTTGTCCGAGCAAGCTAAGATCTGGATGTGAAAGTATGTCAGACATGTATTAATCTTGCAATCTAAAAGCAGAATTAGGCTAACTTTACCTTCAACCTAAATGGATTTTTGAGATGTAAGTTATAAATAATGGCACTAAGTTTTCGCCTCCGTTCTAGACAAAGAGTATGCATTTCACAAGTTGTGGTGACAGCATACAAGTCTATGCAATGGGACGAGTCGAGGGAAGAAATAAAGACTTTGGTTGCTCATATAGCCCCTCTAGATTGCTGGAGTGACGGATTAGTCTCCAGACTTCTGTTTGCAGCATTAGCACTTTCTCTAGCTATACTCAATCAGTAAAAAAAAATGCATACACTTTCAATTGCTTGTTTGTTCTGTTTCTGTCTTTGAAATAAATAGAAAACAAAGAAAACTAAACTGTGTTGTTGGCAATAGCAAGATCATTCGTTCATTATGCAAAGAATGCTCATCGATTCACAAGGAACAACAAATTTATTACATTCAGTCCCATATTCAATCAAGACAATTTGTTTAAACCTCAAGCTCCATTTATTTCTCGAAAAATGAATTTTGCTAGAAATTTTTCAAGAGGAACTTATTTTCTAGGCACGTTGGTCTGTATTTGCTAAACAATATATATATTGGTAAGGGAGTCATTCACTGATATTTGTCACAAGAAAATTACAAAATAGACATTTGAGAATAAGTCTTGAGTTCAACCGGAGTCCCAAGTTTGAGCGTCGGGGACCCAGGCTTGAGCACCAGTCCCGGGCCCGGCCATGGGGAGCAAACCTAGGAACATGGACCCACACACGCTCAACCTTTTTGAGATCCTCTATTTCAACTTTCTTGACATCTCCACGCATTACAATGCAGCAAACAATGTCCTCATTTGCTGAAGTAAGAAAGCATGAAATCTATGGGTGGAAAATTGTTAAAAAATATCATAAACCTATTTCGCTTTTGCTAATTCAATAATAAACTTTTTAATTTTAGCAATTGAGTTTTAAACACATTTTGGTAATTGAGTTAATTTGACCAATTATGGTTACAAATTGCTGAAGTGGGTGTTGGTGCACTGGCCATTCCTATGTGGTATGGCCGATACGACGTTGATAATTTTAAATAATATATTTTTTAATTTTTTTCCTATTCTTCACTTTTCATTCTTTTGTTTTTCCTTTTTTTCCTTTCGGTAGAGATCGTTGGCCTTCGTGCACCTTAAGCCCTCGCCGGGGTCGATAAGGGCAGCCCTTGCCTAAGGTTGGCAACCTCCAGTGGCCATCAATGAGGCTTGGTAGTCATTGGCGGAGGGAAAAAGGGCAAAAGAAAGAAGAAAAAAAAAAGAGAAGAGAAAAAGAAAAAAAGAAGAAGAAAGAAGATGAAAAATATTTAAATATTATTAAAGAATGTCCATGTTAGCGTCGTTCATGATACGTAAGATGGTCAGTGTCTACATCAACAATATTCATCCAAAATTGGCTGAATGCACTTCAATTGATAAAATATGAAAATGTTTAAGACTCAATTGGTAAAATTGAAAGATTTAAGAATGAATTGGTAAATGTGCAAAAAGTTTATGAATTTTTGGACAATTTTTCCAATCTTTTGTAGCCCATTAATCATCCATAGGCAATTCAATGATGGATCTACTTTGCTTTGGGCTCAATCTTTATATCCATATTGCCTATTTGAGTAGAATCAAAGCATATTGTTGGTGATTATCTCTTTGGTACAGCATTTTATCATGCAGTTACGCGATCTTTTATCTTAGCTAAGCACAAAAACGTGGTGTAATGTGATTTCTTTCTTGGCTATATGTCGTTTCATTATGTCTGAGTGAAAAGGGTGCCTTCAACGAAAAAAATTTGCACGGCAACCTTACCACAAACAAGATGATCTCGGAAACCTTTTTAGCACACGCAACTTTCCCATTGTATTTCTTTCCTTCCGGGAGAAATAAATGACACTACTCCTTGCCACCTTTTAATAAGACTTTCCAGAGATCTCCCCTTTGATGTCTGCAACACCCGCATAAACTCAGCATCCCATCCCCAACAAAACCCCTTACACCACATAGCTGCAAAAGCCTACTTCATTTTTCAGAGGAGCATTCAAAGAACAAATGTCTCCCTGATTCGGGCTTCAATCCACAGAGGACACAAATACGATTCACGTTCTGCCATTTGCACAATCTATCACAGGCTGCTGCAACTTGGTAAGGGTAGCAAGCCAAGATATAAAGCCAAATCTCGGCACATTTGGATTAAACCAAATTAGCCTATGCCAAGTTACCTTAGCCTTTTTTCTCCCTAGTTAAGCTCCAAGCATCAGCCTGAGTGAAATCACCTGGTTTAGAGCTTAAGAAGGCCACTCTATCTAGTTGAGACTTGAGAGAGGCATTAAAGTTCCATACAGCTCAGCCTGAATTTTAACCAGATCATTTGATTTAGTAGTGGTTTTGCCAAACTACTCATTTCCTCTTTCAAAACATAGAAGTAATGACATTTAAAGATTTCGAAGAGAAATTCGAAGTGGACCTCGTTAGGCCGTACCCAAGCAGTTTGCCAGCATCTATGGTTTAATTTTTGCTCCTGAATCATGGTTATGTGAAAAAGTTGCTTCTTCTATTGAGACCAAAACATATGGCCGAGATTGTAATCACTACTATTCAGTAATGAAGTATACTGATATTTAAGAGCACATCTGCCAAGAAAGCAACAGATCATGTTACGACTAACGCGGAAGCGAGAACAAACGAAAAGATCTGAGTAAGAATAAATTACAGCCTACCCCTCCATTTGCTTCGCCATCCTCGCGATCTTCTCCGCTCCTTCGTTGCCTTCTTCAGCAACTTTTCTTCTGCTCTTTAGCGGAGACAGCCCCCAAATCCGACAGTACCTCGTCCTCCTCCACGAATCGGAACAATCCATCGGCGAAGAGTCTGGATCGTACTTCGTGGTGGACTTCCAATGCGATTTCTCGTCCGGATTCCGCTTTGGCGGCCGGGAAATTGCGTCCTCGAGGAGCAGCTTATGACGGCGATTTGGCTTGAGGACGAAGAAGTCCTTGGTCTGGGAAATGAGGTCTTACACCGCGGAGTTGCCGGTGTCGGAAAGGTAGGAGAAATCAGCCATGGCTGCTCTTGTGATTGCGTTTGCGAGGCTTTTGTTGGGTTCTTGCAGACTTTGCTTCTGCTCTGTTAACGCGAGCGGTGGGGAGGGAATTGTGCTCAACTGGGAGCTTCTCGTCGACTTCCTCAAACGACTCTCGATCCCAAGTGATCATGGCGTCGCAGGCATGGAGCTCGAAGCTACGCAGGGCGGCAGATGACGATAGGGATGGGAAATCACGCTTGCAAACAAGGAGGAGGAGAGAGGCGGAGATTATACCGGCAGGATGTTTTTTCATGGGAATCGTTTGGTACAGTTCTGGCACGCGAATTGTGTCTTAAATGTCACTTCAAAGGTCGGATTAGAGCCCACTAAATTTGTTGACGCCTAAAATTAGACTTTATTTTATTATTATTTTGTTTTATTTGATTTTCGGATAATAAACCAAAACAAAAAAACAAAAAAACAAAAAAGAAAGAGGAGCAGCCCCTCCATGGGCTCTCGGCCCATTTCCGCCAAGCCCGGCCCCACCGCATCTTCTTCTTCCTCGCACCTCTGTAGCGCACGCACAGAGGGCGCGACGGAGGGGAAGGGGGTGGACGGACGGCGGTCGCACGTGGAGCAGGGGAGCAGTTGGCGTCGATGGGACGTGATGGGAGGAGGAGATGATGGCAGATGGGACGGCGGTCCGGCCCGGCGGGTTGAAGCCTCGCCGACCGGCCGCTTCCACGCCTATAAATAGGCCCTCCATCCCCAATAGAGCAGGGAGAGAAAGAGAGAGGGAGGCCACCAGAGCTTGGGGTCCCTTGAGAGACTTCGGGGAGCTCGAGTTCTGGCCGGCCGTGGCGTGGTGAGCTCGGAGGGGTCCCCGAGAGACTTCGGGGAGCTCAAAGGGCGAGCCCGAGGGAGAGAGGAGGCAACTCGGCGCCGGATCTGGTCGAATCTGACTGTCCAGGACCCACCGACGCCGTCGTCGTCCGCCGCGGTCGTCGTCATCAGTCTGCCCTCGTCGTGGCCGCCACCATCGTAGATCAACTCCTGTCATCGCCGTCCTCGCCTCCGTTCAAGAAAAGGTAAAAACCGTCGCCGTCTTCGTGGTTCCCACCGCCGTGGCCATTGTCGCCGTCGTATTGCTTCGATCTCCTCCCCAGCGCCGCGGATTCGCAAACCCTAGGGTTTGCGATTTTCCGGGTCGCGAAGCGGATCCGGACTCGGAAAATCGGGTAGGGTTTGCGATCCGGGGGGCGGCTGTGAGTTGGGTCATGCGCCGGATTCGGGTCGGGTAGGGTTCCGAAGGAACCGGGTTGCGAGCCGGAGCGGGTTGTGGAGACGGGTCGTCGGGCCGGGCCGAGCGCCCCCAAACGCCCGACCGCGACGCCATTTCACTAAAAAAAAAAAAAAAGAGTCGGGCCAGCAACGCGGGCCCGTCCTTATTCGGATCGGCGGCCGGGTCGGACCCAACCGCGGATCCGACTCGGGTCGGTTTTTATCTTAAAATAATATTTTAATAAAAAATAAATAACTTATTTTCCAAAATACCAAAAAATATATTTTCTTTTCGAAATATATTTAAAAAATTAAATTTCCAAAAAAACAAAAATCCAAAAAAATATTTTATCTTCCAAAAATATTAAAAAATGTTTTAATTTCCAGAAAATCGAAAAATAATAAAAAATGATAAAAATATTTTTATTTTCCAAAAAAATCAAATAAATCAAAAATATTCCATATTTTCCAAAAATGCCAAAAATCGAAAAAGGCCAAAAAATTCATGAAAAAGCCAAAAAAACTTGTATTTTCCCAAAAATATCAAAAAATCCCAAAAAATCCCTTTTGTGTCCAAAAAAATTAGAAAAAGACCTAGAAAATGTTTTTCCTCCCAAAAATGCATGGAAAATCCCTCGAACATCCAAAAAACCTCAGGGTTTAAACAAGATTAGGTACCGAAAGGGCATTAGTGATTAACTAGTGTAATCAAGTCCCCGATCCTAATTTCTCTGGTTGCACAGGAGTGAGTATTTCTCCCGATACTTCACTTGGGTTTCTAATCAACCAACTCTAAATCAATTAGTGGCAACTCCAATTTAAAATTTGATTTACAGGTTAAAAAATTGAACTATTAAGTCGTGAATTGGTAGACTTGGGAGAGTCTGGGCATAACTAATTTCAGCCGAGCCATTAGCCTCCTTAGGCGCTCGTAGCCGACTGCGGGCGCCGAAAAAAAAGAGAGGTCGCGACAGCTTGGCGACTCCGCTGGGGACGATTTGAGGACTTAGGCCATTTTTGTCTTGTTTAAATTCTTTACTGACTTGTTTTTGTTCTTTTTTTCTTTATGCAGGTTAGTAGCTTAGACATTTATTTTTGCTTAAAATAGATTATCTTGTGATTAAAAGCTGTTGTGCATGCTTTACTATTTTAAACACCACACATGGCACACACAACTCGGCCGCCGAACCTGGGCCGCCATAGGATATCTAGGATGGTGTTAAGAAAGATACGACCTCGAACGCGAGACTGTGATGGAGAGGTTGCCTTTCTTTTCCCCAAATTTCTTAGCCGAGGTTAGGAGGATATACTGCTAACGCGAGACTGCGACGGGCGGATATCCTTTTAATTTCAACAAACCTTCTCAGTTAGAAATTGAGCCGCACATATCATGCGTATGTCTATGTGATTGCTATCAATTTTCTCGTGTGAAGTAAGTTTTTATTTCGTGTACTTTGCAATTTACTCACCTTCCTGCATAATATTGAGCGGTCCATGATTAGTCTAGGATTTGATATCACGGTCATCTAAATTTGGAAATAATGATCATAAAGTTTTTTTATAAAGTTAAAAAAAAAATTGCAAAAAATTACTTTCAGTTGATGTTTTTATTCTCAAGCATGTTACAAAATTCTTTTCCGCAAGAATTTTCATTTCCCTCAAAAAAGGGGATAGAAATTATTTTCAAAATTTGTTGCAACTCATGCTTTCTTTGCCTTTCAACTTGAATATCTTTTTAGCTCATGTTAACATGTCACATGCCTTTTTTTCAATCCATGCTTAGGAAATCGTCTACCTTTTCATGAATAAACGAAATGAGTAGGGTTAGGTCGTCATCATGGACTGACTCCCTATTTACGCCTTGTATTCACACACGCTTGTTTATTCATGACTAGGTAATCACGGAACATCAACGTTCACCTATCCAGACTTGTTCAAAAGCAAGAGCAAGAATGGCCGAAGAAAATGTACCAAGCCGTATTACGGTCATGGAAAGTGAAATGAAGCAAGTCTTCAATGTGCTTCAACAACTTTCAAAGCAGATAGACTCCATCCAGGGAAAACTCACTCCCGTCCTGGCCTCAATCGAGGTATTGTTGCCACAATCATCTACTAGGGGTGATCAAGGTGGAAATACCGACGATAACATGCCCAAATTGGAGGATGATCTGCACCCAACCATGATCGAGAAAGCTAGGCCAGATAGTCTGTCTAAAACTGAGCATGACAAACGCCTCGAAAAGCTTGAGGAGAAGCTGAAACAACTGCAAGGCCTCCAAGATCCTACTTTGACGGACCTCTCCATTTATTCCAATGTCAAAATGCCAAAAAAATTCAAAATGCTTGAGTTTGAGAAGTACGATGGCACGACTTGCCCTAGGGCTCATTTGCAAATGTACTTGGTTCGAATGACCCAATATGTTAATAATGCACAATTAATGATCCAGTTGTTCCAATCAAGTCTAATAGGCCCTGCCCTGAGGTGGTACATTACAAAGAACATGAATCTCCTCGAAACATGGAGCGAAGCAAGTGAGGCATTCCTCAAGCAGTATAAGTTCATAATGGACATTACCCCTTCTCGTGAGGATCTTGAGCGTACCGAAAAGAAAAAGCACGAATCGTTCAAAGAATATACTATCCGATGGAGGAATCTGGCCGCCCAAATCAGTCCTGAACCAACCGATTTCAAGCTGAGAAAGATGTTTATCAAAACCCTCCCTTACGAGTACCGCAATCGAATGGTAACCACGATCGCCGAATCATTTAATCAACTCATTCCAGTAGGGGAGCAAATCGAGATAGGGTTGAGGGATGGTTGGTTCACTGAACCCGCATCCACGCGGTGTTCAAGATGAAGAAAGATAAAGAACCATTGGTAGATGTCAATGCGACCTACAATCATTCTCCAACAATTCAGACAAGTGCAAGACAAAGAAGAACACCGGCCGTCAACCATCCCAAAGACTACAACAACCGAAGACAATTCACTCCGCTTCCTGGATCTCCTTCCCAGGTTTTGGCGATCCTCCGGAACAAGAATCTCCTATTGACTGAGCCAAGACGACCCAATGCTGAAAGCTTCTCCAACTATGACACGTCCAAAAAATGCGACTATCACATGGGAGAAGTGGGGCACTCCACTGATGAGCGTTTCGCCCTCAAGAGTCGAATCCAGAACCTGTTAAATACTAAAGCTTTCTCATTCCAGAGCAATTCGCTCCCTGATCACACTGACAAAGTAAATGCGGTATTCAGTTCTGAAGACAGTCAGAGCAAAAATTTCGAAGCACATACCGCTGACATTCGTCAAGGGCTGGTGAAGGCTGGGTATTATTCAGGCAATGAAGTGCCACCCTTAGCAACAAGGAAAGAAGAGCCAGATGACACGACCACCATGTTTGGAGACCTTTTCATGGACACCATCAATGAAGGACCGTAAGGGGAAATGGGTGCAGGCCCCCTCGAGTAGAGCCCTTTTTAATTTCCTTGCATACTCCCTAACGTGGGAGCTTGTACATCTTTCTTAAGCTTGGCTTGTTTTATTTTCAACATCAGTTCCGCTTGAAGAACTGACTTTTGAAAACACTTTTCCAAAATGTAAATCCACTTATTAAATAAAGTTGAAAATGTTTTGAGAGAACATGAGGCGGTACCCCAAACCAGCCCAGTGATGCTATCCAGCCATGAAAAAATATCATCCAAGGAGAATACTGAGGACTGGGCTTCCTCATGCTTTTTCTCCCCCGAATACATATTTTGAAAACATAAAATACTTCATCACCAAAATCTTTCAAAAAAAAAGATGTTAGATTCACTTACTTTGTGTCTCAGAATATCATCCCCATCCCCTTTGATTTAGTGTGACATGGGGCATTTGAAGCAAGCGCATCAGGCGAACTCGCCAAATTTAAAGACACCTTGCCAAGAAAACAGGGGCAAATAGAAAGAATCATCCTACATCAAAAGAGGGTAAGTCTTATTCTCTGAATATAATTTGGAAATGATGTCTTCTCTCTTCTATTTATAGGATACAAAAAATGAAACGTAATAGGTATAGGCATAGAGTTGAGATCGAAGCATCTACGACATGCCTCACTCCTGCCCAGCTCCATCCTAAGCCAAAGGACTATCTTGTCGCACAACGCGCCCAAACGGCTAGATGTTACAGTATCAACTCAACATAAAGAAGGAGTTCCTCCTCTTCCTTTTAAGTGATTACTGTCAACAGGGAGAAAATCTAGACAGTCAAGGCGATCTATAGCCCCACACCCTAGACAATGACTTTGGAATTTAGAAGCTTCACTCCGATGCATATTCTCGCAAGAAGTAATTGCCATAAGAGAATTCGAGGTTTTGATTGTCCATCTCGATTCCATAGAAGCTTGAAGTACATGACTTTGCTCAATCGCTAAGGGTCATATAGTCAAAGACATAAGAAAATCCACGAAGGAAGACATTGAAGATAAATCAACAACCATCAATCATGCATACATGGCCATGGGTGAGGAAGGCCAATCGAAAGAAATGTCAAACTGTGCCGAGACGAAAAGGCTGTCATTAATATTCAAATATCCCTAAGAGTCAGCAAATACAAACTTTGGAGAAGAGTAATTTGGTATCGTTTCCAATACTCCTACTATTTGAACCCGCTTTTGACATATTTTCCCTATTGACAGGAAGCATCGGAATCCAAGAGCCAAACTTGATAGTTAGGTTTGGCAAATCAACATTGGCCAAGCTAGTAAGTGGAAATGACCCACATCGAATTCACCTGATTTCATGTAAAATAACGTGTCATCTAGGAGCCAATATTTGACCTAACGAAGCAAGGGATGTAGGATTTCGTGTCCCCCTCTCACTTCAGGTTCACCCAATCGTCTACAAACCAGTGAAGGGTAAAGTTGTATCGCTTCCAATTATTCGACTCTCAAAAGAGTTTATGACTAACGCACTCCCTCTTGTTTGTTGCAAGATCACTTAACTATCAAAAATAAGATAACAAATCAATGAGAGGCATGACAAGCTCTCCCAAACAAAATGGCGTCTCAAGTATCACCAAAGCAAATGACGGAAAATCTTCAAGCCTCAACTCGCGTTTGATTTTGCCCAAACTAGTTGATCTGCTTGTACATCTTCTCTTCTGCAAGGGCCAAAAAAGGGCCCATCAAGTCAATGATTAGATTCCCAATCCTTGGCTGATCATTCATGTGTCATATCCCTAATCAATAGGGACAACCATCAGCACCCTTTTGTAAATAACTCTTTTAATGTTCAAGTTTCAACACATTTGTGAATACCGTTCCACCTAGGTAAACACCCCTAAAGCTGTTAATAAGTTCTTCTTGAGTAAAAAGCCATTCATTTATTTTGAGAGTACAAACTCCATCACATCATACACTACATGCATTTTTCTAGGTGAATTCTGCATGATGATTTTGTCTGTCTAAATCACTGATTCCATTGAGAATTATTAGAATAGACAGCTGATTGAAGAATACAAGATTGATTGAGCATGTTGGATGAGGCACGTCAGAATGATGACAGGCAAGCCATATCCTACACACAATCCCCCATCTATACACTTGTGAGATGAGTGTAGAAAATTCCATGACTACAGGGTAAAGAGTTCTCTCGCGAATAGTACGATGATCAAAGCAGTGAGAAGCATTCCATCACTTACTTTGAGCCCCATACACCGACAAATTTCTGCTATACTCCCGACAAAGAACCACCCCACACAGGGGCAAGTCGAAAGCGAACCAGCATACAAGGTGAGAAAGGGGATAGAAATTTTCTTGCTTGCACTTGCATCAATCTTCAAGTGTCTTTATTGCATATGAACACTTGTGTTAATTTAAGTGCCCTAGAGTCATGAAGAGCAATTCTTTATTTACGCACTTGTATCCATTGTACAACTCAATTGAGCCTGAAAATTCACCCTCACATGGAGGCAAAGCATAAGCCACTATCGTTTGAGCAGCATAATCAAAAGCGCCAACAAAAGACGAAGACTCCATAGTCTAACAAAGGCATTTGTTGGAACTTGCCAAGATCAATTCCTCAAGCAAACAAGAACAAAAACCGGGGCATAAAAAAGCAGTGTACTTGGTAAAAGCAAGGTCAATGCCCATGAATGAAAAATTGAGATGAGAAATAGGGGCATGAAAAAAAGCAGTGTGCCTGGTAAAAGCAAGGCCAATGCCCCAAACAAAAATACAGCCATTTGTATTCCCAAGAGAAATTGCTGTTCAATTGATACAACCTCCATCTGACCGTGAAGAAAGACTAGTGACAAATGCCAAGACAATCGCCAACTCTCACCCTCTTACATGTGAGCCAAGACTACGTTACATTCCCATTGTAAAGGTCTCTTCAGACTATGGGCACTTCAATTAACGTAGGATTTCTTGTGTACATAAAGCATCGCTCGAAGAAGTACGAGCAAGATTACTCTATCTCTTTTCGCAGGGTTCTTGACTTGTAAATCTGGAGATGATCGTGCAGCATTTTTGTCCATCGGCTTCGACCTTGATGGTCCCATTTGATGAGCCGTTGACCAAGTCTTCATCACAGTTTCAACAAAGGCCTCTCACATTCGTAAAGTCGTACTGCTTGCGAGAATACTCGGACCCCTGTTGACATGATGACAGTGAGATAGTGTGGTCCTTATAAATCCTGCATCAATGGTCAGGATAGCCTTTTCCATGAGAGTGAGTGAAAAGTCCTTTCGGACTAAAAGTCTCTCATCTGGCATGCTCAAGACATCTATATTCCGAATAAAAGTTGTCTTTCAAAATCTTCCCCAGTGGAATTCAGATGATGCAAAACTGACAAAATTGTTATGCATAAATCATAGTTAAAGTCATGAATTTACAGCATATACAATCATGTGTGCATATTGCGCAAATAGCAGACATACTCTCAGAAATCTAAGATATTGCCAAGTAAGCATATCCTTATCCCCATTTGACTTAAAGTATCTACCACTGTCCAGGTACTCTCTTCTTGACACTCGACCTATTTGAGTTGTCCCTTGAGTTTCGATGCTTGCAACTGTCTTAGCATCCCATTGTCTTTGAGTACCGGCCACCGTCCGGATGCTCCATTTTCCTAACACTCGACTTATTCGAGTTGTCCCCAAAGTATTGATACTTGTGACTGATCAAGTATCCCTTTATTGTTGAATACCTACTGCTATCTAGGTATCCCTATTGTCTTTGAGTACCGGCCACCGTTCGGATAGTTCCTTTTCCAGACACTCGACCTGTACGAGTTGTCCCCAGAGTATTGATACTTGTAACTGATCTGCTGTCTAGATATCCCCATATCGTCAAGTACCCACCGTTGTCCAGGTGCTTCCTTTTCATGACAATCAACCTATCCGAGTTGTCCCGAAATTACATCATTGAATACTCAAGTATTCCACTGCATTGTGCACCTGCAATTACCCAGCCATCCAGGTAAGCCTTGTGCTACATTCAAATTCTCAATTACCAGGAGGTGAGAGACCTTCATGAATATTCGGGGCACGTTCTCGATATTCCCAATTACCAGAAGGTGAGAGACCTTCACGAATATCTTGGGCACGCCCTCGATATTCCCATTACCAGGAGGTGAGAGACCTTCACGAATATCTCAGGTACGTCCTCGATATTCCCAATTACCAGGAGGTAAGAGACCTTCACGAATATGCGGGGCACGCCCTCGATATTCCCATTACCAGGAGGTGAGAGACCTTCACGAATATCCAAGGTACGTCCTCGATATTCCCATTACCAGGAGGTGAGAGACCTTCACGAATATGCGGGGCACGCCCTCGATATTCCCATTACCAGGAGGTGAGAGACCTTCATGAATATCTCAGGTACGTCCTCGATATTCCCAATTACCAGGAGGTGAGAGACTTTCATGACTATGCGAGGTACGTCCTCGATATTCCCATTACCAAGAGGTGAGAGACCTTCATGAATATGCGAGGCGCGTCCTTGATATTCCCATTACCAGGAGGTGAGAGACCTTCACGAATATGCGGCGCGCGCCCTCGATATTCCCATTACCAGGAGGTGAGAGACCTTCACGAATATCTCAGGTACGTCCTCGATATTCCCAATTACCAGGAGGTGAGAGACATTCACGAATATCTCAGGTACGCCCCCAATATATCCCAATTGTTAGGATGTGAGACACCTTCACAAATATCCAAGATATATTCTCAATATTTCCGATTATCAAGTACCCCTTCAATACCTGTGAATATCCAAGTATCCCCCAAGAATTCATACTTGTGATCATCCAAGTACCCCTTCAATGCTTATGGTCAGCCAAATACTCATTTTTGACGCCTACAAAGGCCTAGATATCCTTCAGGTTAGTACTTGTGAATATCCAGGTACTCTTTGATATGCTTGTGAATGTCCAGGTATCTTCCAAAATCGATGCCCTGAGAAAGGTCGGTGCATCTCTCGTCAAGGCGACCGAAGAAAGGTTCGGGTCCTAGACAAATCATTGATTGTTTTAACAGGCGACCGAAGAATGGTTCGAGTCCTGGAGAAGCAATTTCCCGTCACGGCGACCGAAGAATGGTTTGGGTCCTGGAGGAGCAATTTCCCGTCAAGGTGACCAAAGAAAGGTTCGAGTCCTAGACAAATCATTGATTGTTTTAACAGGCGACCGAAGAATGGTTCGGGTCCTGGAGAAGCAATTTCCCGTCACGGCGACCGAAGAATGGTTCGGGTCCTGGAGGAGCAATTTCCCGTCAAGGCGACCGAAGAAAGGTTCGAGTCCTAGACAAATCATTGATTGTTTTAACAGGCGACCGAAGAATGGTTCGGGTCCTGGAGAAGCAATTTCCTGTCACGACAACTGGAGAATGGTTCGGGTCCGAGACAAACTACTGATTGCTCCAACAGGCGACCGACGAATGGTTCAGGTCCGAGACAAACCACTGATTGCTCCAACAGACGACCGAAGAATGGTTTGGGTCCTGGACGAGCAATTTCCCGTCAAGGCGACCGAAGAAAGGTTCGGGTCCTAGACGAATTATTGATTGTTTTAACAAGCGACCAAAGAATGGTTCGAGCCCTGGAAAAGCAATCTCCTCATATCACCAAGTAAGATGACGCCTTGATACTTGCCAAACTCGTGGTTCATACCCTATCTCACTCACTCCCGGTAAGTAACTACAGGTATCTTCTTATCTGTCTTAGAATATGTAATGTTATATTGCTCTTTTTACATAAGATAATAAGTCCCAAATAAAATATAATCCGCTACGCATATATGACCAAATTTTAGGCATCATTTTGTCTTTGAATGCAACCTCTGCGAGCTCACCTTCAAAGAGGGGCAGCTATTGACGCCTAAAATTAGACTTTATTTTATTATTATTTTGTTTTATTTGATTTTCGGATAATAAACCAAAAAAAAAACAAAAAAAACAAAAAAGAAAGAGGAGCAGCCCCTCCATGGGCTCTCGGCCCATTTCCGCCAAGCCCGGCCCCACCGCATCTTCTTCTTCCTCGCGCCTCTGTAGCGCACGCGCAGAGGGTGCGACGGAGGGGAAGGGGGTGGACGGACGACGGTCACACGTGGAGCAGGGGAGCAGTTGGCGTCGATGGAACGTGACCGGAGGAGGAGATGATGGCGGATGGGACGGCGGTCCAGCTGGCGGGTCGAAGCCTCGCCGACCGTTGCTTTCGCGCCTATAAATAGGCCCTCCATCCCCGACAGAGCGGGGAGAGAAAGAGAGAGGGAGGCCACCGGAGCTTGGGGTCCCTTGAGAGACTTCGAAGAGCTTGAGTTCTGGCCGGCCGTGGCATGGTGAGCTCGGAGGGGTCCCCGAGAGACTTCCAGGAGCTCGAAGGGCGAGCCCGAGGGAGAGAGGAGGCAACTCGGCGCTGGATCTGGTCGGATCTGACCGTCCAGGACCCACCGACGCCGTCGTCGTCCGCCGCGGTCATCGTCATCAGTCTACCCTCGCCGTGGCCGCCACCGTCGTAGATCAACTCCTGTCGTCGCCGTCCTCGCCTCAGTTCAAGAAAAGGTAAAACGGTCGCCGTCTTCGTGGTTCCCATCGCCGTGGCCATCGTCGCCGCCGTATCGCTTCGATCTCCTCCCCAGCACCGCGGATTCGCAAACCCTAGGGTTTACGATTTTCCGGGTCACGAAGCGGATCCGAATCCGGAAAATCGAGTAGGGTTTGCGATCCGGGAGGCGGTTGTGAGTTGGGTCATGTGCCGGTCGAGTCGGGTAGGGTTCCGAAGGAACCGGGTTGCGAGCCGGAGCGAGTTGTGGAGACGGGTCGTCGGGCCGAACCGGCGCCCCAAACGCCCGGCCGTGACACCGTTTCACTAAAAAAAAAAAAAAATAAATAAATAAATCGAGTAGGGTCCGCAACGCGGATCGGCGGGGTCGGACCCAACCCGCGGATCCGACCCGGGTCGGTTTTTATTTTAAAATAATATTTTAATAAAAATTAATAACTTATTTTTCAAAACGCCAAAAAATATATTTTCTTTTCGAAATATATTTAAAAAAAATAAATTTCCAAAAAAATCCAAAATCCAAAAAAAATATTTTATTTTCCAAAAATATTAAAAAATGCTTTAATTTCCAGAAAATCGAAAAATAATAAAAATGATAAAAATATTTTTATTTTTCAAAAAAATAAAAAAATAAAAAATATTCCATATTTTCCAAAAATGCCAAAAATCCAAAAAGGCCAAAAAATTCACCAAAAAAAAGCCAAAAAAAACTTGTATTTTCCCAAAAATATCAAAAAATCCCAAAAAATCCCTTTTGTGTCCAAAAAAATTAGAAAAAGACCTAGAAAATGTTTTTCCTCCCAAAAATGCATGGAAAATCCCTCGAACATCCAAAAAACCTCAGGGTTTAAACAAGGTTAGGTACCGAAAGGGCATTAGTGATTAACTAGTATAATCAAGTCCCCGATCCTAATTTTCTCTGGGCGCAGAGTGAGTATTTCTCCGATACTTCACTTGGGTTTCTAATCAACCCACCCCAAATCGATTAGTGGCGACTCCAATTTAAAATTTGATTTATGGTTAAAAATTTGAACTATTAAGTCGTGAATTGGTAGACTTGAGAGAGTCCGGGCATAACTAATTTCAGCCAAGCCATTAGCCTCCTTAGGCGCTCGTAGCCGACTGCGGGCGCCGAAAAAAAAGAGGTCGCGACAAAATTGCATTGAGTTATGAGAGCACCGTAATCTTGTTATTGATCGTTTTACTGGAATTTGTAATCGGGTGTTCAATAAAAGTACTTTTGCTTGAACATTGATATAAAGAGAAAAGGTGCACATAAGCTTGTTAAAGTTAATAATGGCTTTATAAAAAAACAAAAACAGAGAACTTTAATTTCCGTTAGAGAGGAGGTACACAAATGTGATTGATCCAAAGAAAGTTAAGGTTTGAGAGGATATGTTAAGGGAAAAAACAACAAAAAATCCTAAATTTTACCAACAAATTTACTTCAAACTTTTTTTTTGGGACTGGAGGACCCGCTTTGGCCGACGGTCGCCATGTAAACCCCCAGGTGACGCTAGCCCAGGACCCACCACTAGGGCACTACGCTTAAATCATCAAATGGCTTGCCAGCCTCCCTTCAACTTGCGTTGAAGAGGCTTGAACTTTGGATCTCCCGTTTGGAGGTCTAGAGCCTACCCAACAGAGTTACCACGGCCGGTGGTTACTTCAAACTTTTTATTATAACACAAAAAATCCCTAACTTTGCCAACTGTGATATATTTACCCAATCTTTTTTTTATGACATAAAAAACTCCAAACGTGTACATACATGACACATTTACTTCAAAATATGAGGCATTTTCCTCTTTGAATTTTCTTTTAAAAAAATCTATTTTTATGTTTATTTTTTCTTCTCTCTTCCCGAAAAAAAAATAGAAAAAGAAAAAAGGGAAAAAGGGAAAAAATTAAAAATAAAAGAGGAAAATGCCATTCGATCATGGAGTTTGGGGTAAATGGATCCCATTTGGCAAAATTTAGGTTTTTTTTAGTCACCAAAAAAAAAAGAAAAAAAATACTAGGATAAGTTTGTCATACAAGACAAATTTTGAGATTTTTGGTAGCTTTTTCCTATATGTTAACTATAAAGATACTATGAAGGAACAAGTACATTTAAGAAAAGAAGGAGATACATAACTTATCTTTTAGTGAAAGTTCTACTATTTGTAGAAATGAAAAACCTGCCTGACTAGGAATTCCCAAGCCTCCTAGGCTGTTTCCGACCAGATAGCTCTCCTTCTCCTGGCACTTTTTTTCAAACCAAACCTGTTTCTAGGAGATGATTGCATTTCCAATGACCTTTCCAATCATAAAGCCGCTCCCATACCCCATCAAAAAAAATTTCCAATCAAATTCAATTAGCAATCCCAACCCTTCTTTTTCGTGGGTTGAGGGTTGTCTTGACGCATCCCCTAAATCTTGACATTTCCTAGATATGAATTCTCCACATAGCCCTAAGTTTCCTTTAAAAGAATTGTTTGAAAAACGTATTGAGCTGTTTCCCTCTTGGCACAAATCTAGTCAAGTTGTTCTAAAACACGTTCAAGAACAAAAGGAACCTGAGTTCTGTTAGCTTCTAGGGGATCTGTTTGGAGAGTTTGTTCTTTGAAAGGTCTAGTGACTCAAGCGTTGTGAGATTCCCTAATGACGACGGGATATGACCTATGAGGAGATCATCAGAAAGATTCAGTCCTTGCAATCCCTTAAGTTCACCTATGAGACCTGGTTTCTCTCCTTTGAACAAATTGCTAGAGAGGTCGACATCTATGAAGACACATGTGATTTTTTGGTAACACATTTCCAGTCCTTCATAGGTCAATGTCATCATAATAGGGTAATACAACCGGAAGGGTACAATTTTGGCCACACATTCCCATCCATGAAGGTCATGAAAAAATAACTTTTCTCACCTATGGTTTTTTCATAATAATTATTGTCATGCATGGTTTTGCGAGTGGACGTAGAGTTTCCTGTCTCAGATTTCATGGCATTCCAAGACTAAAAGAATTCCCTCGGCAACTTACCGAACAATGCATTATTAGAGAGGTTAAGTATCTGTAACTTAAGTAATGTGGAACTAGATTTAGGCTTCTATATGGCATTGTGGGATTTATTGGATTGCAAAAAAAGGACATGGAGACCTATCCGTGGGCAGCCGCGTTGGTATTCGTTCTCTCCTGCTTCGATGTGATCGAGAGGTTGAATCTCCATATTGCTAGCGATTTAAGTGAGGGGCCCTCGTGGTGGGCTGCTGGGCTAGCTTCCTCCGAGGTATAGTCGCTGTTGGGCCTCCATCGCGGAGGCCTGTGAGACCTCGAATCGGCGTAAGCCAACAAAGGCATACTCCGGTGGATCCTCGGTCACCAAAGAAAAAAAAAACGACATGGAGCTCCGACAAAGATCCCAACCATGATGGGAATTTGTCCACGAAAATATTGTTTGCAAAATTGGTGAACTCAAGCTTATTGCAATTGGCCAAGGATCTCAGTAACTTGCCTTGCTACTAGTTGTCACTCAAATCAATCATCGTTAGTCACATCTCCCTCAACAATACATCGTGAATGCTTCCGTGGAAATTGTTGCCTTTTAGGTTCAATATTATGAGAGATTCAATGATATTACTCAAACAAACCGGAAGCACACTGGTCAAATTGTCAGAAGACAAGTCTAGTGTGATCGCTGAACTCAAATTGTAGATCCATGCTGGCAATGCTCCCGTCAGATTGTTTTTGGATACTATATAGGACATAATGGACGGTGGTGCTTCAAGGGGTGGTCCTTTCAACATATTATGAGATAGGTCTATCATGTACATGTATAAAGGATTGATCGGGTAATATCGATCAAGACCAGTTAAGAAATTATGAGAGAGATGTAAATAATGCATGTTATTAAAACTTTCGTTTCACACCCAAAAGGTACTTCTCCCTTAATGTTGTTATCCGAAAGGTCCAAGCCAATCCACCCTCTCTTGGTTTTGTAAGAATGCTAGAAACTCACTCAAATTGCCTGATGCCAATCCTATGACCTGAAGCTGAGGAAGAATAGCATTCATGCTACTCATTCAGCATGATAGCCTGTTAGATGATAGTTGGAGTACTTCCAATTTTTTGAGCTTGAGAAAATTGTCCAATTCAACAGTACCGCTGAAGTTGTTTTTCACAAGGATGAGGGCTTGGAAATTATAGAGTTGATAGATTGATGAAGGTATCTTGCCATGGAATTTATTGCCTTCGGGGTGAAGTATGACCAGTCGAGTGAGGTTCGTGACTTGAGATGGGATGGTACCGCTTTATTGGTTGCCAACAAAGCCTAATTCAACAAGCTGAGACAAGTTTCCAGTTGATTGTGGGATCTCGCCATATAAATTGATTTGACAGAGGCCTAAAGTGGTGAGCTTTTTAATCTTCCGAACCCAAGACAAAGAGGAAATGGACTGGGCCGGGAATGGGTTCCTTGTGACATCTAGGTATTCAAGGTTGCTAAGATTAGCAAATGAAGCCAGGATTGATCTTGGGAATGGGTTCCTTGTGACATCCGGATGGTCCCGGATAAAAAAGGAAAATAAAACTTGCCACTCAAGACCGGACATAACTCATTTGGTAAGAGATGATCTAAGTTTACCTCTAGACAAGCCTACCATCATAAACCCGTGAGCAAAGTCTATGCAATGGCTCTGTTCCAAAAAAAAAGTCTGCAATGGCATGTCAAGGGTCAGTGCCAATGATTTTTTGGCTCATACGGATCCAATTGACTAATCTGTGTTTTCTTTCTTCTTTTGAAATTTTGTCTTTATCTCACTTCAAGCTAGGGATCTCTGAACCTTCTTCATGGATTAACGTTCAGAAGTACAAATTTTTCCAGGTGATCAGGAAAGTAATTGACATAATATAATGCCCTCGGAAGAGCCAAAAAACATTCTCGGAGAATTAAAATAGTTCATAAGGCGAACCTGTCCATTGCTATAAACTGTATCAACTCTTTTATTCTCTAATAAATAAAAGCATCATACCGAGCAAAAGTCTATGTTCTCATTATATCAATACTGACTGGAATCAAAACAGATCCTCCGACGATAATTTTCCCAGTTATGTTGTACCTGCATTAAGCGATGAGTGAAAAGCGAACTCAGGCTTCGCTAACTAGAAGCTATAAAAAAAAAGTAACCTTGGATTTGAGTAGCGTCAACAAGCTTCTCAGGTTTCGTCTGTCAAAGGCGAGGTCAATAACTAGTCCAACGCATAGGCCAGTTCCATATCCTATGACAACTGCTTGCCAACTAAGACCAGGCAAAAACCTTGAATCTTCATCTTCTTTACTCGGTGGCGATGAGGCCGGATTTCCGCATTCCTTTGATAATGGACTCCCACAAAGCCCCGAATTCTCCAAATATGAAGTATTGAGGAACGTATTGAATTGCCCTCCTTTTGGTATAGGTCCTGAAAGCAAGTTATAAGACACGTTAAACAGGGCGAGGAAATTGAGCCGAGTCAGCTGCTGTGGGATTCGCCCTGTCAGCTTGTTCTGAGACAGATCCAGCGATTCGAGTACTTCGATGTTCCCCAACAAAGATGGGATTCGACCCGTGAGCACATTGTGAGAGAGATTAAGAGCGTGAAGTCCTATGAGATTCCCGATGGATTCAGGAATCTCTCCTTCGAATTGGTTTGCGGACAAATCAATGGCCGACAAAACATCCAAAATCTTCATGTATACCATTTGTATGCCCTTGCTGTTCATCGACAAGGAGTAGTCATAATCGCCGTAGTACGTGTATATAGGCACGGTGGTGGGCATGAGACTTTGTTGCATATATGCAAGTAGTTTTTGTCAGATAATTTCATGGCTTCCCAAAGTTGGAAGTATTCAGATGGTAACCCCCCCGTAAACTGGTTCTGCGAGAGATCAATGATACGGAGCTTAGGGAAATCAAATCTGGTCTTAGGCTTCCCAATTGGACCGTGGAATGCATTTGATCGCAGGATGAGAATGCTCAATCTAGGACTAGTTCCCAACCAAGAAGGGAAAGTATCATTGACCAGATTGTCTCCGAGATCCAGAAACTCCAGCATTTCACAACTTGCTAATGATCTGGGTACCTGCCTCTCGAGTCTATTTTGACTCAGATCAACCATCTTTAGGCTTCTTGCATTCGTCCAGTTTTGAGGAATGGGGCCCTCACAATAGTTGCTCCGAAGATTCAGTATTGAAAGAACCACTGATGTTGCCCAGACACGTTGGAAGCATGCCGCTTAATCTGTTATAAGACAAATCTAGCCCAACTAGGGATTCCAAGTTGCAGATCATTGGCGGTATCTTTCCCATAAATTTGTTGTTTGAGAGTAAAAAGTAGAGGCTGGATGCAGGTGGAATCAGGACCGGCCCTCGAAACATACTAAATCTGAGGTCTATAGTGTGCAGCCTAGTCCAAGGGAAGAACTTTGGTTGCTGTTCAAATTCCGAGAGACGATTATGAGAAATATTCAGATACTGTAGGGTTCCTCTACTTATGCTTAAGAACCATCGAGGCACCTGACCGCTTATGCCATTGTACGATAAGTCCATCCACTCTAGCTCGTTTTGGCTCCGTAAAAAATTGGGGAACCTGTTTAAGTTGCACTTCGACAATCCCAAGACAGTCAGCTTGCTCAGTGTAGTGTTGGAACTATTGTGCAATAGCATGATATGGTTGCTCGAAAGATGCAGGATGCTCAGTTGTTTGAGGCGAGTGTGTCTAAGGACAGTGTTCCATTCAACATATTTGAGTAGAGGTTAAGATGCCTGAGATTTACAAGTCTGGAAAGCGAGGTTGGGATTTGACCTTCCAAATCATTGTACAAGAGCTGCAACCCGGTCAAGTGTGTCAAATTCATCAGCCATGGCGGAATGTGACCCCGTAAATGACAGAAGCCTAGGCCTAAGTAAGAAATTCGGCTTAGATTTGCAAAAGAAGACGGAATTTCGCCATTTAGGGCGATAGCACTGAGATCCAAAGTAGTTAGTCTGGATAGTCTCCCTATCCATTGGAAGCTCCCACTGGTAAAGTTATTGGTGTCAAGGGTCAAATAAGTGAGCTCGGTGAGGTTTTCCAAAGAAGGGATTCGGCCACTCAGGGTATTGTTTGAGAGGTCTAGGACCACCAGCTGAGTGAGATTGGTTATCGAAGATGGAACAGAGCCCGAGAAACGACTATCTTTGATGGATAGCTCACCTAAAAGGTTCAGAGCTCCTATCGAGCCCGGCAACTGGCCTTAAAAGACTAGTTCCTGTTACCCTCAAAGACCGGAGTGGACTTCCGCTAGGGAATTCAGGGAAATGGCCTGTGAGGTCCTGGTTATACCGGGCATCGAGAAATTGCAAATTCGGCAGATGAAAAACCTCTCCGGGAGATCCCCAAGTAACCCACAATCTGTCAGAAGAAGTGATCTCAAAGAAGACAAGTTTGCCATTAGATGAGGATGTTCAATAGAGGAGACATTGTCCACGGACAAATCAAGAGACCTCAAGTCTGAGAGCATGGATATCTCTCGTGGGATTTGCCCCGAGAAGAAAGATTTTGAGAAGTTGAGGTACTTCAGCTTTGTCAACCGGGCAAGCGAGGATGGGATTTCGGAGAAATTGAAGTGGTTCTTAGCTAGATTAAGTTCTTGGAGGTGCACAAGGCTGAAGAGAGTGCTGTTTGGACTGAGAGAACCAAGGAGGCAACCGGAACTGAGATCAAGGCCAACCACATGGCCAGTATCCTCGTCGCAGTGGATCCCACCCCACGAGCAGCAATCTCTGCTCTCCTCTTAGCCCCATGATTCTACTCTCGAGAAGTCACAAAATTCAGAAGTTTCAATAGCAAAGCTTTGCTTGAACTGCAACAAGGCAAGCTTCTCATGATCACCGCACAGTGGATGCTCGGCAGGAGGAGAAGAATTCGCCATCCCCACTAGTGGAGATAGGGACAGCAAAAGCATGAAGAGGCATTTCGAAGAAGGGGCCATGTGAATATCTTCCTCGCTGCTTAGCGCGAATTGGAAAGATTTGAGAACTTCAAGTGGAAAAGGGAAAACGTGTATTCTTTCTATATTTATATGAAGGAGACATAGCAAACTCCTTTTCGAATTCACCGATGCAGAAGTAGCTTTCATGGCTTCACAGGAGATGTGACCCCCCAAGTCTCTCCACGAGGACATTTGGAGGCTAATGCTACAAATAGGATAAGAATAGCCACAATTTTCTCATTGCCTTGGTCATCGGGGCACTCGAACTCATGGTCATAAAGATATAGAATACTTGTCGAATAGAATCGAACCAGGAGAAGTACACTATCAGTGCTATAAGTTGTGTACGGCGCTCACTTTGGTGCCAAAAGTTTCTGTCGGATCACTTAAGTGCCAAAAAGTTTGAAAACGCTCACTTTGGTGTCAACTCCAATCTGGTTGGCCGGAAATCCGACGTGGCACTTTTTTATTAATTTTTGAAGCTGATGTAGCTCGCCGGAGAGCACAGTCAGCATCCTAACACCAAAATGACGCCGTTTGGTGTCTCCCCCAATTCAAAACCCTAATCTCCGACCAATTGCCATCCTCGACGGCCCCTGCACTCGGCGGCCACGGCTCTAACCTCGACCTTGACCCCAACCCCGATGATGGCTACTTGACGGCAGCAACTCCGACCTCGACCCCAACCCCGACCCCAACGATGGCCACTTGGCGGCCGCAGCTCCGACCCTGACCCCGACCATGATGATGGCCACTCAATGGCTGCGGCTCAAACCCCGACCCCGACTCCGACGATGGCCACTCGACGGCCGCAGCTTCGACCCCAACCCTGACCCCGATGATGGCCACCGGGCGGCCTCGCTTCGACCCCGACCCCGACCCCAACCCCGACGATGGCCACTCGGCGGCCAAGCCGAAACCCTAATTTCAATTCCAAATGAGTTAAACGGCGTTGTTTTTGTGAGACCATCCATGTAGGATGGCAAAACGACGTCGTTTAAGGCCTTGTCGATTTTTTTTTTTTTTTTTTTTAAAAAGCCACATAATCATTTTGGCTGGAATCTTTCGCCAGTGGCCGGAATCTTTCGCCGGTGGCACCAAAGTGATCGTTTTTCCTTTGATTTGGCACTTAAGTGATCCGACGGAAACTTTTGGCACTAAAGTGAGTGCCGTACACAACTTATGGCACTGATAGTGTACTTCTCCCTAATTGAACCACATCAAATCTGAATGCGTGGAAGCCTGGACTTACCATTAATCAACAAAGGCTCACCTCCTAATGCTTTTGAGACTCTTATCTGCAATCCGTCATTTGACATCGTGATTCCCGGATCTGTCGATTGCTCCAACTTTCAGGACTCCTCTGGACTTCCTGGACTTCTCTCCTGGGCGTTGTCATTCACCAATACGATGACTTGGTCCAAGGAAGATTGTAACAGCATACACATGTCTAGGCCTCGACCGTTGAGCCAACTCGCGGGTTCGAGATCTCGTATTCAATAATATTTTACTCGATCATATCATTCAAAAAATCATGCAGGATATTTCCAGAAGTGGGCAAAAGCAGTGCTGCAATAGCCAACCAGTCTATTGTGCATAATGCAAGGTCCCAGTAACGGGTCCACTCAATTTTGCAATGGTCAACCACCAAAGCACGTGCTTTCCCCGTTTGAATTTTCCTCGTTCGCAATTGTAAATCTGATCACAAACATGGAGGCCATAGAAATTTGTATACTTGAAACCTTGGTTAAATACATTACATATCAATTCTTTTTAAGGAGGGGTCTTGTTAACATTTTACCAGCTTCAAAGCAAATATTCACTCATAAAAATATATGATAAAAACCATCTTTATGTTTATTTCATGAAAATTATCAAAAAAGTCATAAACCTATTGTAATTGTACCAATTCAATCATAAACTTTTTTCTTTGGTCAATTTAGTTATGAATCTTTTGCATTTGTATCAATTCAATCTATTCGGTCAATTTTGGTCGGCAACCTTAGGACTTTTTTTCTTTTTGATAATTCTCTCCATTACTGTCACACCCTCAACTCTATAAGTATAGGTGCAATGACATAGTACGTAGTCTCAAACATAACCATCAACAATCTGTTATCGATATATATATTATTTTTGTGAGATCTTGTGAGACTGTTGTCAATTATTTAAAATCTTAAATTTTCAGATGAAAGTATAGTTTAATATTTAATTATTCTATCAATTTTCATACTGGTTATCATCAACCACTTCTAAAGGTCAATTGACATATATTCACGTTTGACACTCGACTTTAGAATTTCGAGGCCAAGTTTTGCATTGAGTTTAGGTTTAAATAATCATTTCAGATGAGTGATTTGTTGAAGCGTGGTAGTTATTTTGTTAGCATTTAAGCTTATTTTAGTCAATCTATAGTTGAGATAGCATTTTACTTGGTTTGGATGTCATTTCTCGCTTATATGATAGGAATGCGAGTTCGTTGAATTGAGTGAGCCTTGTTATTTGGTTTGGGACATAAATAGGTGAGTGGTGCTGTTTCTTCTATGGATTTGTAAACTCATATCTTGAAAGAGATAAATATTTAATAAATTATGAGCTATAATAAGCATGTTTGTGGCATAAAAGTTTGGATCAGGCAATTATTATTCATTGGTTATTAAGGAAGTGTAGAAGCTTATGTATATGCATCACTTTGCGAACGAGTTTATGAAAGGATTTTCAAATGATATGAGAAATGCTTTTGTAAAACGTATTTTGAGCGAATAAGCTATATTACGAAACAAGACAACATAGGATCTCTTAGAGGCTTCAGCATGAACATAGACTTATAAACAGGCATAGGTTGATCTATGGTATGATTTGAGAAAGGTTTTATGAAAGACATTTCATTTTGAATGTGGTTTATGAAAGGAATTCGGAAATGCTTTGAGAATTGCTTTAACAAAAATATTGGAAAGTATACATATGTATTGCGTTACGAATTTTTTATGCAGTGAGTTCTATAATGATTTGAGAAAAATTTTATAAAAAGGAATTTTGAAATGTCAAGGTTTGTGGAATGGATTCCGAAACATTATGCGAAATGTCTTGTGGAATTTGTTTAGTTTGTTGAACGAGAAAAAAATTCCATTATGGTTTATGAAATACGTAGTGGATTATGAGATTAATTATTGGTTGAATTTTTTAATATTAGAGGATGTGGGTTCGATGCTCAATACTGCCATGAGCCCATTGAGAGGCTGGTGGATGTGCATATCGAGTTTAAAATATCCTTCTAGGCCGAGCGATGGGCTTTGTAAGTAGAGACCTTACCAAGGGGGCAATCCTAGTCATTTTGTCACAAGGTTTTGTGTTGTGACCATAATTTGATATTGAATAAAAGATTGGTCCATAGATAGACAATCGATGTGTGTTTTGATAAGAGATGAATCAATAGATGGACCATTGATGTGGTTTTTGAGATAGAGATTAATCAATGGATTTGACCATTGATGCTTGGATTCTAAAGATGGTTTAAATGAGTATTTTCTAAATTGGAGAAAGCTTGTTGAAATGGAACAAACCATATATGACTTGATTTGTATATTAAAATGTTGGATTATGAATTCATGCTATTGTTGGCTGCTCGATCTGTTTAGAAGAGATATGTACTACTCATTGAACTTGTGATTGCTCACCTCTCTTTCCTAACCTTTTCAGATTATTGGGTTAGCCGTTAATAGAGCAAGAGCACTATTGATAGGGACTTTTGGAAGTGGACTTTGGTGACTAGAGGCGGCATCTTTTGGGTGGAAGGATGGCTGTGTGATCCCCTTTTTTTACTAAGATTCAGGGTGTGACGCGATGGATGGGGCAAGTGATGTTTGAAGAAGAAGAAGAATGGGCTATGAATTCTCAAGAATTGGATTAGAGAGAGAAGGAAATTCTGTCAGCCCGTGAGATGCTATCTGGTGTAGTATGGTTCGTTGTTACATGTCCCCTAGCCAGAATTCCTTCGCTCTTCTCACTTCCTGCGCGCGTGCGCTTTATGGGCCAAACTCTCACGGGCTTTAGAGGCTCTGACTTAACCTTGTGAATTTCGGCCTGTGCATAAGTCGCTTAATGCGACTTTAAATTTGGGCTTGGCTAGTGGTCTAGGTTAGTGGACCGGGCCAAAGTGAGAGACTTAGACTTAATAGATGGGCTCAGGAAAATGAATTTAGGTCCTTGCATAAATGGCCAAATTGGACTCTCTCGTTTATTGATTTATTATTATTTTTCTTGGTTTTACAAAGACGGAAACTTGATTTATCGGCAAAAATTCAGGTGTCAATAATAAGTCAACATATCAAATGATCCTTCTTTGAGAAAAAAGAAAAAGATTAAACAGACAAATCGAATGACATTAACTAAGTACATGACTAGCAAGCCTGGTAAAAAATTTAGAAAATTCTCTTATGCTATGTTGGTTCTTAGCATAACATATTGCTTGGTGAGAGAGAATTTGATTTTTTTTACTGTACAAACATAAAAGAAGATCCGAAAAGCAAAAGTGATATGTATATTTTTCATGAGAATCATTTATTGTTGTTCTTGTCTAATCAATCTCCAAATGCGGATTTTGCTTCAAATGTCAATACAACTATTGTCTGTATAACTTGTGAGGTGACAAACAACTAAAGCAAATGATCGAGGTGTGGATGAGAGTCAAGATTTGCATACAGTTATGAGAACATTGTACCATTGCTATTTAATGTTTTACTAGAATCTGTAAATGGGTTTCAGCAAGTGATGTGAACCCTGGACAGAAAAAATCCTTGTGGCAATTCAGGTTTGAGTATTCAATAGTAATACTCTCGCTTGATCATTGATCGGAAAAGGCACACATGAGCTAGGTTTACAAGCTGACAATTGCTTTATAAATAGATGTGATGAGAGATTAGCTGAAGAAAATGAAGTTTGACGTAAATAACTGTAAAGATACTACCGAGAAGCAAGTACATTTGAGAAAAAGAAGGAAATACCCAGCTCACTTTTTAAGGGAGTTCTAATATCTGCATAAATTGAGAAACTTGCCTGACCACGAGTTCCTACCTCTCCTAGGCTGCCTCCGACTAGGCCGTCGCCTTCTCTTGGCATTTCCTTCAAACCAATCATGTTTCCAAGAGATGAATGCATTTCCGATGACCACTCCAATCACTAAGCCGCTCCCATACCCCATAAGAACAATTTTCCAATTGAGTTCAATTGGTGATCCTAGGTCTTCTTCTTGGTAGGTTGAAGGTTGTCCTGACTTATTTGCTGAATCTTGACATTTCGTGGATATGAATTCCCCACACAATCCCAAGTTTCCTTCAAAAGAATCGTTTGAAAACGTATTGAACTGTTTCCCTCTAGGCACAGACCCGGTCAGATTGTTATAAGATAGGTTTGGGATAAGTACACTAATGGTGCCATAAGTTGTGTACGGCGCTCACTTTGGTGCCAAAAGTTTCCGTTGGATCACTTAAGTGCCAAATCGGAGGAAAAACACTCACTTTGGTGCCACCAGCAAAAGATTCCAGCCTCCGGCAAAAGATTCCGGCCAAAATGATTTTTTTTTTAAATAAAAAAAAAAATCGATAAGGCTTTAAATGACGTCGTTTTCGGTCCTCGTTAAGAAAACGACGTCGTTTTGCCGTCCTACGTGGATGGCTTCATGGAAACGACGCCGTTTAGCTCACATGGGGAAGAAATTAGGGTTTCGACGGGTCAAAGCCGTGGCCATCGTCGGGGTTGGGGTCGGAGTCGGGGTCGAAGCTGTGGCTGCCCAGTGGCCATCATTAAGGTCGGGGTCGGGGTCGGGGTCGAAGCTACGGCCGTCAAGTGGCCATCGTCTGGGTCGGGGTCGGGGTTTGAGCCACGGCCATCGAGTGGCCATCGTCGCAGTCGGGGTTGAGGTCGGCGTCGGAGCTACGGTTGCCAAGTGGCCATCGTCGGGGTCGGGGTTGGGGTCGAGGTCGGGGTCGAAGCCGTGGCCGCCGAGCGCAAGGACCATCGAGGACGGCGACGGCCGAAGATTAGGGTTTTGAATTGGGGGACACACCAAACGGCGTCATTTTGGTGTTTGGATGCTGACTCAACTCTCTGACGAGCCACATCGGCGTCAAAAATTAATAAAAAAAAGGCCACGTTGGATTTCCGGCCAATTTTGTCGGAGTTGGCACCAAAGTGAGCGTTTTTCAAATTTTTTGGCACTTAAGTGATCGACGGAAACTTTTGGCCCCAAAGTGAGCGTCGTACACAACTTATGGCACCATTAGTGTACTTATCCCGATAGGTTTAGGAAAGAAAGGAACCCAAGTTCTATTAGCTTCTGAGGGATTTGTCCGGAGAGTTTATTTCGAGAAAGGTCTAATGACTCAAGCGCTGTGAGATTCCCTAACGATGATGGGATGTAACCAGTGAAGGAATTATTGGAAAGGTTAAGCCCTTGCAGTCCTTTGAAATCGCCTATGACACTGGGGATCTCTCCTTTTAACAAATTGCTGGAGAGGTCGATGATCGTTAAGACTTCTGGTATCTTTGGGTAATACGATTTGAGCCCTTTGTAAATCACTATCATGGAAAAATCGTAATCGCCATAGTAGGTGCGTGCAAGGTGTGCTAGCAGAGATAGATCTTTGTGCATGTATGTAAAGTTCTGCGTCTCGAATTTCATGGCATTCCAAGACTGAAAGAATTCCATGGGCAACTTACCGATGAATGCATTAGAAGAGAGGTCAAGTATCCGCAACTTAGGGAATGCATGACTCGATTGAGGTCTCTCTATAACACCGTGGAATTTATTGGATCGCAAAATAAGGATATGAAGCTCTGGTAGTGATCCCAACCATGATGGGAAGGTGTCTGATAAGATTGTTTGCAAAGTTGATGAACTTGAGCTTTTTGCAATTGGCTAAGGACCTCGGTAAATTACCTTGCAACTGGTTATCACTCAAATCAATCATCATCAATTGCATCCCGTTCACTGAGAGCTTTGGAATGCTCCCGTGGAAATTGTTGCCTTTTAGGTTCAATACCAGGAGTGATTCGTTGATATTGCCCAAACAAATAGGAAGCACACCGGTCAAATTGTTAGAAGACAAGTCTAGGGTGATTGCTGAACTCAAATTGCAGATCCATACTGGCAATGCTCCCGTCAAGTTGTTGTTAGATACTATATAGGACATTGTTGACGACAGTGCTTCGGGGGGTGGTCCTTTCAACATGTTATGAGAGAGGTCTGTCGTGTACGCGTATAAAGCATGCATCGGGTAATATCGATCAAGACGAATTAAGAAGTTATGAGAGAGATTCAAGTAGACCATGCTATTAAAACTGCCATTCCATACCCAGAAGGGCACTTCGCTAATGTTGTTGCTGGACAAGTCCAACCATTGAATATCCTCTTGGTTTTGTAAGAATGCCGGAAACTCGCTTAAATTGCATGAAGCGAGTCCTAAGGCTAAAAGCTGTGGAAGAATAAGATTTGCACTACTCGTGTAGCATGATAGCCTGTTATATGATAGTTGCAGCACTTGCAATCATTTGTACTTGTGAAAGTTGTCTAGCTCATGGGCGGACAGGCCTTAAGCCCATCACTAATAAAACCATCATCTCTCACTTGCACATGGTGGGCCGAACAGAATTCTCTTCACCTCTCTTCAACATTTATACCGGTGAATAATCCGTGCGACTAGCATACTTTGAGAGCTCGTTACTATACATCTGTTAAGAATATATAGCAGCTCATAATGGGCATCTCACTTTGAGTAGATTTAGTATGCAGTACCCTAGATCGATTAATCACATTTATATCTCTCTTGATCTCTTTTAAACAATGATATATATATATATATATATATATATATATATATATTGTATTCACAATTATAATTATCACAAAGACAGTCATAATTGGTCGACCAGTGAATACAAAACTACAATGTGATTCTCCAAATTCGATCTTCCTCTTTCCTTCAAACTCTCAATTTCAGTTCAGCTTGCTTTTCTAAAAATGCCCCATTAGATCGAATCAACTCATAACCATTGGCAACATCCTAAGATAGCAAACACTAAATAGAAATCTTGAGAATAAGTAAGAGTCATGAAGGGACTATGAATTAAGGAACTCTTTTCCTCAAAAGTCTCAGACGACACAAAAGTTGAGATCAAACTTTTTACCACTCTTATTAGTCATCTCATGCATACGTAGTATGAAATACGTATTACGGTATTAACTCATTTCCCATGGAGCGTATGTCTACACCTTCAATACCGTACAGATGATAGGTTAGACATATCCAATGTCTAACTTGAGTTCACGTATCTACTCATTCACAAAATTCATCAGAACTCACATCTGGCATCTTAGACAGATAAAGTAAATTATGTGGAGTATTTTACTTTCGGACATAGTAAGTATTATGTCCTCATCTTAATACTCAGTTAAGGCGACATACGTATTTTAAGCTTGAGCTCTCGATTATCACTTAGATAATAAGCTTAAAAACAGTCTCATCTCTATTTATCACACAGTAAATAGAGGCGATTACCCGTGTGAGTGGGCTAATCTTATATCTGTCCGACATACTTTCTCAACTTAAAGTAATGCACTAAGCATTAAGATGCATAAAGATCAAACAAAGATTCATAGGCATTAATGATGAAAACACAAATTCATCAAATATGAACACTTAGGGAAAATACAATATTCAGTACATGAGTCTCTACGCAATCCTAGAGATTTCATATGGCCACAAAACACATCTCTAGGTATTGGCTTTGTCATAGGATCTGCTATCATTCTATGCATAGTATGTACTCTAAGTTCACGTCTTTTCGTGCAACCATATCCTTTACAAAATTATACTTGGTATCTATGTGTTCAGTCTTGCCATGATATTTTGGATCTTTGGTGTACACTTTTGCTGCTTGGCTATCACAGTTAACCAACAGTGAATCTGTAGCACTTCCAATAACACCTAAATGATCCAAAAAATCTCTTAAGCCAAACACCTTCTTATACTGCTGCTGTTAATGCCACAAACTCAATTTACATCGTGGACAAGGCTATACACTTTTGTTTCTTACTGCTCCAACATATGGTGCCATTATTCGGTAAGAAAACAAACTCATAGGTAGATTTCCTTTCATCTAAATCTCCTCCCCAATCAACATCAGAATAGCCTTAGAGTCGCAGATCCTTTCCTTGATAACTTAGCGTATAATCAGCAATCCTCTTTAGATACCTCAGTATTCTCTTAACGGCTTTCCAATGTACTTGACATGGATTAGATTGGTAACTACTCACCATTCCAACTGCAAAACATATGTCAGGTCTTGTACACATCATAGCGTACATCAAGCTTCCAACAGCACTAGCATAATGAACATGTTTCATTTGTTTCTTCTCTTGTGGAGTCCTTGGACACAGTCTATGGCTCAATCCTTCACCTTTTGCAATAGGAGTGTCTATGGGTTTACAATCTTGAAATCTTAACTCCAAGAATGTATGCAACATCACCCATGTCTTTCATGTCAAAGTTGGAAGATAACCAATTCTTCACAGTATTAACAAACTCCATATTACTTCCGACAATTAGTGTATCATCAACATATAATGATATGATTACAAATTAATCATTGGATCTTTTGATATATACACAATGATCCTCGTCAATCATTGTAAAATCATATGCCACTATGGCATTATGAAAATGTATATACCATTGTCTCGATGACTACTTAAGGCCGTATATCGATCTTAAAAGTCGACATACCTTTTCTTCTTGGCTTTTCACTATGAAACCAGCATATTGTTCCATATATATTTCTTCCTCTAATTATCCATTAAGGAAAGCAGTCTTTACATCCATCTGATACAACTCAAGATCCATACTAGCCACTATTGCCAGAATAACGCGAATCAAGGTAAATCTCACTATAGGAGAAAATGTATCTTCATAATCAATTCATTTATGTTGATTATACCCCTTCGCCACAAGGCGAGCCTTATGCCTTTCTATCGAGCCATCAGCCTTTCGCTTTATTTTGAGAACCCACTCGTTCCTAATAGCTCTGCGTCCTTTTGGAAGATCAACCAGTTCCCAGACTTGGTTTGATTTCTTTGACTCAATTTCCTCTTCCATTGCATGAATCCATTTTTCCTCACTAGGGCAACTTAGAGCCTCATGTATATTTCTTGGCTCATCCTCATCTTGTGGAGCAATCATAAAAGTTTCCCCTTCAATGTCAAAACGTCGACGGGGAATACTTTGGCAACTTGTTCACCGTATGGGAGATTATACACTTAGCACATCATTCCCATTTATGCTCTCACTAGGATTAGATAATGATGACGTCGTCTCATCATGTGGTTACAATTGAGAATGAGTTGAATTCAATTCATCACTTCTCATATTACTCCCACTTGGACGAACTCCACTAAGATCATTATCTTGATTCAAGGTTTCAAATAAGGAGTAATCTTCCCCTATTTCGCCCTTCTTAGGAAACTCATCCTCTAAGAATGTGACATCCCGTGATTCAAATTCAGTTATACTCTCACTGTCCTACTCACCTATGAACACATACTCCTTTGAGTATTCTGAGTATCTCATGAAAATACTTTTCTTTCCTCTAGGACCCAATTTCCCAAACTTGTGAGAGGACTCATGTGTATAGGCAGCACAACCCCATGGCTTAAGAAAACTTAAGTCCAGTTTTCTACCTGTCCATAACTCATATGGAGTGGAAGTAACTAATTTGGAAGGCACCCGGTTAAGTATATAGGCAGCAGTTAACAACGCATCACTCCAAAAAGTGATAGGCAAGTTAGCATGTGCCATCAAGGACCTAACAATTTCCAGTAGGATTCTGTTTCTTCTCTCCATAACACCATTTTGTTGAGGAGTATATGGAATAGACAACTATCTTTCTATTCCTTTTTCATCACATAATTTTCTAAACTCATCAGATAAATATTCTCGACCTCGATCGGATCTCAATGCTTTTATTTTCTTGTCTAATTGATTCTCTACCAGGTTCATAAACCTTTTGAAACAACTTATTGTTTCAGATTTATGAGAAATCAAATAGACATATTCGAATCGAGTATAATCATCTATAAAAGTTATGAAATAAACAGCCCCATGCCTTCCTTTCACATTCATTGGACCACAGACATCATAATGGATTAAATGCAGAGAAATTCAGCTCTTTTACCTTTTTCAAATGGTTTCTGTGTTGTTTTCCCTTTTAGGCAATGCTTACATATGGGCAAATCGACTTTTTCAATGTTGCCCAACAAGCCCTCTTTGGCTAGTCTATTCATACGATGTTGGCTAATATGATCAAGTCTAGCATGCCACACATTCACATCATTATCATAGATATTAGGAGATGTGATAAGAGAATAACAAACATTTGCATTAACATAGTCAATATCTAATACAATGAAACCATCCAAAAAATAACCACAACCATAGTAATTTGTATCTAAAAACAAATCCATGCCTCTATTATAGAAGTTCATATTAAAACCTAATTTAACAAACACTAAAACAGACACTAAATTCTGACGAATCTCTGGAGCATACAACACATCATGTAGGAACAAGGTGCGTCAACCATGCATATTCAGTTGGCATGTGCCAATTCATTTCACTTCAGCTCTGGAGTTATTTCCCACATAGATCCACTTAGTTGCAGTAGGTACTCGTCGGAATTCCACGAAGGATCCTCTATCCTTCGCTACATGGTCCGTCGCTCCTGAATCCACAGTCCACAAAAGATTAGACTTAGTTAAGAACACAGAACTCGACACAAAAGCAAAGTTCTGAAAAGTACAAGGGGTGCATACCTTCTTTGGCTCACGACAGTCGCGAGCATAGTGACCCTTCCTGTCACAGTTGTAGCATTTCACCCTTGCAAGCTTCTTTATGCGAGGACGCTTTCCTCTTTCATGTTGGTTAAACTTGGGTTTCTTCCATGAAGGACCTGCTTCTTCCTTGCCTTTCCCTTTATCAAACCAATTAGGGTGCTTGCGCTTGGAGCTCGAAACTCCATTTGAGCTAGAACTAGTATGATAGAGTTCAGCATCCGGCTTAGCCGCCAAGAGGCGGTCCTCTTCTAGCTCAAGATGACGCATTGCATCCTCGAATGTTTTGATATTTTCATTATGGGTCAGGTGCACCTTCATATGCTCCCAACTCTGAGGCAAGGAACAAATCACTACTTGCACTTGCTGCTCATCTGTGAGGACATGGCCAGCATCTTTCAGCTCATTTATCATGTTTGATATCTTTCTAAGATGTTGCTTCATGGTCTGACTATAAGGCTTCTTGTAAGAGTCAAACCCGATAGTGAGTGCTCTGGGCTTGTACCGGTCACCGATGTATGACCAAATCTAGCTGCCAATGCCTCCCACATTTCCTTGGTATTGTCAAAACGCCTAAACTCTCGCATGACGTCATTTTCCATGCTGCTCAGCAACGTGATGCGAGCAAGAGAGTTCTTTCTTTTCCATGCAGAAAAAGCTTCCTTGTCTCTTTTGTGCTGTGCAGTGCTTCCTTCTTCAGGTTCTACCATGGTTAGGTTAAGAGCCTTAAGTGCTTCTTGCTCTTCCAGCACATATTGGATTTTTTCATTTGCCAAATTTCATAGTTGTCACCATTGAGCTTTTCACCTTTATTCAGTTCGGCAACTATGCTCTTTGTGGCTGAAGCCATTGATCTGAACACATCAGACAAATATGCACGAATTATTAATGCCTGTCATTTATGCATCCCTTTTGCACGGACCCATCATATTAATGAATAACTTCAAGTAAGGCTTCAGAATCAAAAGGTCACTATGTTTCCAATCATCCTCCAAAAATCCTAACTTAAAACTATCATTAATATGATTGTCATATGCAAAATCAATTCTATGAAGCTACAAAAACTTCTAAACTACCCATAGCTAATTACCCATAGCAACCAGCAATAACAGAAAGTAACAGATAATTGACATCCAATAAAACAATAATGCTTTCAACTAATACAACCAATATATAGGTTGCTACATCAACAACAATTAGGTAGTAAACAATACATAAGATGTCCACAAAGCACACTTAACTAAGATCAGCCAATACAACTAACACTAAGTCAGCACACGAACTGGGAAAGATCTTCTTTTGTTCAATTTCTTGATCTTTTCCCTTGTAACAATACAGTAATAGTCATTTACAAAATCCATCACAATTTTCTTATATGAAGCAGCTCCGTTGACATCCCATATGCGATTCAACACATCTTGCCATTCAGGTGAAAGAGTGTTTATGAAAAATCGCACCATCTCTGACTGTGGCATAGGACGACCATTCCATATGACCTTTTGAATTTTCCCATTGACTTCAAGGACGTGATCAATTAAGGCTGTGCATGATAAAATTTATGTTTCTTGATTTCTCTGTTTCTCTGTTCCCCGGAACAGGTTTGGAACAGAAATCCGTTTGGTAACATAATTTGATTTCTCTATTTCAAACGATTTCTACTCTAGAAATAGATTTGAAGAAGAAATCGAAGCTAAAATTTTTAGCTTCTCGGTTTCTAAAATAGAAATTGAGAAATCAATTTACGGCCGTAAATCAATTTCTGTTCTAGAAATTTTGTCATGCGCACCCTAAGTTACCACTCTCCCATCGATGATCAGTCAGCTCAGCTATCAACTTAGACAGCCTTTCCTTTTGTTCATTGGTAATTGCGCGAATAGGTGTGTGCAACCTCAGAGGAGGCATTGTTCCTACAACAAATGCAGAACAAATAAGGGATCACATATAATCCACATAAACTTAATTGAAAAAGAACACTTTTTTTTTTCGGGTCAACGGTCAAAGTCAACGGTCGTCGGTCAACAGTCAACGGTCGTCAACGGTCAACGGTCATCGGTCGAGTCATTGGTCACCGGACTAGTCGGACCGGTTGGACCGGACGGGCCGGTCGGACGAATCGACCGCACGCGCCGCGCGCGTGCGCTAGCTGACATCACACAGACATCAACCGGCACGTGCTGCGCGCATGCCAGGCTTCTGCGAGTTGGGTCGCTGGTCGGGTCGCCGGTCAGTGACCGCCCGGCCAACCGATGTCAGCACTGACGTCATCATGACGTCATCCCAGCGGTTCTCGACCATTGGGTGACGTCATGCGCGTCGGCACGACGTTGGTTCATCAACCGGCGCATGCCGGTTCGCCGGCGGCGGCGCGCACGCGTCGGTTCACCGACCGGCGCATGTGCCGCATGCGCTGGGCGAGCCAGCACTTCCGAGCGCATCGCGCCCACGTGCACCGGCTTCTAGCCGCATGTGTGGGCACGTGCGACATCACCCGGCGGCGCACGACCTGTCGCCGGACTCGTCTCAACGATCTCTTTCTCCCTATGCCATAAGAATTCGATTTCGACTTACGAAAACTTGAAAAAATGGGCGAACAGCGCTCGGGTGTCGGGATTTCTCGCCCCGATCCGTATGGCCGAATTACTTTCACGAAAATCAATCAAAAAACATCAAACAGGTCGGGAAAACGTGAACTAATGCTCTGATACCAATGTTGGGAATAACGGATCCCCGAAAACCGGATTCGACACTAAATCGAACCCTTAAAACGAATGCGGAAGACAAGCCTGGGAAAATCACGTATCACCGATCCTAAAGTACACCACGGATTCGAGCGTACCTTGTTAGCCACAGATTAAACACCAATGCCGATAAGAGGAAGAAAATTCGGTCCTGTTCGATCCGATGACGCCAATTCGCCTTGAAGGGAAGGAAAAAGTTGCCTTGTGCTTTACTGTTTTTCCTTTTTGGGAGAGAGTGAGAGAGGGAGAGGACGTACGTACGTTCTGATTCCAACAGGTGCGTTCTCTCTCTCTCTCTCTCTCTCCTCCCTTTTATACATCCCTCCATCCACGGGCCCTAATCCTGCGGGCCGGGCTTTTAGGCCCAACATGGGCGGACAGGCTTTAAGCCCATCACTAATAAAACCATCAGTTCTGGTATGCGAATTGTGTCTTAAATGTCACCTCAAAGGTCGGATTAGAGCCTACTAAATTGGGTTAAGTCATGAGAGCACCGTAATCTTGTTATTGATCGTTTAACTGGAATTTGTAATCGGGTATCAGCTCGTGATGTGAACCCTGGGTGAAGATGAATCTCTGTGGCAATTTAGAATCAAGTGTTCAGTAGGAGTACTTTTGCTTGGACATTGATATAAAGAGAAAAGGTGCACATAAGCTTGTTTTACAAGTTAATAATGGCCTTACATATATATAACATAGAAATTAACTTTTAAGAAATGGTAAAAAAAGTCATGAATGGAACAATTTGAGGGTCAAAATTGAAGACTTTGGTTGCTCTTTAAGGTAATGACAAAAAAGTCTATGAAATGGTACGATTTGAGAGTCGAAATTGAAGACTTTGGTTGTTCGTTAGGACAATGGACAGTGTAAATGGTATGATTTGAGAGTCAAAATTGAAGACTTTGGTTGCTCGTTAGGATAGTGAACAGTGGCAAATGATACGATTTGAGGGTCGAAAATGAAGACTTTGGTTGCTCGTAAGGACAGTGAATAGTGGCAAACTATACGATTCGAGGGTCCAAATTGAAGATTTTGGTTGCTCATTAGGAAAGTGGACAGTGGACAGTGGCATATGGTACGATTTGAGCATCGAAATTGAAGATTTTGGTTGCTTGATAGGACAGTGGCAAATGGTACGATTTGAGGGTCGAAATTGAAGACTTTGGTTTCTTGATAGAACAGTGACAAATGGCACGATTTGAGGGTCGAAATTGAAGACTTTGATCGCCCATCTGGCTCCTTTCGTTCACTTGACAGTTGTGTTGCGTGGGACCTTTTCGTTTGTCTCATTAATGTTGTTTTCACTTAGAATTACGATCAGTGAACATTTCCTTTGGTCACTTACAATGAATGTAATTTCTGTTGTGTAATGCATTCGGAGAAATTAAGATTGTTTAGAATTTTGAGAAGTCTCCCTTATTGAGAGGGAGATAAAGATGGAATTGGCCCTTGTCTTGTGCAGATTGTTGCTCCCAAACAATCACAGTCGTCTGGATTGTGCATTAGCCTAACATTGCTGCCTACTATTTTCCTACTGCTGGGTTTGTTTATGCTGAAACGGATAGAAACCACAGACAAAAGTATACTGTCGTTGGCACCATCGATATCTAGGAAAATAACTTAATTTCAAAGTACAATTGGTTGTATTTTGCAATGTTACATAAGTCTGTAATACATGAAACTAATGAAGTCCCAGCATGTCGACAAAGGCACAACCAAGCTTGCATTGCTGTGACCATAGGAACAAAACTTGAGATGTTTTAAATCATTTGAACGCAATTTAAGGAATAAAATAGCCAGTCATGCATTTCTTCTTGTTCCATCGGTCTCAACTTTGTGTCGAGATAAATTATGTGCTCAAGGAGACCCATTGAAGATAATTTCTACTCATAAGAATATTATATCGTTGCACGCCAGAGCAAATTTTTAGTACTTGCTGCACATCATCTATCATAACCCGCACTCAATCATCCATAGGCAATTCATTGACGCATCTGCTTTTCCTTAGGCTTGGTCATTCTGTTCATATTGCCCAGTTAAGTAAAAACAGAGCAAACTATTTGCTATTGTGTATGCGGTACCCCATTTTATCGTGCAATTACACAAAATTCTGTCTTAACTAAGCATAAAAGGTGAAGCAATTCAACCTCTTTTTGACTTTACGATGCTCCGTTATTTTCAAGTGAAGAAGTTAACTTTTAAGGAAAAATCGCACTGTACAATGTTGCACCATGCACATCCCTTGTTATTGGGACCATTCGAGACAAGGTCTCACGAACGTCAAAAAAATTCTTCACTTGTGTAGAAATATGCACATCGAAACGATGGATGGGTCATTTCTCTATCTCCAAACCTTTTCAAAGTTTTTCTCGTTATTCATTCTAACACATGAATTTCTTGGCACAATTTAAATGTTTTGAGAGTGAATAATAGATCATGAATCCTTGCACTATTTCGATGGATACGGTAACTATAAGAAAAAAGATGCTCTTATTACTATGTAAATGACAAAAAAGCATGCTCATGCTCCGGAGTGGTTCAATTTAGTCCCTTTCCCGTCCCTAGCGGGAGACGGGAACAAGATTTTATGCTTTAGCAACGGGCATTTCCGTTGCCAGAGGTCTTTTCTGTTTTTTTTTTTTTTTTTTTTTTTTTTTTGGGGGGGGGGGGGGGTGGTGGGAATTGGCCTGACGCAATATCATTTTCCCTCCAGGTCTCATTAGGTACTTATGGTGCTTTTCTTAATGGATGGACAAATAAGTTAGCGGAGGAGTCTAATTCGTGGTCTTTAATCTTACTTATCGAGTCCTTAAACATCAATGCCAAGAGGGTGGGCCATTCTTTGACGTACTTCTAGCTTCAAACAACGAAAATATTAGCCGTTTATTTGCCTCACGCATTAATAAAACCAGGTTATTTTACAAAAAATTAATTTTGGATAAATTTATTACAGATTACCCGTTTCAAGTTTTTCGTCATATCAATCCAATCTAATATGAGTCGGACAAAAGAATCACATGGCCATGCGCTAATACATCATGTTACTCAAATGTGGTAAAAGAATTGACAAACAAAAAAGTAGAGTGCGGTAAAATAACCCAACACGAGTCGAGTAAAGTTTATTTATTACCTTATTTTTTAGCCGAGCATGACCACTGTGAGCTAATTTTCAAAATCAAAGTCAAAGTCTAATTTCAACAAAAAGAGAATTACACTAAAGATATTAAAGACGGAGATCAATAAAATGACCCCTAAAAGTAATTACAATATAAATGAAAATGAGATTTTTTTTTATATCCATTTCCTTGTTATTTTTTTTGTCTGTTTATCCATTACATCTAAAAGAAAATAAAAGCTAAAAATCAAATTATTTTGAAATCTAAAGATAATGACTCTTAAACTAGATGAATTCGAATCAAATGAAATTCAATTAAAACTATTTCCAAGCTGCAACTGTCTAGCTAGGACTCACACTTTCCAATCATTCTTATTCCGCATTTTACTTTTCGTTTTTTATTTATTATATTTAATATATTATTTTTACTCATTATATTTTTATTTCCTTTCGTTTCTTTCTTAGTCCGACGCCGTCACACCACAAAGCATGACTTCTTCTTTTTCGTCATGAATCTGCTACAATTCTACTTCCGCAAAATCACAAAATCACAAAACTCTCACTTCTTCGAGCCCATCGTTCTCTCTTTCATTTCCGTTCAACTTCCGTACGCAGAACATTATCCTCAGCAAAATCAAGTGGAACAACAGAAAGGATTCAAATGTATCTAAGCTGGATCTTCCAAATAATTAAAAAAAAAAAAAAACACTTGAAAGAAGCACACCACAATTAATTTCGAGATTTCATGAGACATTTAAAAACTTAATCTATTAGATGAAGACACAGTTTAATATGTAATTATTCTATCAATTTTCATACAAGTGATTCTCCACCATCTCTTGGGTGATGGAGATGGATTGAAGAGACGATCAACTACGGCGACCGCGAGCAATGGCCGGAGAAGAAGAATGGACTACGAATTCCCTGGAATTGTAACTAGAGAGAAAGAAATTTTGTCAGTCCATGAAGTGCTATCTGGTGTAATATGGTCCTTTGTTACGTGTCCCTTGTCAGAATTCCTTCACTCTTCTCAGTCCCAGCACGTGCGCGCTTTATGGACCAAACTCTCCTAGGCTTTATGGGCTCCGACTTAAACTTGTAAATCTGGACCTGTGCAGAAGTTGCTTAATCCGACTTTAAATTTGGGCTTCATGGGCTAGGATGATTGGCCGGCCAAATACCTGATGGGCTTGGCTAGTGGTCTGGAATGGTAGACCGGGCCAAAGTGAACGAGTTAGACTATGGGTTTAGGTCCTTGCATAAAAGTCCGAATTGGACTCTCACGTTTATTGATTTATTATTATTTTTCTTGGTTTTACACTTACTTATTGGCAAAATTTCTGGTGTCAACAATAAATCACCAATCAAATGATCCTTCTTTGAGAAAAATGAAAAAATTAAACAGATAAATCAAGCGACATTAACCAAAAACATGACTAGCAAGTATAGTAAGAACTTTAGAAAATTCAACCGTGCTATGGTGTTTCTCAGCATAATATGCTGCTTCATGAGAGAGAATTTGACTTCCTACCACACAAAAATAAACGAAGATCCAAAAGGCAAAACTGACACGGATATTTTTCATGAGAATTATTTGTTACGGTTCTTGTCTAATCAATCTCCAAATGCGGACTATAACGCCAACTGAAGCCAACTGTTCCAGCATAGCATACTGCACAGTAAATACGGCTACAAAACTCTAATTGAGTTGCTTTCTCATTCCGGCACAGCATATTACGCAATAAATATAGCTACAAAACTCTAATTGAGTTGCTTTATCATTTCCCCATGCAATCAAACTGACTAATCATGCATCGCATCCAGATAATCTCAACGTCGCAAAAGACCAAGGACGAGTCAGCGGGCTATGACGTAAAACCTGAAGTCAGAGAGACAGAACCGGAAAACATTAAAACCGTACAGAGCAGTGAGCAGCACCAGCTCAAAACCCTAGAAAGACTCGCCTAGTACTTCTCTACCCTACCTCGAAAGTCAAAACACCAAAAGCCCGAGTGTCCACGACTTATACTTGACCTCAATTACACCGATACTCCACTAGCACCGAGCAAAGGCGAAGTAACACAAAACCCTAGCGGAACCGAGCATTTCACTCGAAAATCGACCCGAACGACTGTAAACAACAGCAAAAAGCATCATTTCGAAGTTCAAAATCAACTAGGGCGCCAAATCACCAAGATCCCGGCACAGAATCACCAGACGGAAGCTGGACAACGGCGAATTCCACCGTATCCGGCCCAACCGCGAATCGGCGAGCGATTAACCAGGAAGATTACGGGAGGGATTAGGCAGATAATCAACACTCACAGTGACTCCAGCTGAGACTCGAGCTTGGGGGCCTCGGATCGCGGCTCTGCGATCCGGAG
Source organism: Eucalyptus sideroxylon x Eucalyptus melliodora (assembly GCA_016097485.1). NCBI lineage: Eukaryota > Viridiplantae > Streptophyta > Magnoliopsida > Myrtales > Myrtaceae > Eucalyptus > Eucalyptus sideroxylon x Eucalyptus melliodora. The sequence continues at coordinate 4,438,184 of CM027834.1, read as the reverse complement.
CTCGAGCGAATCTAGGTCGAGTTGAGCTCGCGAATCTCGGTGGGGTTACGCACCACCAATAGCACGCACGCACGCCCACGCGCACACAAAACACACTAAAGGAACCGCCTTTCAAGGTGGCCGCAGCACAGAGACGGGGGCCGCGAATGGAGGACTCACCGTGCACGGCGGGGGGAGGGCGGCGAGCTTCGGGGCGGCGCGGTGGAGCAGCTCCGGCGATCGGCGGCGTGGACCGGGAGATGCCGGTGGATCGCCGATGGGTGGGGGGATGTGGTCTTTAGAGGAAAAGGGCCCCAAAAAAAGGGAGTTAATAAAACGGAGGAAAAATAAATAAAAAATTATTATGAGATTGAGTGAAAGTAAACGGGGAGGGGCGGGCGTTAATATAAAGTTTATTTATATATAACATTTTGATTTTAATTTTGATTTTAATTTAATTAAATCGGAAAGTGAAGGGGGTGTTTGCTAAAATGTGCGGGGGGTGCATTTGCTGTTGGTTAGGGCTGGGTTTGGTAGAGAGAGAGAGAGAGAGAGAGAGAGAGGGGAAGGTGATGATGATGAGGTAGATGTGTACTTTTTTGTATTTTATTTTTTTATTATTTGTCATTATTAATTATGGTGTCATTTAATAATATGTGATTTGATGTGATATATATTTTTTATACCATATATATCTATAAAGGCTATACTATTATTTAAAGCAAGGAGAATCTGATACTTTTATGGCATTTTAATTAATTTCCTCTCTTTTTTAAATAACCTTAGTTACTTATTTTACAAATATCATAGCCATTAGTAAATGCATGGATCGATAATCTACCTTATATTCCCCCATTTCCAATCTAATCTATCTTACAACAACCTTTCAAGAAAAGCTGCAAAGTAATTTTCTCATAATTTTTTTGTGTATTTTTCATCTTACATTTCTATTATTTAGTTTTATCAAAGTATTTTTTGATATGGTGATTTTTCTTAATTATTCGAATGTCTCTTTTGTTTATACATGTACATCATTGCCAGCGTATTTTTTGTGTTGTTGTTCGTATATGAGGGCGAAAGAAAATATTTAAGTTATAATTCGAAAGGATGTATAAGATAATGGAGGAATAAAAGGGGCAAAAAGTGGGCTGAGTCTTTGACAAAGTCATTTACAATCTCAAGTGTATTGGTAATGGACAGCTGGGATGGAGAGAGGGGTTGTGTGGATTTTATTTTATTTTTTGTCATTAAGTGCTCTCTGGATTTTATTGTCTGCTATTTTATTTTTGCCAGTAAGTGCTTGCTGGATTTTTTTTTTTTTTGGTCACGTTTGGTAATAGGAATGGTAACTTCCAAAGGATGATTGTAAGTTTTGGAAATGTGCAAGTAATTGTGTGTAAAGCTTTGTCATTAAAGTAGTAACTTGTAAAAGAAAACCACGAACTTTCTGATTCCGTTCTTGCAAGCATTTCTAATTTTTATTATATTATCTCTGGAGGTGTAGGTAATTTTTGTTTTGCAAATGCACCACAATTGTTTTTTGTGTTTCTCGAGTCCATTTTTGAGGCATTTCAGCCATCCATCTTCTATATTACATTCATAGGAAAGTATCAATTTAGTCACTTTGCTAACATAATTCTCAATATTTGAGCAAGATTTGAAGACAGTCCTTTCGGCAAATTGGCACTAGAAATCGAAGGTTGAGAACTATGTTAGTAAACTTGAAAGTTTAAGATTAAATTGGCATCCAAACAATAGATTTAAAACTAATTTATTAATTATCCTCTGCATTATCATTAGTGTAACATTTAACATAGTTCATAGGCATATGTACATGTTTATCTAAAAATAAGCAAGACTAACTATTGTATAGGTAATTTACACACAATCGAAACCGAATTAACTTGTCTTTAATCAGACCTAATTAAATTAGGTACAATGGTGAACTAGGAAATTGCAAAATGATAATTGGAGATTTTTTTTCCCTTTTTTAACCATGAAAATTAGGGGTGAGCATGGTTTGAGGATATGATTGGGAATCGGAGCAAAAAACTGGACCTGTTGGAATTGGTTTGGTTTTAGGGTACACAAGGTAACTTTCGAGTTCAAAAAATTGGGGAATTGGTTTAAATAAATAGGTAGGTTGTAGAATCTAATACCTGTAATAAGTTTTTGTGTTTTTTTTTGTTCCAAGTCTTCGAGCAATTTTGCGAAATTCCTATATAATCTAAAACCACTACTCTGAGTATGAGTTTCCATTTCCAGCATGTGCATGACTAAAACTTTTACTTTATTAATGTTTCATATATATATTTTTTTTGTGTCTAAATATGCAATCGTTCAATTAATGATGCATGGAAACCTAGATAGACTTTATAGCTGACCTTGAAATTTGTAACAGATTAAGTTTCGGGTTTCAAAGTATGTATGATAGTTCTATATTTCAAAAATTTGGGAATCAGTTCTAAAGGGTAGATACCATATGGAAGTTGGACCAATCCTAGAACTACACCCCTAGTGATAATGACGAGAAAGATGGTTTGAAAATTAAAATGATCCATTTTATTAAGAAGTGCCTTCAATTCCATATTGGTATTTGCTTTGGGAGCATTTTGGAAGGTTTTAAATTAATCCTGTAATTAATCTTATTGTGCATTGGTTTCTTGTTATATATATATTATTTAACTCCATGCACAATATTTTAGTGGGGATACTAAAGCAGATTCATTCGAAAAAGAAGAGAAAAAGAAGAATAAAGAGTACAAGCAAAGAGGGTTACGTGTTTTTTTTTTTGTTTTTGCTTTTTCTTTGGTGCAGGCATGGTATATATAATAATCCATCTTTTAACATTATTTCAAAAATGGTCATATGATAATATGAGGTTGGGCCTTTTCCGATGGTTTGGTTGGCTTGAAAATGAATATTCGTCCGTGGTCATTCTGGACCGTTCATTGTTGATGAAGGAGTATGCACCGTTGGATCGGGGGAAAAAAACAAATGACTTGTTCGGCCGATTAATGTATTATTTGTGACGGTGGTCAATCAAAACTAGCCACTAGTTTTTGGGATGTCCAGACATATCTTTAGTTAGTGAATTTTGATACGTTCTTAATTATTTATTTTATATGAAAAGTTATGGATACAATGAAGATAATATAAATATAGATACTTTTTTTTATACAAAAAAATTACCAATGACATGTAGATTTTCCACTATAGAGAAGGGTACCTTTCGACTTGCCAACATAAGCGATCAATGGGCAGGATTAGGCTTAGTTAGGTATTTACGTTGAACCTAACTTGTTGTTTAGGCCTCCCCTCAGGTAGACCCAAGCTTTCTAACTAAATAGTCTTACATAGCTTGCCGAGAAATGCTTTTGAGACCCCTTTGGCTTGAATGGGACTTATATTCCATCTCATCCTCCGATTTTGGTCTAAAGTCAGGTGAAACCATGAAGTATGCAACTAGTGAGAAGATCACCGGTTCGATATTTTGCATAGTAAGTCGCCTGAGAACTTTACATATGTATCCACCATGTGATAGCCAAAAGCATCGCTACAAACCTATCTCTCTAGATCTTCATACCAACTATCTTTTTTGATGCACCAAAATCTTTCATCTTGAAATTATTCCTCAATTGGTATCTCAACTCATCAATGTGAAACATGTTCGTAGTTGCTATCAATATATCATTAGCATATAACATTAAATAAATGTAATTGTATAGCCTCCTAGAGTACATGCAATGATCATGAGCACTCTTCTATAACGTTGAATGGAATCAAATAGTTTGTACAACTATAAGATTGCTTAAAGCCATAAACAGATCATTTGAGCAAGCATGCATTGCCTTAATGAATCGAAACGACAAAGCCTGCTGGCTATTGCATGAATATCCGCTCATCTAATTCCTTGTCTAGAAACGCCGTCTTAACATCGAGCTACTCCAACTCCAAGTCGTCAGCCGCAACTAGTCCCAACGCCACCCTGATTGAACTATGCTTCACCGCAAGTGAGAATATCTCGTGCAACGAACCCCTTCGCCAAGCGGGTCTTGTATCTGGTTGCTCGTGAATCAAAACTATCATGCGCCTTTCTGGATGCCCCCTTGCACCCTATCTTCTGCCAGATGACACTGATTACCGTGTTTGATTCCACTGAAGCGACTCCAATCTCCTCTCTCGTTGCACCAATCCATTGCTGAAGCTGTACACCTGACATCGCTTTTGAAGAATATCTTTGCTGATGATGAAATCCGGGCGATTTGAGGATCCCAACGCCACGGCCTGTAACATTTCATCCCTAGTGCATAGGCATATGCACTTTTTTGTCCTCGGTTCTAGCTTATTGTCCTAAACATGGCCGTATGCGGGGCTCGCAAATGCTCGCAGACCCGAGTAAAGTAACAGGTTCACCAGCTCACGCTTCCTCCATCATCAGTCGATACGTTCTCATCCACATTCTTCATGTCATTAATTACTATTGAACTTATAAAGGTGATCTTGGATTGATGTTCCTCATTAATCTGGAAAGTTAAGAAACGTTGAATCGGGAAAAGTATCTTCGGGACGGCTTCGCAGCCCAAACTGCAGCTACATTAAACTCATAAGCCACTTCAACCAAAACATCTTTTCCCAAATTCGGCAGAACAAAACCTGCAGCTTTTTTCAAACTATCAGCTTTTTTTGCAGCTTTCAAAATCCTGTGTCTCCAATCAAGTGCGCGTCTTAATGCGCACAAAATTAAAATTGTGAATTTCTCTAATTCAAATATCACGGAGACCATAATGATTATCGTAAATGGGCAAAATTCCTAGAACAACTGATCAACAATAAACTTAGTTTCTAATGCCGCTTTGTTACAACTAACACGGAAGCACGAACACATGAAGTGATTCAAGCCTCAAGTGAAATTTAAACTTAGTTTCCATTGCCACTTTGTCATGACTAATGCGGAAGTGTGAACAAATGAAGCCATTAGAGTAAGAAATAAGTTGCAGAAATAAGACTTGAGCACGGTTTGGTGCTTTGGCTACTCCATGGGGAGAATCAATGAGATGGTTCCATTACAATGGCAAAGAGAAGATTACATTTGCTTGAATAGACAACTCTCAAGCGTTTCCTAATCTTAGATGTCACTTGAACTCGCAAGAATCAGTCACCGCAAATGAGTTCTCTCACTGTTAAATTTCTAGCTAGAAGGCTTTCAATGCATTCTGTCTCTCGCCAGTTTTACATATATCAGGCGCACTCTGTATATAGACCGAACTCGACAAGAGTTATATGCCAAAACAAAAGCTGTATAAGCCCTTCTCCGACGATGGACCTCAACTTCAATAAGAAAAGGAGGTCTTGTGGGCCTGTCAGCAAGAGTTCAAGTCGGACTTTCTTGATATGGGCCAGGTTCCCTTACAATTCAATTGTATGCAGGTTCCCTTACAAGTCGCCATCTGGGAACCTTTCAGAGGTGATTATATTAGCTGTAAAGAAGCGTCCTCATCCGATGATCCATCTTTCGGGGAAAAAGATGAAGAGATTAGAAAGAAAAATCAAATGAAATCAAGGCTCCATTTGTTTTATGAAAATTTGATATTTTTCCAAAAATATTTTTCAAGATTTTTTTTTCTAAATAAATAAAAATATTTGCTGGTATTTAACTGAAATTTAAAAATGAATTGAAAATTATATCATTTGGAAAGAAAAACTTGATTTTATTTTCCTAAAAAGTCATGCACTATTCATAGTATATAAGAGATACCCAACTACCCGTGTCCTGGCAACATGAGCATTATCCAAGCAATGGTATCAAGGACCTGAGCATAGATACCTAGGTCTTTGGCACGATCTTGAGGGAGGTTGGCTATTAAGGGAGCTCGGGAGCTAGTGACTTGGGTGTGGAAGTTAGTTACCCAAGCATGGCGGTCAAGGACCCATGTACTAGTACCGAGGTCTTGGGAATGGACCGTTGGGGACTTTGATGGGAGCATTGAGTTCTCAGGACCGACCTTGATGGACCTAGCCTTGTTTGCCAGTGACTTAGGTGTGGAAGCAAGGCAAGGCCATATAAAATTTTGTAACTACCATCGTATAACCTCCTAAGGTACCTGCGATTTTTATTTGCACTCTTATCATAGCGTTGAATGGAGTCAAATCGCTTGCACCACTATGGCATTGCTTAAAGTCATAAAGAGATCGCTTGAGCAAGCATACATTGTCATCAGGACCCAAAACAACAAAGCCTTCCAGCTATTGCATGTATATCTGCTCTGATTCTCCGAAAAGCCGTCTCAACATCTAGCTACTTGTCCATTGCAACTAATCACAATACCACCCCGATCAAACTATGTTTCACCACGAGTGAGAATATCTCGTACCATGAACCCCTTCACCACCAGGCACGTCTTATATCTAGTTGCTCATGAGTTGAAATTGTCATGCTTCTTTTTGAATACCCACTTGCACCCTATCTTCTGCCCTTTTGAAGATACCAGTGACTGCCATGTTTGATTCCACTAGAGAAACCCCTTCTCCTCTCTCATCGCACCCATCCATTGCTGAAGCTCTACACCTGACACTGCTTCTCGGTATGAGAGTAAATCCTCGACATCCTCCTCAGCAGACATGGCATAAGTAACACTTATGTGAAGTAACGCAATCTGCATGGCTCCGTGGTTCTCTGATCTCCCCGCGTTCTCTACTTGTCGCTATGGAGGATGAGGTCTTTGCGAGCTGCACCTCTCCACCAGTACTATCTTCTGCTCTAGACTGACTAGTGCCCTCACTGACGCCCGGCTTGGGGCCTCTATCCTCACTTCCCATCTGCGTTTTCCGCCGAGCCTCCAACTGAAGCTCCGCTTGTCTCGTGGCACAAGTCTGTACTTACTGAGTTTCCTTGCAACATCTCTGCTGCTGATGAATCCGGGTGATTTTAGGATCTGAACACCACGACCTGTAACCTTCCATCCCTAGTGCATACTGCGTAGCATAGAAATATGCAATTCTTCATCCTTGGTTCTAGCTTACCGTCCCTAACATCGCCATATGCGGGGCACCCAAATGCTCGCAGTCTTGAGTAAATTAGCAGGTTCACCAGTTTACGCTTCCTCCACCGTTGGTCAACACGTTCTCATCCACATTCTTCATATCATTGATGACTCTATTGAACTTATACAGGTGATCCTGGATTGATGTTCCCTCAATAATCTGAAAAGTTAAAAAATGCGAAAAGTACCTTCGAGAGCGATTTTGACATATATAACGCTTTCAAGTTTCGCCGAAACTGCAGCTACATTCCTCTCATATGCCACTGAAACCAAAACGTTGCTCCCTAAATTCAGCATAATAAAATCTGGAACTCTTCTCAAAATATCTGCTTTTTTAGCGGCTTTCATAGTTTTGAGAAATTTATCATCACCCTTAAATGCTCAATCCAAATCTTGTGTCTCCAGTGCGCATCTTAATTAGAGCTGTTAAATGGGTGGGTCGGGTCGGGTTTGTATCGGGTTATTAATGGTCCGACTCAAATTGACCCATTAACCAATTTATGACTCATTTATGCCTAATGTAAATTTTTTGACCCATACCCAACCCATACCCGACCTAACCTATATTAATAAAATATTTTCATATTTAACCAAATTTAGAAAAACTCATTCCTATGTTTTTTTAAGGTTTAATATCCTGAAAAACCCCAAACTGGTACACTCGTGTAAAGTTATCCCAAACTATTTTTTTGACCATAAAAAACCCCAAACTAGTACACCTGTGACATATTTATCCTGACTGACCACAAAAAATCCTAAACTTGTATATTTATGATAAATTTACCCCAAACTAATTTATTCAACCACAAAAAACCCCAAATTGGTAAATTTGTGACAATTATACCCTCCGCTAAATTGGATTAATACACAAAAAATCACAAAAATTTTAAACTATGACAAATAGAGTGTAAAATCCCAAATTGGTATATCGAGTTAAGCATCACGTGTCATTTAACTTAATTAAAATTTAATGAAAACTAATAAATGGTAAATTTGTTACAAGTGTATCAGTTTGGAGTAAATTTGTCAAATATGTACTAATTTGGGGTTTTTGGTCGTCAAAAAATAGTTTGGGGTAAATTTATCACAGATGTACCGGTTTAGGGTTTTTCCGGTATTAACCCTTTTTTAAAGATTATATTACTAAAATACTTCCGAGCTTATTTCTTATAAATATATATATATATATATATTACTTTTTAAAAAATGGTATTGCTAAAATAGTTTTATACAACACAAATTTAATGGATATATTTTTTTTATAATTTTTAAAATAATTATTTTAAAAAATCGAATTATAATTATAATTATTTTTATTTTAAGAATATATATATTTTCTTTTTTGTTCTTCTTCTTCTTTGGCAGGCCGCCGGCCACGACGACGGCCGGCGGCCGGCCACAAGCGAGCCTCGAGCTCGCTTGAGTCTTGCCAGATTTGGCGAGGCTCAAGCCTCGCCCGACGTCAGCGAGTTTGAGTCTTGCCAGATCGGCAAGGCTTGAGCCTCGCCGGGCGTCGGCAAGGCCTCCACCTCACTAGATCCATTTAAGACCCACCTATCAAATTTTTTAATTGTTAAATTCATTTAACTACTTTTTGTCAAAAACGAGTGACCCATTTTAACACCTCTAATCTTAATGTGCACAAAATTAAAATTATAGATTTCGCTAACTCGAAGATCACAGAGACCGTAATGATTATCGTAGCTGACAAAATTCCTGGAACAACCAATTAACAATGAACTTAGTTTCTAATGCCACTTTGTTACAACTAATGTGGAAGCATGAACAAACGAAGTGATTCAAGTAAGAAATAAACTGCAAAAATAAAACCTGAACCCGGTTCAGTGGTGTGCCTACTCTACAAGGAGAGATCAACAAGTTGGTTCCATCATAAATGGTAAGGAGAAGATTCCCATTGCTTGAACACTCGATCTCAAGCATTTCTCAATTTTAGATAACACCTGAACTTGCAAGAATCAATCACCGCAAATGAGTTCTCTCGCTCTTACATTTCTTGCTAGAAGGCTTTCGATGCTTTCTGTGTCTCTCCAAAGCTTCACATATATCAAGCGCACTCACTTTGTATCCAGACCGAACTCAAGAAAATTTATATGCATAATTAGCCCTTCTCCGACGTCAACGTGGACCTCAACTTCAAGGAGGAAAGGACGTCTTGGGGGCCCGTTAGCAAAAGTTCAATTTAGACTTTCTAAATATGGGCCAGGTTCCCTTACAATTCAATTATGTGTAAGCTGTCTAATCAAACGACATTTACTTCGACCCATTATCCACAAATCACTATCTGGGAACCCTTCCGAGTGATTATATTAGCTGTAAAAAAGCAACCTCATGAAATGATCCTTCTTTAAGGGAAAAAGAAGAAGAGATGGTATAGAAAGATATTAAGGCCCCGTTTGTTTTGCGAAAAATTTCACATTTTTGGAAAATATTTGTTAGGAAGTCATTTTTCAAGAAAATAGGAATATTCTCATTTGTTTGTTTGAAATCTGAAAATGAATTGAAAATTATTTTTATTGTTTAGAAATGAAAACTTGATTTTATTTTCCTAAAAAGACAAGTGCTATACGTGTTATATAAGAGATACCCAACTGTCGGAGTCTCGATTGAGGGAGCAAAGTTCTCGAGCCCAACCACTAAGAACCCTGAATTTTATGGACCTAGGTCTGGACGCGGTGACTTGGGTGTAGGAGCCGAGTTTCTGGGCATGGGTATCAAGGACTTGGGAATAGGCACCAAGGTCTTGGTCCCGATCTTGAGGGAGCTAGGCCTAGTCTCTACAGATTTGGGCTTGCCCATCGAGGAATTGAGCCCTAGAGCTAGTAACTTGGGGGTACTATGGTCAGTTATCCAAGTAAGGCTATTGGAGAACTAGGCATTGCATCGGGGGTCCTACCCTAAGCATGGTTGCAGGGGACTCCAACATAGGCATTGAGTTCTCAGGCCCAACCTCTATGGACTTGTTTGTTGATGACTTGGGCACGAGAGTAGGGGAAGGCCATTAGGGACTTGAGTACGAGCGTCAAGGTCTTAGGCCCGATTGGCCTAGCTAATGAGAAATTAGGCTTGAGCATCATCAATGACTTGGGCGCAGGAGTTAGGGCCTTGGGCATGGGCACCGTGGCCTGGAGCTCGATGGTTGTGAACCAGAGCCTAAGCACTAGTGTCTCGAGTGCGTGAGCTGAGTACTGGGGCATGGCTGTTGACGACTTGGGTGCAGGCACTTGGGTCTTGAGTCCAACTTCCTTGGACTTGGGCTTGGGAGACAAGTACTTGGGAATCATCATCGGGGATCTAGGCATGGGCGCTAGGGTCATGAGCCCACCTCCGTGGAATTTAGCCATGGACTTAGGCCAGGGCATTGGTGAATTGGCATAGGTCTTGGGTGCCTAGACATGGGCACCTAAACCTTCTGAATTTCTGTTTTAATTTGTCAATTTAATCATAAACTAATTATATGAATAATTAGTTGAAAGGGCTATATTGACAAATTGTCAAAGGTTTATGACTAAATCGACAAATCATGAAAATGCTTAGAATTAAATTGATACAATTGAAAGATTTATGACTAAATTGGTAAATCGTCAAAAGATTTATGATTAAATTGGCATAATTGAAAGATTTAGAACTGAATTGATCGTTGTATAATAGGTTTATGAGTCTTTAAACAATTTTTCCCATTGTCAAGTGTGAGGTTTGCCTAGAAATTTAGTTTTTATGGACTTTAGAATATCTCCAATTTTAGAAAGTCTTTAAGTTTTATGCATATTTTGATAATCTAATTGATGTGCAAAAAGCAATAGACTTCTGCAGATTTTGGCAATGAGACATTTTAAAAATTTAATTGATGTATATATAGATTCAAATTAGATGAATGATCAAAGATCCATGGCAGGGTAAATTCTATTCTGTCCTCAAATATCTTTTTTCTGAATTTAAATTGTACATGAAAATACTCATTACTGAAATGAGAATAAAGTCCTAAGTTTAGGTTTTGTTACACGATAATCACTTGTCGCTATATAAGTAATGACCTTAACAAGTTTTGACAAGAAATTCAGTAATGAACCTTCTAGTTACGCTGCACCCAAGCAGTTCCCAGGCACCAATGGTTTAATTTTTGTTTCTGAATTAGGGCTTTGGAAAATGTTGCTTCCTTGTCTTGAAACCAAAACAAGTGAAGGTCTACTCAATAGTGAAGTATACGAATATTTAAGGGCATATCTACAAAGAAAGAAACGCAAATCACGATACGACGAATGCGAGACCGACAATTAAGGAAACAATTCAAGCGAGAACTATGTTACAGAAGTTCAATCTAAAACCCAATGGATTTACATGGTTCGAAGGTGTGCATACCCACGAAGAGATCGATGACATGATTTCGCTATAATCAGCAAAAAGAAGCTTACAATCCTTTGAACACTCTAATCTAAAGTGTTTCCAAGTCTTAGATAGCACCCGAACTTAAAAGAATCAATCCCAACGAATGAGTTTTCTCAAAATCTCAGTTCTCTTGTTAGAACGCTCTCGATGCTCTGTGACTCTCGCAAATTCCGCACATTTTAGCGTGCTTTAGCGCACTTACTGTGCACCAGAGATGAAACTCAACAACAGAATAATTTTATACATAAATACTATGAGCCCTTCTCCGACGTCAACATGTACTTCAATAAGTAAACGAAGGCCACAGGAAGTCGGACTTCCTTTTTTCCATCACCCACGATCTTATTGGCAAAAGTTCAATTCGGACTTTCCTAACGTTAGCCATATTTCCTTAAGATTCAATTACGTATCGGATTTTGAATCGATCAACATTAACTTCGAGCCATAATCAACCAATCACTATCTTGAGAACCATTCCAAGTGATTAAATTAGCTGTAGAGAAGCCATCCCATCAAACTATCCTTTCAGGGGAAAAAGAAATGGATGTAGAGAAAATCAAATGGATTTACTGTGTAGATTCTAGAGTACGTGATTAGCAAGCAGACATAGCATGAGCTTTAAGAACTTCAACCATGCCATGTTCGTTCTCTGCATAACATAATATACTGCTCTATGAGAGAGAATCCTATTTCCAACCGCAAAAACGTAAAAGAAGATCGGAGAGAATACTTTGCTACAATTCTTGTCCAGTCAACCTCCAACTGCGGATTTTGTTTCAAATGTTTTTTTTTTTTTTTTTTTTTTTGGGCGAAAAGGTAAGTAATTTTGTTTCAAATGTTAATAAACAGTGTCTGCATAATTTGTGTGGTGACAAAAAAAAGAAAAAGAAAAAAAAAAGCAAATGATTGAAGTGCGTAAATTTCAACCGTGCCATGTTGGTTCTCTGCATAATATACTGCTCTATGAGAGAGAATCCTATTTCCAACAGCCAAAACGTAAAAGAAGACGGGAGAGAATAATTTGTTACAATTCTTGTCCAATCAACCTCCAACTGCGGATTTTGTTTCAAATGTTAATACAACAGTGTCTGCATAATTTGTGTGGTGACAAAAAACAAGAAAAAGCAAATGATTGAAGTGCGGACGAGAGCCTAGATTCACATAAAGTTATGAGGACATTGTGGTCTTGCTATTGATCGTTTTATTAGAATCTGTAAACGGGTTTCACGTTGTAATGTGAACCTTGGATAAACAAGAATCCATGTGACAATTTAGATTTGATTGTTAGATAGGAGTACTTTTGCTTCAACATTGATAGAAAAAAGGCGCATATGAGCTTGATTTACAAGCTAACAATGGCTTTGTAAAAAAGAACAAAAAATGTAATTTTACCTTAGAGAGGTGGGGAACAGATATGATGAGAGATTAATTGAAGAAAAAGAAGGAAATACTTAGCTTATTTTTCCGGTAAGTTCTAATATCTACCAGAATTGAAAAACTTGCTTGACCAAGGGTTCCTACCCCTCCTAGGCTTTCTCCGATTAGGCTGTCGCTTTCTCTTGGCATTTCCTTCAAACCAAACATGTTTCCAGGAGATAAATGTGTTTCCAATGACCACTCCAATCACTAAGCCGCTCACATACCCCATAAGAACGATTTTCCAATCGAGTTCAATTGGTGATCCCAAGTCTTCTTCTTGGTGGGTTGAAGGTTTTCCCCACTTATCCCCTGAATCTTGACATTTCCTGGATATGAATTCCCCACAGAGTCCTGAGTTCCCTTCAAAAGAATTGTTTGAAAACGTATCGAACTGTTTCCCTCTCGGCACAGACCCAGTCAGATTGTTGTAAGAGATGTTCAAGAAAGAAAGGAACCCGAGTTCTATTAGTTTTTGGGGGATTTGTCCTGAGAGTTTGTTCAGAGAAAGGTCCAATGACTCGAGTGCTGTGAGATTTCCCAACGATGATGGGATGTGACCACTGAGGAAATTGCTAGAAAGGTTCAGTCCTTGCAATCCTTTGAGATCACCTATGACACTAGGGATCTCTCCTTTGAAAAAATTGCTGGAGAGGTCAACGATCGTGAAGACTTCCGATATCTTTGGGTAATACCGTTTAAGCCCTTTGTAAATCACTGTCATGGAGAAATCGTATCTGCCATAGTAGGTGAAAACAAGGTAATTTGATGGCTGTAGGTTTCTTTGCATGTACGTAAAGTTTCCCGTCTCGGATTTCATGGCATTCCAAGACTGAAAGAATTCCATAGGCAACTTACCGGCGAATGCATTAATAGAGAGGTCGAGTATCCTTAACTTAAGGAATGTGGAACTAGATTTAGGCCTCTCTATGACACCGTGGAATTTATTGGATCGCAAAATAAGGACACGAAGCTCTGGTAAAGATCCCAACCATGATGGAAAAGTGTCCACGATAAGGTTGTTCGCGAAGTTGATGAACTTGAGCATTTTGCAATTGGCCAAGGACCTCGGTAACTTGCCTTGCAACTGGTTGTCACTCAAATTGATCATCGTTAGTTGCGTCCCCCTCAACAAAACCTCGGGAATGTTCCCGTGGAAATTGTTGCCTTTTAGGTTCAATATCATGAGAGATTCACTGATATTGCCCAAACAAACTGGAAGCACACCAGTCATATTATTAGAAGACAGGTCTAGTGTGATTGCTGAACTCAAATTGCAGATCCATGGTGGCAATGCTCCCGTTAGCCCATTGTTGGATATTATGTAGTGTAATATGGACGCCGGTGCTTCAGGGGGTGGTCCTTTTAAGATGTTATGAGATAGGTCTATCGTGTACATATATAAAGGGTTGATCGGGTGATATCGATCAAGGCCAGTTAAGAAGTTATGGGAGAGATTCAGGTACTGCATGCTTTTAAATCTTCCGTCCCATACCCAAAAGGGCACTTCTCCCGTAATGTTGTTATCCGACAGGTCCAACCAATTCATCTCCTTTTGGGTTTGCAAGAATGCCGGAAACTCTCTCAAATTGCATGATGCCAGTCCTAGGGCCTCCAGTTGAGGAAGAATAACATTTGTGCTACTCGTGCGGCATGATAGCTGGTTAGATGATAGTTGGAGCGCCCACAACTTTTTGAGCTTGAGAAAGTTGTCTAGTTCAATAGTACCGCTAAAGTTGTTTTCGAAAAGGCCGAGCACTTGGAGATTTTGGAGTCGATAGATTGATGAAGGTATCTGGCCGTGGAATTTATTGCGTGAAAGGTCAAGCACAAGTAGTTGAGTCATGTTCACAAGCCCAGAAGGTATAGAACCTGATAGTTGATTGGTTCCGAGTTTCAAAACAGCTAGCTGAGTGAGGTTCATGAGTTGAGATGGGATGGTACCTTTTAATTGGTTGCCAAGAAAGTTTAACTCCACAAGTTGAGACAAGTTTCTGATTGAAGGGGGAATTTCGCCATATAATTTGATCCTCCAGAGGTTCAAAGTGGCAAGCTTTTTTATCTTCCAAACCCAAGACAAAGAGGAAGTAGGCTGGGCGATGAATGGATTCTCTCCGACATCTAGGTATTCAAGGTTGCTAAGGTTAGCAAATGAAGCCGGGATGGATCCTGAGAAGTTGTTACCACCTATGCCAAGATAACTCAACAAAGGAAGGTTTCCGATTGACAGGGGTAGGGAACCTGTCAAATTGCAGAATTTAAGATTCAATTTCTCCATGGACCGGAGATTACCGATTGAAGAAGGTAGCTCCCCATAAAAGCTTGTGCCTCTCAGTTTCAGCTCTTTAAGAGGACTACTAGAGTTGAAGTTAGGCAAGCGGCCCGTGAGATCTTCGTTGCCACCCACACTGAGATATCGTAGCTTCGGTAAATAAAAAATGGCAGACGGAAATACACCGTGCAGGTCACACCCATCTATGTTCAGCCTTCTCAGTGAAGATAGATTCGCCAGAGTGTTGGGCACTTGGGATGACATGTAGACGAGACCAAGGAGAAGTTCTTCCAGGCTGGTCAGATTTTGAGATAGCCTTCTCAGGCCTGGCGCTTTCATCTCCAACAAAAGTCTATCATGATGTGGATCCAGATTGCAACATAGGTTGAGGTACACCAACCTTGTAAGTTTGAAGATTTCTGATGGAACTTGGCCAGAAAAAAAGGAAGCAGAGAGATTGAGATGAGTCAATCTTGATAGATCTCCAACTCGAGATGGTATTTGAGAGTAGTTGAAGTGATTGTCGCCGAGATTGAGCTTTTCAAGATGAGCAAGCTGGAAGATGGTACTGTTGTTGTCGATAGAACCATAGAGAAAACTACTTTCCAGATTGAGAACAATTACGTGACCCGTGTTCTCATCACACTCGATCCCTTTCCAGGAGCAACAGTCATGACTATTTTTCCAGGATAGAGTCTTGGGATGAGCGAGAGGACCACCCGAAACATTGGCGATTTCATACCTCTCTTTAAACTGTAGCAGCGCAGACATTTCATCCTCGAGACATATAGGTTTCACAAAACGAGAGAGGATGTGCGCGTCAATAGGCTGGCACGACAAGTACAAGAAAAGAAAGTGTATCGACAAGTAGAAACACGGTGAGCAAGCCATTTTGTTCGAAATAGAGAGAAATTTGTTTTGATGAGCAGAGTATGAGAGCGTAAAGCAGATTTTATAGGTGGCGCTGGGTGCCTGGGGGTATAAACACGCTTCATCTCGTGTTACGATGCATTGAATCAATGACTCTTCGTATGATGAAACGCACAATGTGCAGTACTTATGAATATTTTATGTGCATGCGCATTACTTTCCGCAGCGTCGTAACGGGTAGCTGCCGGGCAGCTGCCGGGCACCTACTCTGAACTCAGCCAATCGATCTACATTTGCGTGCAAAGACTTGGGTTGCGCTGTGTTGGACTTCTTTGTTTGCAACGTTAGTGCTGTTTCGACTTTGGATTCTTGATCTGCAGACATTTCCTTGGGTCCCTGATTAGGCATGTAATTTATGCCGGGGAAAATTACTAAAAAAATCCTATACTTATTGCAATTGTGCCAATTCAGTCATAATTTTTTTTTTTTTTACCAATTGAGTTTTAAACCTTTTACAATTATTTCCGATTAGTCTATCCAGTCAAAATTGGCTGGTCGGCGCTGATATAGCAGCGGGCCGACATCGGCAATATTTTTTTATCTTGTTTTTTCTTCTCCCTCTCCCTCCTCCTTTCCTTTGGCTTCGGTGACCAGGCTAGCTCTCCTCGCCGTCACTGGGCGAGGGTGAGCTCGCCCAGCCACTGGCGGGGCGAGCCCTCGCCAGATCCGGCGAGGGGGGCCTTGCCGTTGCTGGGTTTGGCGAGGGGAGCCCCGCTAGTTGGCGAGCTTGCGCCCAGCAATGGCGAGGCGAAACCATGCTGGATCCGGTGAGGCAATTCGATGGGCTCACCTCGTCGGTTGGCGAGCTCGCGCCGGCGGCGACGGCGAGGCGAGCCCTTGTTGGATTTGGCGAGGGCTCCCTCGTGGTCATCGGGCGGCGAGCCCTCGCCAGATCCGGCGAGGGGGGCTCGCTGTCGCGTCTGGTGAGGCCCTCCTCGCTGGATTTGGCGAGGGCTCGCCTTGCCTGGTGACCGTGAGGGGAGCCCTCACCAGATTCGACCATCACTGGGCGTGAGCCCACCGAAGCCAAAGGAAGGAGGAGGGAGGAAGAAGGAAGAGGAAGAAGGGGAAAAAAAAAGAGAAAAAAGGAAAAAAAGAAGATAAAGTATTAATAAAATATTTTGAAATATAAAATATTATTAAAAAAAGATTGCTGGCTCCGATCGATTGCCACGTTAGTACCAAGCGGCTAATTTTGGCTGGATGGACTGATCGAGAATAATTGTAAAAGGTTTAGGACTCAATTGATTGACTGAATTGGCACAATTACAATAGGTTTAGGACTTTTTTGGTAATCTCTCTTTACGCCGTGTAATGCATTAAGAGATATTAAGATTAATTACAGTTTGGAACAGTCTTGTTTCTGTCGTTGAAATAAATAGAAACAAAAGATAACTAAACTATGTTGTTGGCAACATCAAGATCCTTCGTTCATTGTGCAAACAATGCTCGTCGGTTCACAGGAAATAGCAATTTTTTTACATTCAGTCCCATATTCAATCAAGGCAGTTTGTTCAAACCCAAGTTCCCTTTATTTATTGAAAAAAGTTAGAAATTTTTCGAAAGGAACTTATTTTCAAGGCATGTTGGTTTGTATCTATCAACCAATAGGAAAGTTATTTACTGATATTTATTACGAGAAAATTATGAAATAGACATTTGGGAATAAGTCTTGAGTACAACTGGAGTCCCAAGTTGCCATGGGGAACATGGACCCACACACGTTTAAACTTCTTGAGATTCTCTATTTTAACCTTCTCGACAGCCCCACGCATTACAATGCAGCAAACGAGGTCCTCATTTGCTGATTTAAGAAAGCATGAAATCTATGGGTGGAAACATTGGGGATTTTGTATCTCTCTTTAAATTGCAACAGGGCAGACCTTTCGTCCTCGAGACATAGAGTTTTCATGGAATGATAGAGATTGTACGCACCAATCGGCTGAGATGACAAATACAAGAAAAGAAAGTGCATGGACATGTAGAAGCACGACAAGAAAGCCATTTTGTTCGAAACAGAGACTACTTTGTTTTGATGAGCAGAGAATGAGAGTGTGAAGCAGATGAACACGCCTCATCACATGCTAGGTTGCATCGAACCAATGACTTTTAAAGTGATGAAACACGTGCGGTACCTATGAATATTCAAATGCATGCGCATTACCTTGTGCAGTGCCTTAACGTGTAGCTGCATGGAAGACTTGGGTCAATCGTGGAGAAAGCAGCGAAAAAGTGTGTGAAATGGTAATATTTGACCATTGGATTGGTCAAAAAATCAGACACGGTGACAATAAAAAGAAAAAGAAAAAGAAAGTTTGACGAATCAACAAAAGGAGAAAGTGGACGTAAATAATTGAGGTTCATCCGAGGAGACTTGGGTCAACCAAGGCACTCTCACATTTGAATTTTGCCTATAAATTCAATTTTACCTATAAAATCTCTAATTCTTATACATATTTTGGTGATTAAACTAATGTACAAAAAAAAAAAAAAGATTCACGCACATTGTGGTAATTAACGTTTGAAAGTGGTCGACCATGTATACATCAAAGATCCACGGCAGGTTAAACATTATTTTATTCTCATATCTTTTTTTTCTAAATTTAAGCTATATTACGTTAAAAATCTTATTATTAACGTGAGAATAGAGTCCTACAACAAGGTTTATTATACAATAATTACTTATCACTATCAATGAAGCTCATTGTATAATACTATTAGTAATTATCACAAAAATAAAAACACGACGGGTATGAGAGAATGAAGCACATTTTATAGGTGGTGCCTCGTGCCTTATGATATGAATGTGTACGTCCTTGGGTCAATGACAAGGAATGTGATTTACGTTGTGTAATATCTTTGGGGAAATTAAGACAGTTCAAAGTGTTTTTGAACAGTGTTACTTAATTTTCTATCACACGAATACCCCGAAATTTCTATTACCCATCTATCTCATCAAAATTTCGAGCTAATCTTTAAGGCAACATCTTTTGTGTCCGAATTGACAAATATTTTTACTTGGCATTTCTCACGTTCAATGAATAACAACCCCACATATCATAATGTACAAATCATCGAAGCTAATAGCAAAGAAGAGAACAGACACATATCAAAACGCGTTTATTGATAAAGGGATGTGATCTGCGTTGTGTAGAACAAAGTAGATTGTCTAATAATTTAGCATATTTGGCTGTTGGATTGGTCAAAAAGTCAAACATGGTGACAAAAAAATAAAAAATGAGAAAAAAGTTTGACTAGACAACAAAAGGAGAAAGTGGTCGTAAAGGGAAAGCACGCAAGAGAGAGGGGAAAAAAGAAGAAAAAAAAAGAGGTAAAAGTAGAAGAAAGGAAAAAGGAAAAGCGAAAAGTGACTCACGTGTAACTCGTGTCGCACGTCAATAGCGCCTTCTTTTGCTTAGTTGAGGTCCCAACATTAGCTTGAGTGAAATCACGGCATTTGGAGCTTAAGTACACGTTTAGTAATTTCTCCAGAATAAATTTTGATAAAAAATGATTATTTTTTTTTTGTATTCCCGAAAATAATTTCTAAATATTTTAACACATTTGGTCATTATTCAAAATTTCTATTCTTAGGATAGAATTGCATTTGATATTATTCTAAAAATTTCTAATCCAAACCACTTTATTTTAATTTTAAAAATAATTTTATTACTTTTTTTTCTTTTCCTTCTTTTCTTTTTCAAGCTTTGGCTGGTTGCCGGCCTTAGGATGACCGGCGACTCTGCGGAACGTCGTCAACTCTCGGTGAGGCTACGCCTCATCGGTCAAGCCTCATTGGCAACTGGTCAAGGTTTGACCTTGCCTAGATCTCGTGAAGTCGAGCTTGCCCGGTCGTTGGTGGGGTGAGCTCGGCATCACTAGATCTAGGCAAGATCGAGCCTCGCCAAGCTAGGTGAGGTTGGTCAATGGCTGGGTGAGCCTCGTCTGACCAGGTGGGCCTCGGTCAAGCATCGCCCAGCTAGGCGAGGCTCGTTGATGACCAGGGGCGGCCTGCTTGGCCATCGATGATGCTTGGCCTCGCCAAATCTGGCGAGCATCTAGTGAACTCGTCAAAACTCGCCCAACTGATCGCTGGCGACGGGTAATGGTGGATGGCGGCGGTGTTGTAAGAATAAGAGAGAAGGAAGAAGAAGAAGAAGAAAAGAAGAAGAGAAAAGAGTAAAAAAAAAAAGTATTTACGTTGGCTTGATTTTGGAATTGTCCTCGCAAACAAAGAATCAATTTTTTTGTTTTTTTTTTTTGTTTTTTTACTTCTTGATTTTACTCCAAATCTATTCCTAAGAAGAAATTTATTTCTGAGGATAAAAATTTTGCCAAACGGATTTCTGTTCTAAATCTATATTTCTAAGAACAAAAATTTTGTCAAACGGATTTCTGTTATAAATCTACTCCCGAGAATAAAATAATATAAATTTTTACTGTCAATTTGTCAAACACACCTTAAAGAAGGCTACTCCATCTAGTGGAGAGCACGGCTTTAAAGTTCCACACAGCTCAGCCTGAGTTTTAACCCGATCATTTAATCTAGCAGTGGGCCAAAACCACTCATTTTCCTCTTACAAAGCATGTAAGTTTCGCCATTGCAAAAGTTTTGATGTGAAATTCATAAATGAACCTTCCATTAGGCTGTACCCAAGCAGTTTCCCATGCATCTATGGTGTAATTTTTGTTTCTGAATCCGGTTTATGTAAAAGAGTTGCTCCTAATCTTGAAACCAAAACAGGTGGCCCAAAGGAATGTAGAATATTACCAAAATTGTGGTCACTGCTACGTAATAATAGCGTATACTAATATTTAAGGTCATATCTGCAAAGAAAGGGACATAAGTCCTGATACGATTAATGCGGAGCCACAAACAAAGGAAATGGATTGAGCAAGAAATAAATTACAGAAATAAAATGTAAACACAGTAAAATTTACGTGATTTGGAGGTGATCTACTCCACGGTGAGACATCGATGAGATAATTCTACTATAACTAACAAAGAGGAGATTGTAATTGCATGAATACTCAATTCTTAGGCATTTCCAAATCTTAAATGACACCTGAACTTATAGAAATCAATCACAACAAAGGAGTTTTCTCATGTTCTCAATTCTCCCGTTGGAACTTTCGCAATACATTATGCGAATATTAAGCGCAGCCACTATGCATCAAAGATCAAACTCAATAATCACATATGGGTGCGAGATGAGGATAATTTGAAGGGAATGATGCAGGATTTCTACTCTAATCTCTATAGAACGGTGGGCTACCATGACTACAACCCCATTCTAGCCCAATGCTCAGCCATAGTTACTGCTGATATGAATTCCATTCTCACTATGGAGGTAACTAAAGAGGAGGTATGTACTGCAGCATTCCAATTGAGGAGTACAAAAGCCCCGGGCCTAGATGGCTTGAATGGTTTGTTTTACCAATCTAACTGGGACACACTTCAGGATGAGATATTCCTTTCAGTCCAGAAGTTTTTTCAATCCTGTATGTTGCCACCAGACCTTAACAAGACTACTATAACCCTGATACCAAAGATACCACTACCAGAAAATCTGAACCATTTCCGCCTTATTAGCCTATGCAATTTCGCCTATAAAATCATTTCCAAAATCCTTGCAAATTGGTTGAAGCCCTTACTGCTTGACCTAATCTCTACGGAACAAATTGCCTTTGTTGCTGGATGTCAAATCTAGGACAACATCCTCATGGTCCAAGAGATCCTCTATTAGATACGGACTCGGAAACGACGAAGGAACTTTCCCGCGATCTTAAAAATGGATATGCAGAAGGCATACGATAGAGTGAAATGTGATTTTCTAATAGCCTATCTACTCAAGCTAGGGTTCCATCCTATCTAGGTTCAGTGGGTTTCACAATGTATCTTAATAGTGTCTATTAGCATCAAATTCAATGGTGAGCAGTTACTATACTTCCACCCGACGCGAGGTCTTCGTCAAGGTGACCCTTTATCCCCTTATTTGTTTATCTTGCTAGCAAATCTCCTATCAACTCTCATCCATCAAGCCATCGGTATCGGGAATTTGAGGGGCATAAAACTAAACAGGTTGTGCCCTACTCTTTCTCACTTGTTTTTCGCTGACGATGCCATTTTCTTCTTAGATGGCACAATCAGGGAACGTCAGAACTTGGCTAACATATTGAACCAATACTGCCTAGCCACGGGACATGAAATTAATAGGAATAAGTCAGGTATCTTTTTCAGCAAGGATTGCCCTACATGTCTTAAGGAAAATCTGGCTAGAGAACTATGAATCCCTCTGCTTGATAAAACAGGTAAATACCTAGGTATTCCTTCTGATTGGGGGAGATCCAAAAGAGATATGTTTGCGTGGCTAATGGGTAGAGTGAATAGCAAGTTGGAAGGTTGGAAGGAGAATCTTATTTCCAAGGGTGGCAAGGAAATCCTAATTAAGACGGTTGTGCAGGCTATACCTCAGTATTCCATGTTCGTCTTTAAAATCCCTATATCCATTTGTAGAGCTATTGAGCAGAAGGTTGCTAAATTCTGGTGGCAGAGTGATTGTCACAAGTCAGGGGTTCATTGGAAGCGCTGGGAGGTTTTAAAATGTACAAAGGCAACGGGAGGATTGGGCTTTCGAGATCTAGTCGACTTCAATAAGGCAATGCTGGGGAAACAAGCATGGCGTTTACTACATCAGCCTCATTCCCTTTGGAGCAACTTGTTTAAGGCTTTGTATTTCCCTTCCAAAGACTTTCTTACTTTCTTAAGGCGGATAGATGAGCCCACCCTTCTTGGGGGTGGCAAAGTCTATTGTCAGGAAGAGAGGCAATCCTACCTAACATCCAATGATCGGTTGGCGATGGAACTCAGATCAAGATACGTGAAGACCGATGGCTACCAAGAGGGCAATTAATTGGTCCAGCAGCGAGAGAGGAACCTATGTTTGTATTTGACCTATTGGAGAATGACTCAAACAATTGGAATGTGCCTATGCTTAATCAATTCTATGATGCCTCTTTAGTTCGTGAGATACAGAGAATCCCAATTAGTGCTAATTTTGCCTCAGATCGTCTAGTCTGGACAGCCACATCCCAGGGGATATACACAGTCAAAAGTGGCTATCTGTCAATAAAAAAAACAGCAACGAGCACAACCGGTACAACCAATTGTCAAGCCTCATCTTCCTATCAAGCTCCTTCACTTCTTTGGAAAAAAAATATGATAGATTAAGCTTGCACCAAAAGTAAGAATTTTTGTATGGTCTATTTGTCACAATGTGATGCCAACCAAAGATAACCTATTTCGTCGACGAATCAGTACTGATCCGATTTGCACATTATGCCATCAAAACCTACCCGAGACGATCGAACATCTCTTCCTTGTCTGCCCATGGACTCATAGAATTTGGACTCACCATAATATTAGCATTCACATTGACGCAACAGATATACATAGGGTGGAAGAGTGGATTGCAGATCGTATCATTCAGAGGAAAAACTCACCTGATCTGGAAACTATCTACTGCGATCTTCTAGCAAATCTGGAAAGCTCGGAACAGGTTCATTTTTAGTAGACAACATCTAGATCCGACCCTTGTTGTTGAAGCCGCTCTTGCCCAAGTCAAAATAGCTCAAAATCTCCTCCATCCCTTGAATGGACCACGCTGCAACCCCTCCGACCAAGGCAACTTTTGGCAGGCCCCTAATCCGAGCATATTGAAGATCAATATCGACGGGGCTTATAATATAGACAATATAGAAGGATCTATGGCATTTATATGCCGGGACCACACAGGGAAAATGCGAGAAGGATTTACCAAGATAGTACCTGCGTCTTCTGCTTTGCAAACTAAAACTCAAGCTCTGATCGTAACCCTTCACCACCTATTGTAGCAAGGTAACACTGAAACGCATCTTCAGATTGATTCAGATTGTCTTCTCTTGGTTGATTCCATCAACAACAAACTCGATCCACCATGGCAGATCCGCACCTTGATCGCTGAAGCCGCCACTCTCTTTCATCGCTTTTCTCATCTTTGTATTAGGTTTTGCAAAAGACAGGCAAATTTTGCAGCTGACGGGCCGCTAGGGCCCATAGTAAGGGCTATCTTTCACCCAATTCGGGCCGACTCCCCCCCCCCGAATCTACTTGTTTCAGATGCTGTAGCTGTAGGTTGTAATACTGTTACCAATTAATAGTATTTATTTCTGTCCAAAAAAAAAAAACAACAGAATATTTTTATTCAAAAATACTAGGAGCCATTCTCTGACGTCAACGTGGACTTCAACTTTAATAAAGAAAGGAAGCCTTGTGGGGAGTCAAATTTCCTTTTTAGCGTCACTGAAGATGTTGTTGGCAAGAGTTTTATTCAGACTTTCCTAGTAAAACCCAAATTTTCTTGCGATTCAATTATGCGTTGCATTTCAAGTCATTTGACATTAACTTCAAGCTATAGTTAACCAACCTCTATCTTGAGAACCATTCCAAGTGATTAAATTAGTTGAAAGAAGTGTCACGACCCTCCCTACAGTAGGGTCATAGGGTGAGCGTGTTTAGAGATAACCCCAAGTAGGGAGCTAACGGTCTTCACCATACTTGAGGTGTTTGCCCTCATTTGGCGAGGCTTTTCACCTGAGTTCTTCCAAATTCTTATCTCACATATCTTGAAAAAATCAATTGATTTTGATTTGTCTATGAAACTGTAATGTACTTGGGAGTAGTCATTAGCCTATTAAGGCCGGCTATGAGCTAAGTGGCATGCCAGAAATTTGTCTCCATATCATCACCAAAACACGATGAGTTCAACCCCTCGGCAGAAGCTCGGTTACATAAGATTCATACACAAGCAGTATGTAGGATTCTCGGCCTCTATCTTTAAGCAAAAACAGAGCAGATACGGTTCGTAAACAAAGGATGTTTACCTGCAATGATTATTGATTGGACCAGAGAAAGACAGTCACAGAAGCAAACTTTGAAGATGGGAATCAGCGAAAGAATAAATGGCGAACCGCCACTCAAGCTCTTCAGTGACAATGACTGAGAACAGGGCGAACAGAGCCTTTTTCTTGTGGCGGTAGAGATGGATTGAAGCGACCATCAACAGCGGAGACTGTGAGCGATGTCCGGAGAAGAAGGATCAACTATGAATTCTCTGAAATTGGATTCTAGAGAGAAGGAATTACCAAAGTCAGTTGGATTAGAGAGGAAGCTAGAGGGAGAGCCGGTCCTGTTGCCAACGTCTCGTTCTTCCCAGTCCCCGCGCGCTTTATGGGCCAAAACTCACGGGCTTTGTGGGCTCCGACTTAAACTTGTGAATCTGGGCCTGTGCAGAAGTTACTTAATGCGACTTTAGATTTGGGCTTCATGGGCTAGGCTCATGGGTAGCCAAATTCCTGATGGGCTTGGCTAGTGGTCTGGGTTAGTGGACCGGGCTGAAGTGAGCGACTTTATCTTAATAGATGGGCTCAGGCGAATGGGTTTAGGTCCTCGCATAAATGGCCGAATTGGACTCTCTCGTTTATTGATTTATTACTATTTTCCTTGGTTTTTACAAAGATAGAAACTTGATTTATCGGCATAAAATCTGGTGTCAACAATATGTCAATATATCAAATGATCCTTCTTAGAGAAAAAAAGAAAAGATTAAATAGGTAAATCAAATTACATTAACTAAGTACATGACTAGCAAGCATGGTAAGAAATTTAGGAAATTCTCCTGTGCCATGTTGGTTCTCAGCATGATATGCTGCTTTATAAAAAAGAATTTGATTTTATACCGCACAAACATAAATAAAAGATCCGAAAAGCAAAAGTGATGTATACTTTTCACGAGAACCATTTGTCACGGTTCTTGTCCAATCAATCTCCAAATGCGGATTTTATTTCAAATGTCAATACAATTGTTGTTTGTATGATTTGTGAGGCGACAAATAACTAAAGCAAATGATCTAGGTGCAGATGAGACTCTAGATTTGCATAAATTTATGAGATCATTGTAACATTGCTATTGATTGTTTTACTAGAACTCGTAAATGGGTTTCAGTAAGTGATGTAAACCCTAGACAGAAAAAGTCTTTGTGGCAATTCAGATTTGAGTGTTCGATAGTAGGACTCTTGCCCGAACATTGATTGGAAAAGGTGCACATGAGCTAGGTTTACAAGTTGACAATGGCTCTATAAATAGTTGTGATGAGAGATTAGTTGAAGAAAATGAAGATTGACATAAATAATTGTAAAGATACTATGAAGAAGCATGTACATTTGAGAAAAAGAAGGATATACCCAACTAAGTTTTGAGGAAGTTCTAATATCTGTATAAATTGAAAAACTTGCCTGACTAGGATTTCCTACCTCTTCTGGGCTACCTCCGACTAGGCCATCGCCTTCTCCTGGCATTTCCCTCAAACCAATCATGTTTCCAAGAGATGAATGCATTTCCAATGGCCACTCCAATCACTAAGCCACTCCCATGCCCCAAAAGAACAATTTTCCAATCAAGTTCAATTCGTGATCCCAGGTCTTATTCTTGGTAGGTTGAAGGTTGTCCTAACTTATTTGCTGATTCTCTACATTTTGTGGACATGAATTCCCCAAATGGTCCTAAGTTTCCTTCAAAAGAATCGTTCAAAAACGTATCGAACTGTTTCCCTCTAGGCATAGACTTGGTCAGATTGTTGTGAGACACGTTTAGGAAAGAAAGGAACCCGAGTTCTGTTAGCTTTTGGGGGATTTGTCTTGTGAGTTTGTTTCAATAAAGGTCCAATGACTCAAGTGCTGTGAGATTTCCTACTGATGATGGGATGTGACTAGTGAGGGAATTATTGGCAAGGTTCAGCCCTTGCAATCCTTTGACATCACCTATGGCACTAGGGATCTCTCCTTTTAACAATTTGCTGGAGAGGTCGATGATCATGAAGACTTTTGGTATCTTTGGGTAATACCATTTAAGCCCTTTGTAAATCACTGTTTTGGAAAAAAATAGTAATAGCCATAGTAGGTGCCCACAAGGTATATTGGCAGATATAGATCTCTGTGCATGTATGCAAAGTTCCGCGTCTCAAATTTCATGGCATTCCAAGACCGAAAGAATTCCATGGGCAATAAATGCATTAGAAGAGAGGTCGAGTATTTGCAACTTAAGGAACGCATGACTAGATTTAGGCCCCTCTATGACATTGTGGAATTTATTGGATCACAAAATAAGAATACGAAGCTCTAAGGTTTTTATGGCTAGTATATTGGCACCAGGACTTATGGAAGGGCAAAGCAACACAAGGCCACCATATTTTGATGGAAAGGAAATTTATGCTTGATGGCACATTCAGAATCTGAGTCTGACTCAGACACAGACTCGAGAATCGAGTCGACTCGACCGAGACTCAGAATCCGATGAGGAAATCGAGGGGGAGAAAGCGAATCCAAAAGAAAAGGAAAATAATCGTGATAATCTCAAAAAGGCAACAAATTGAGGGGGAGCTTTGATCAATTATGGAAAGATCTTTTTGGATTGATCGTGATCTTATTATGAATGGAAGGAAAGGTAAATGTGTCAGAATTTATTCTAAAAAATCCGGTCAGTGCATCTTTTACTACCTTTTGTCATTAACAAATCTCTTATTGATATTATCATTTTATTATGACAAAAAAGGGTACGTGAATTTTATGATGCATCCGTGATTTTCATTGGATATTTGCTGATATATATGATCGAAGTGAGCTATATTGCATATCTTTAATATTCGACTTGTTTTATAAAAGCTGATCTTTTTGGAAATTATATGTCATTTTATATTCTCTACGTGAATCTATTGTTATCGCTTTTTGATTATGACAAAAAGGGGGAGAAGATATGAATATGCATATGTGTTGATTGGTTGATATTATTTATTACATAATATTGAGCTGCGATTATTTTTCTATATATTGTCATGCTCAATCTATTTGCTATCTTATGATATCCTTTGATTTAAATTAATATTTTTAAAAGCATGTTTACAAATCTGCATATTCAGAGATTGTTTTGTCATCATCAAAAAGTGAGGCGGAGGCCTCGCTGACGCCCGGCGAGCCTAGAGCTCGCCGGTGTCGGGCGAGGCTCAAGCCTCGCCCGGCGTTGGCGAGCTCAAGGCTTGCCAGATCCGGGCGAGACTCGAGCTCGGCTGGCGTCGGGCGAGGGGCGAGCTCGAGCTCGCTCGACACCGGCGAGCCTCGAGCTCGCCGAATCTGGCGAGGCGGAGGCCTCGCCGGCGTCGGCGAGCTCGAGGCTCGCCTGTGGCCGGTCGCCGGCCGACGTCGTGGCCGGCGGCCGGCCAAAGAAGAAGAAGAAGGAGAAGAAAAAAGAGAAAAAGAAAAAAGAAAAGAGAAAAAGAAAAAGAAAATTATATTTTAAAATAAAATAAAAATAATTAAAATTTTAATTTTTAAAAAATAATTAAATTTCGCTTTTTTTAATAATTATTTTAAAATTTATAAAATTTGTCCATTAAATTTATATTGTATAAAACTATTTTAGCAATACAATTTAAAAAAATATATATATATATATATATAAAAGCTTGGAAGTATTTTAATAATATAATCTTTAAAAAAAAAACATAGGGATAAGTTTTTCTAAATTTGTTAAATATGAAAGTATTTTATTAAAATGAGTTGGGTTGGGTCAAGTATGGGTCGGGTATGGGTCGGGTCGGGTTTGGGTCGAAAAATTTACATTAAACATAAATGGGTCATAAATGGGTTAATGGGTCAATTTGGATTGGACCATTAATAACCCGACCCAAACCCAACCCGATCCACCCGTTTAACGGCTCTAGGTGCAACTAAGCTTGCCTTGCCATGATCAAAGGAACAAAACTGGAGATGTTTTAAATGTTTTGAACGGGGCCGAAGGAACAAAGTAACCATTCTTCTCACCGATTTCTCTTGGAAATTTTGGGATAC
This sequence comes from Eucalyptus sideroxylon x Eucalyptus melliodora, assembly GCA_016097485.1. Taxonomy (NCBI): domain Eukaryota; kingdom Viridiplantae; phylum Streptophyta; class Magnoliopsida; order Myrtales; family Myrtaceae; genus Eucalyptus; species Eucalyptus sideroxylon x Eucalyptus melliodora. The sequence goes on along the minus strand of CM027834.1, from coordinate 4,409,200 downwards.
ATTTTCCAATGAGCTAGTCATGCATTTCTTCTTGTTCAATCAATCTTAATTTTGTGTCGAGATAAATTATGCTCGAGCGGAACCGTTGAAGATAATTTCAATTCATTATGATATTATGTTTGTTGCCCGTCGGAGCGAATTTTTGTAGGACATCAATCGTCCATAGGCAATTCAATGGTGGATCTGCTTTGCTTTGAACTTGATCGTTCTATTGATATTTGCCTATTTGAGTAAAAATAGAGTAGATTGTTTGCAATTGTCTATGTGGTACGACTTTTTATCATGGAATTACAAGTCGTTTCCTCTTAACTAAGCACAAAACATGGCATAATGTGATTTTTTTTTTTTTTTTGGGTTGATGACGTGACATTTCATTATGTCCAAGTGAAAAAGTAACTTTAAGGAAAAATTAGAAAGTACAACATTACTCGGTGCAAAATGAATGATTTTGAAAAATATGTTCTTGAAAATGACATGTCGTTTGAAATAATTAATCAAAGAAAAACACTTTCATTGCTGCCTTTGATTTGCTAAAACTAGAGCAGATATGGTTCGATCAAAACATACAGATTCAACCAGCACAAGGCAGTCATTGAAGCTACTCGAAGACTGAAAATCAGTGAAAGAGTAAATAACGAACACGGCTCAAGCTCTTCAGCGACAGAGCCTTTGCTCACAGCTGGCTTGAAGCGACGATCAACGGCGGTGAGTGACGTCCGGACAACGTCAGTTGACTAGGAATTCTCTGAAATTCAATTCTGGAGAGAAGAACTTCTGGTGAGGTCAGACCATAAGGTGCTCTCTGGTGTATCATCTGCTGTTAAGAGAAAGCTAGAGAGAGACAGAGAGTCGGTTCTGCCGCAAACGTGCCGCTTCGCGCATCCTTGCTAGAATTCCTTCGCTCATCTCACTTCCTCTTTGAACCTCCGGATGGAGAGTGAGAGAAGGAGAGATGGTTGGATTATGGCCCAAACTTCACGGGCTTTATGGGCTCTGAATTAAACTTGTAAATCTGGGCCTGTGCCAAGTGGCTTAAGGCGAATTCAAATTTGGGCCCATGGGCTGCGGTGATCGGTACCTGTTGGTGGGCTGAGTGAAGTGAGCGAATTAGACTTAATGGATGGGCTAAGGCAAATGGGTTTAGGGTCCTTGCATAAATGGCCGAATTGGACTCTCTCATTAATTGATTTATTATTATTCTTTGTTTTTACAGAGACGGAAATCTTATCGGCAAAATTTCGTGTCAACAAGAAGCCACCATATCAAGTGATCCTTCTTTGAGAAAAAAGAAAAGATTATACAAAAATATCAAACGACATTGACGCAATACATGACTAGTAAGCATAGTAAGAACTCTTAAGAAATTCAACTGTGCCATAGGGGTTCTCTGCATATGTATGTTTGTATGTCTGCTTCTCTATGAGAGAGAATTCTATTTCCTACCGCACACAAATTATATATATATATATATATATATATATATATATATATATATATATTTTCTTTTTCACGAGAATCTTTTGTCATAGTTTTTGGCAAGTCAATCTTCACATGCGAAGTTCGTTTAAAATTTCAATGCAAATGCCGTCTGCACAATTTGTGAGGTGACAAACAATCAAAGCAAATGATTGGAGTGTAGATGAGAGCCTAGATTTGTATAAAGCTATGAGAATATTGTACCCGTGCTATTGATTGGTTTAATAGACTTGTTAAACAGGTTTCAGCTTATGATGTAAACCCTGAATAAAGAAGAATCCCTATGCCAATTTAGATTTGAGTGCTCGAAAGGAGCACTTTTGCTTGAACAATGATAGAAAAAGGCATACGCGAGCTTGATTTACAAGCTGACAGTGGCTTTATAAAAAGAAAAAAGACTGTTGATAGTTTGTTTGTAAAACAAATAAAAAGTGCCTTGTCCCACATATAAAAGATGGGAGTGTTGGTCCATTATATAAGTGTGGAAGTTTTCTAACAATTGAATATTATGAGCTACGTGGGTTAGCTTCTGAAGGGTTTTATCTTTTCAAAAGTTATAAAATTCAGATTTTACAAATAAAAAAACGGTTATTATTAGTTTTTATCTGAATTTGCAGTTTGTCTTTTGAAATAGTATCCATTAAAAATCCAACGTTTTCAGAGGAAAGGTTGTATCTATTCTAAAACACCATTATAAATTCTTCAATTCCGTCTTAATAATTTTTACTTCTCAAATTTCCTTTTTTTAAAAGAAATATAGCCATTATATTCAATTATTTCCCTTTTTTTAGAGTTCTTGGAGAAATATTAAAGTTCCTATATAGTATTCTTATTTGAGACTTTATTATATTTTGGAGAATTTTTGCTAGTTTTCATTAGCAACTTTGTGGAATAAATAATTTTTTAAAGATATGGTATTCACGCCTCATAATCTGATTTCATTTTTCCCCTATTGATGTTTTCCCAACAAAGACAAAGTGTAAGTTTATGTTAGAGAGGTTGTAAATAGATGTAATGGGGAATTAACTGAAGAAAGTGGAAGTTTGACATAAATAACGAAAAAGAGACTGCGAAGAAACAAGTACATTTAAGAAAAAGAAGGAAATACCCTGTTTACATTTTAGGGAAATTCTAATACTTGCAGAATTTAGAAAACTTGCCTAACCAAGAAATCCTACCCCTCCTAGGTTGCCTCCTAGTGGGCCATCGTCTTCTCCTATTATTTTCCTCAAACCAAACATGTTTCCAGGAGATGAATGCATTTCCGATGACCACTCCAATCACTAAGCCACTTCCATACCCCATCAAAACAATTTTCCAATTGAGTTCGCTTGGTGATCCCAAATCTTCTTCTTGTTGGGTTGAAGGTTGTCTCGATGCATACCCTAAATTTCGACATTTCGTGGATATGAATTCCCCACACGTCCTGTGTTCCCTTCAAAGGAATTGTCTGTAAACATATTGAACTGTTTCCCTTTGGGCACAGATCCCGTCAGATTATTGCAAGACAAATTTAGGAAAGAAAGGAACCTGAGTTCTATTAGCTTTGTGGGGATTTGTCCCCATAGTTTGTTTCGAGAAAGGTCCAACGACTCAAGTGCTGTGAGATTCCCTAATGACGATGGGACGTGACCAGTGAGGAAATTGTTGGAAAGTTTTAGTCCGTGTAATCCTTTGAGATCACCTATGGCACCAGGGATCTCTCCTTCGAACGAGTTGCTGGATAGGTCAATGACTGTGAAGACATCTAGTATCTTTGGGTAATACCATTTAAGACCTTTGTAAATCACTATCATGGAGAAATCATAATTGCCATAGTAGGTGTATGAAAGCCACGCTGATGGATGTAGATCTTCGTGCATGTATGTAAAGTTCCCCATCTCAAATTTCATGGCATTCCAAGACTAAAAGAATTCCATAGGCAACATACCGACAAATGCATTAATAGAGAGGTCAAGTATCCGTAACTTAAGGAATGTAGGACTAGATTTAGGCCTCTCTATAACACCGTGGAATTTATTGGATCGCAAAATAAGGACATGAAGCTCCGGTAGAGATCCCAACCATGATGGGAAGGTGTCCATGATAATGTTGTTTGCAACGTTGATGAACTTGAGCTTTTTGCAATTGGCCAAGGACCTCGGTAAATTGCCTTGGAAGTGGTTATCACTCAAGTCAATCATCATTAGTTGTGTCCCCCTCATCGATACCTCCGGAATGCTTCCGTGGAAATTGTTGCCTTTTAGGTTCAATATCATGAGAGATCCGCTGATATTGCCCAAACAATTCGGAAGCTCACCAGTCAAATTGTTAGAAGACAAGTCTAGTGTGATTATTGAACTCAAATTGCATATCCATGGTGGCAATGCTCCTGTCAGGCTATTGTTGGATACTATATAGGACTCTATCGACGGGGGTGCTTCAGGGGGTGGTCCTTTCAGCATGTTATTAGATAGGTCGATTATGTCCATGTATAAAGGATTGATCGGGTAATATTCATCAATACCAGTTAAGAAGTTACGAGAGAGATTTAGGTACGCATGTTATTTGATATAGCTAGTATAAGTACCTAGAGGGGGTGAATAGGTATATAAAAGATTTTTCTCGATAATTGCACAATACTAGACAGTTGATAGATTTGAGACAAACAATAATCAAAGTAAGGCGAGAGAAGGGAAGAGAAAATTGAACACGCGGTTTATAGTGGTTCGGCTTATTTCAAGCCTACGTCCACTCTTCTGCACTGACAGCCTATTGGCTGGATTCCACTATGAACAAAGAGATGTTACAGCGTTGTTCTTCCTTGATTTCTCGGTGTAGATGATCTACCACACTCGCTCAAGGTATCACTAAGTATAGACACTCTTTGTGTATACAATTTCGCTCAAAATGTATCGACTAATAATCAAGGTGCTTAAGACTCTGGAATTTCTCTATCGATCATGCACTAAAGCAACTAGAACGTCTTCCTTTTATACTCCTTTATGCCATCATACCCGTTGGCACTTACCAAAGGAATTCCTCCAATCTACCCGTTGGACGGAATCAATCAAGAAGATCATTCGAGCTATTAAAGGAACTTGACGATAGCCCATCAATCATGTTCGCCCATACAATCGGGATCTTGGTTTCCAAGAATAGAACCTTCCAAGAATATTTCGTCGACCATCGGATCTTCAAACGATCTTGATTACGAATAAAAGAATCCGTTATATTTATCCAGCCAAGAGATCTTCTCCAGAGGATAGGACTAAATCCTCAACCAAATACTTCGGCTCTGGATTGCCTTCGTCATTGGATTAGAAAAACTGTCAATGAGAATAGTCTTGAGTCTTGAGTCTTGAGTCTTGAGTCTGGTGATCGAAAGTCTTAGACTCTAAATAGAAGGTCTGCAATTATCCAAGACTAGATTGATAGAAACGTTTTGTCAGCTTCAAAATATTCTGGAAAGATTTCTCCAACAATCTCCCCATTTTTGATGGTGACAAAACTTTCCTGTAGATTTGAACAACTTTGACCTGCAAAACATTACTCAAGCAATATGGCTATCTCATAAAGATTAATAAATCAACCAGACTCTGCATCCACAGAAAATCGGTTAGTCTTTCATGAGTAAGACCATACAACAACACTTGATATAAATGCAAACAGTCAAGCATCAAAATCCACACCCAAGTCAGTCAAATTCAAGTTCACACCCAAGTCATACTCAAAAACAAACATTCAAACACACAAAAGAAATTTAAAGTCAAAGTTTAAAGAGTTCAAATTGCAATTCTCCCCCTTTTTGTCATCATTAAAAAGGTGAGAAAAGAGTCAAGTTTGCTTGGGAATGCGCACAATCTGGAAATCTCCCATCGACTGTACGATGCCTTCCAGCCTCTTCAAGTCTTCCCGTAGATGAGCCACCTCTTCTCCTTTGGCATTGGCTTGAATTTGAAGAGCGAGGTCTTTCATTTGATCCGCCAGGGTAACAGAAGATGCTTGTCCAGCATTCTTCATGACTTGAAGTTCACGGTCCAGAGCATAGATTTGACCTTGCATTTCCAGAAGAACATCAAGGATACGACGAAAATCTGCTGTATTGTCCGTCTGTGTGCTCGCATTTGCTCTCTCGGATGGAGTGAAGGCAGACGATGGAACTTCGGTGTAATCGAGCAGATTTGGTGTTGACGTATCATGTCCTTCCTCAGGCATTTGAGAAGCCTGAAAATCTTCTGGATTTGCTGGTGAGCGACTCACACCTTCACTGTTGACAGCATGTGGTGTAGTCCTTCCTTGCTCGCCATCTCCCCCTGTCTCTAGGACCTCAATTGGGGAAGAGTGATGGTCATGCTCTTCAGCGTCTTGATTCCCTTTTCTCTCCGGCTTCATCTGCAGACTTTTCTTTCACTGCTTCTCCTTCTTCTTCAGCTTCTTTCTCTTTGTCTTCTTTCTCTTTCTCTTGTTGCTCCTCTGCTTCTCTCTGTTCTTTGCTTGTCCCTCTTCTTCTCTTTGTTCTTGTCCCTCTGCTTCTTTTCCTTTCTTTTGTGTTCGTTGATTAGGTACAGAACGTCCGGTCTTTTCAATGCGAGAGATAGTGAGATCTTCCTCTTCATCTTCATCCTCCAAGATAAGAGTTCTTTTCTTTTTGGATGGAGCACCCATGGGCTCCTTCCCTTTTCTCTTTGATGCGAGAAGATCTGGAGTCTTCACTTTGAACTTCTCCATTGCCTTATTAAGCTCTTTCAGACGCATTTTTGTCAGCATTTTCAAACCCACCACCATTTTGTCGCATGGTCGAACACAAAGAGTATGTGGAGGTTCAATGTTCAAGTGTCTGAAGATCTTGGTCACAAGACCTGGGTAAGGTAATTGGCCCTTGTCCTTCACCATTGCTCTGTACATGTGAAAGAGAATGGTGTGAGGGAGAGAGAACTTCTTCCCTGAATTGATCGCGTACATCAATTTCGCCTCGGAGTTAGACACGTCAGTCTTGGATGTAGACTTTGGCCTGATACAGTTGATCACAATTTTGTGAAGCAAGATGTTGATGGCACGCATTCTTGTGTAGGTAATTCTTCCCTCTGTATCCCTGTCTTTGACAAGCTCCAGTGTGGCACGAGCAATCGAAACTTTGATCGGTTGATAGCGTCCTCTTTCAACTCCAATTATATCTGCCAACATGTCCACATCTACCACATAGTCTTGGTCTCGAACACTGAAGGATATTCTATTCGCATCTAAAAAGCTAAGATTCGAATAGAAGTATGCTGTCAATTGCGCATAACCGTCTGTGGTATCGGAGCAAAATTGCTCAAGTTGAAGCAGATTGAACTTCTCCCTTAAGTTCACATTAATGGCATCCAAGAAATCGAAATCAACACTCCTAGGGTTTATCACCCCTCGTTTCAACAGTCTGAAGAACAGATTCTCCTGTTCCTTCGATTTAAACAAATCCATCCTTTTTCCCTTCACCTTCGCAGCAACACCCATTCTAGGTTGAAATTCACTGAACATTTTATCATCATCGTTCCCGTCAGTCGGATTCGGTCCCGATACACGAGGGTCACTTGGAATGTTCGCAAGTGCTTCCTCAGCCTTTCCTTTGGGAGCAATTCCCAAATCCTCCATTTGTCGCAAAAAGATATACTCATTCCCATAATTCTTATCTTTAAGGAAATCATCTACGTAGTTCAGTGGAGTCCCAATGCTTTTCAACGCACGATAGAGCTTGTAAATAAAAGAGGGTTTTTGGACTCTTACAGGGTCTACGTCCTCGATTATTTCTTCCTCCGGTTGTTGACCCGCACCTTGTGGGGTAGATGGTGAAGAGTGACGTGGTGGAGAGTGAATCGGGCTCATTTTGCGACTCGATAAATCTTCCTCTTCGGTGAGATCGAAATGGGTAGGCCCCTCCCTCATTCTCTGTGGTCCCTTGTTCGCGATTCTTGAAGACTTTCTCGAAGAAGACATCCTTCCTTGTCGTTGAAAGATTCCTTTACTCGCTTTCCCAAGAAAAGATGACAACTTTCTCGAAGATGAACACGAAGTAGAGACAGGATTGGGAGGAGAATGCCTTTTTAGGGTTTTGAAGTTTAAGCGAGGAAAACTGTATATATATAACTCAGTTTAAAAAGGAAAAACCAATCGGCACAAAGGAAAATGAACAGACGCCTCTTTTAAAATCGATAACTGCCAAATAGAAGTTAATCTTTTTGAAAAGACAAGATTCCGTTTTTCACGGAAATTATAAATTAACCGAACTAATGATCGTACCTTTTCGAGATTGAATATAATAACAACTTACAGTCTATAGCCATGAATGTCTGAGTCTGAGGGTTGGAGAGTCTCTAGACTTTAACTTCCTCAAGTTTCAAAATGTTGAGTCTGGAACGGATAAAATCGAATTGATTTTTCTCCAAAGGCTTTGTGAATATATCCGCTAGTTGATTTTTTGAATCAACAAATTGAATCGAGATTTCTCCATTTTGAACATGATCTCTAATGAAATGATGTCGAATCTCTATATGCTTTGCTCTTGAGTGAAGGATTGGATTTTTAGTGAGATTGATTGCGCTGGTGTTGTCACATCTAATCTCTGTGCATGAGTCTTCAATTCCAAAGTCTTGTAGCTGTTGTTTTATCCATAGAATTTGCGAACAGCAACTTCCAAGAGCTACATACTCTGCTTCTGTTGTTGAGAGAGCCACAGTGCTTTGTTTCCTTGAAAACCAAGACACTGTCCTGCTTCCAAGCAACTGGCAAGTTCCCGAAGTGCTCTTTCTATCAACTCTGCAACCGGCCAGATCTGCGTCTGAATATCCCAGAAGATTAAAGTCTCCCTTCTTAGGATACCAAAGACCGATGCTTGAAGATGAAGCAACGTATTTAATAATACGTTTCGCAGCACTGAGATGGGATTCTCTAGGATCTGATTGAAACCTAGCACAGATGCAAACACTCAACAAAATGTCAGGTCTAGAAGCAGTAAGATAAAGAAGTGAACCAATGATGCTCTTGTACAGCTTTTGATCAACTTTCTTCCCTTCTTCATCTTTGTCTATCTTCAAAGAACTTGACATCGGTATGTCGGTCTTTTTGCACTTTTCCAATCCAAACCTTTTGACAAGATCATTAGCATATTTTTCTTGATAAATAAAAGTTCATTCCTTCAATTGTTTTACTTGAAGACCAAGAAAGAATGTTAACTCTCCCATCATACTCATTTCAAACTCATCCTGCATAGACTTAGAAAATTTCTTGCACAGACTTTCATTAGAGGATCCAAAAATAATATCATCCACATATATTTGAACAAGTAAAAAGCTTTTGTTTTCCTTTTTGATAAATAAAGTAGTATCTACTTTACCTTTGACAAAACCATTATGTATTAAGAACTTACTTAGTCCTGTCGTACCAAGCTCGAGGTGCTTGCTTTAAACCATACAAGGCCTTTTTCAGTCTGAAGACTGAGGCTGGCTTCTTTGGGTCTTCAAACCTTGGTGGTTGTTCCACATAAACTTCCTCATGGATAAATCCATTTAGGAAGGCACTTTTGACGTCCATTTGGAATAACTTGAAATTTTTATAACAAGCAAACGCAAGTAATAGTCGAATAGCTTCTAACCTTGCTACCGGTGCGTAAGTCTCATCATAGTCTATTCCTTCTTCTTGCGTATATCCCTTGGCCACGAGTCTTGCTTTGTTTCGTACGACTTTTCCTTTCTCATTCATCTTGTTCCTGAACACCCATTTAGCTCCAATAACAGTTTTACCTTTTGGTTTAGATGTCAATTCCCAGACATCATTAATGTTGAACTGTCTGAGCTCTTCTTGCATAGCTTCAATCCAGCTTTCATCAGATAAAGCTTCTTCTATGCTCTTTGGTTCAATTTCAGAAATGAGAGCCACAGCACTAGACTCTTCACGCCTTTTGGATTTGGTGCGAATTCCTTCATTAATTTCGCCGATAATGAGATCTTTGGGATGACCGGACTTATGCTTCAGTTACTGGTTGATGATCTCTTTCTTTATTTGAATCTTCACGGACAGCTTGATCTTTGGTCTTCCAAAGTACGAGATGCTTCTTGAGTTGTAAGCTTTGGAGGGTTGGAGCAGGTTCGGACTCTTCATGATGAGTCGATTGGATTCATCTTGCGTAGAGTCTTGAAATTTGACATTCATTGACTCCTCCACAGATCGGCTCTTCTTGTTATAGACTCGTAGGCTTTGCTTGATGTAGAATATCCAAGGAAGATGCCTTCATCTCGATCTTTCTTCAAACTTACCAACTCGATCTTTTGCATTTTTCAATATAAAGCATTTGCAACCGAACACATGAAAGTATGAAACAATAGGCTTCTTACCTTTGAATAACTCATAAGGGGTTTTCTCTAGAATAGGTCTTAAGAAGACTCTATTGATGATATAGCACGCTGTTGAAACAACTTCAGCCCAAAATCGTGAAGAAATCTTACTTTCAATTAAAAGAGTTCTAGCCATTTCTTGAAGAGATCTATTCTTTCTTTCCACAACTCCATTTTGCTGAGGAGTATATGGAGAGGAGAACACATGCTTAAAGCCAGATTCATCACAAAATTTTGTAAAATCTTGATTTTCAAATTCACCTCCATGATCTGTTCTTATACTTGAGATAACACATCCTTTTTCATTTTGAACCTTTTTAGCAAATTTTTCAAAATACGAGAAGGTTTCGGACTTACTTGCAAGGAAATATACCCAAGTAAAGCGGGAGTAATCGTCCACAATTACTAGGCAATATTTCTTACCTCCAATGCTCTGGGTTCTGGTTGGTCCGAAGAGATCCATATGCAGCAACTGTAGTACATGATTAGTAGAGACATGATTTATTGGCTTAAATGAATTTCTTACCTGCTTTCCCAGAATACATGGAGTGCATGGATCGGACTTTTGGTATGGTAATTTGGGTAGACCTCGAACAAGCTGCTTTGATGAGATTTTGGCTAATTGCTTCATGTTGACATGACCAAGCTTTCTGTGCCATAAGCTTGCTTCGTCTTGAATTGAGATTAGGCATTGCGATTCATTTGGTTTCACATCAAGAAGATAGATATTTCCATGTCTTCGACCCATGAAAGACTGAGTAGAGTCTTTACTGGTTCCAGAACATGTTCCTTCTTGAAAGAAGATCTTAAAACCAGTATCACACAATTGGCTAATGTTGAGAAGATTGTAATTGAGTCCTTCCACTAGGGAAACATTACTTATTGTGAGATTTCCAATTTTCACAGTTCCAAATCCCACAATACTTCCTTTGCTGTTTCCTCCAAATGAAACTTTTCCACCATTTACTTGAACAAGCTTTATGAAGCAATTTGAGTCTCTTGTCATGTGTCTTGAGCATCCATTGTCAAGATACCACTTTACCTTTTTCTTGACGGAGACCTGCATTTAAAAGAGAGTCTCAAGCTTTCTTTGGTACCCAAATTTTCTTGGGTCCTTTGGTGTTAGTAAGATAAACAGTATTAGCCCATACTTTCTTAACAGGTTTCCAAACCATAGGACACTCTTTTTCAAAGTGATCCGGACTGTTGCACTTTGAACACATGAGGGCATTTCGACCTACAGACTTTACAAAAACTTTCTTGAAATGATTTTTGTAAGCCTCTCTCGAGGGTCTTTTCTTAATTCTTTCTTTTACTTTAGGAAAATCAATCAAGGGAATTGTTTCTATTGTCATACCTAGACCGGACTTATTGAAGTAAGGTCTTTGAGCTGAAAGAATTTTTTCAAGTTTTTCGGACCCTATTGAAAATTTCTTTGAAATATTTGATAAGTCAGTTTTTAAAAGGGCATTTTCTTTCAAAAGATTATCTTCATTTTCTTTAAGAGTGGAAACATTCAAGTCTAAACTTTTAACTCTTTCTTCTAAAACGTTTTCCTTTTGTTTTAGAGCTGAGTTTTCCTTTTTAAGTTCGGAAATTCTTTTGAGAGAAGTCTTAAGACTAAAACACAGTTCATCAATGTATTTAGAAACTTTGACAGGAATTTTAAAATTACTTGCCTCAAATTCATTGTTTGAGTCTGATCCGGAATCTGAGTTTGAGTCTGAATGTGCCATCAGACATAGGTTGGCTGTCTTCACACTCTGTATCACTCCAGGTTTCGGCTTTGAGAGCTTTTCGAAACTTTTCAGCTTTTCCTCTCTTTTTCTTCAAAAGAGGACAGTTGGGTCTGATGTGTCCCTTTTTCTTACATTCGAAGCAAACTACATCTTTGTTTGGTTCCTCATCATCAACGAGACTTGGTCTGCTTTGTCTTTGAAAACTTTGTTTCTTTGAGTTGAACCTTCTTCCTTTTCTATTCAGTTTTCTGAATCTTCTTATCATGAGAGCAAGCTCCTCATCGTCCATATCATCTTCAGAATCTGTATCATCAGAATCATCATTTGATTTTAATGCAATGGATTTCTTACCTTTTGGATCTTCGTCTTCATTAATTCGTTCCACTTCATAAGATTGAAGAGTTCCAATCAGCTCGTCGACAGATAGTGGCATAATTCTTTGCGTCTCTCTTATTGAAGTCTTTATGTGATTCCAATCCTTGGAGAGTCCACGCAGTAGCTTGTTTACCTTCATGGGATCAGAAATTTTTTGTCCTTGATTCTCAAGACCATTGACAATATCTGTAAAACGGCTAAACATGTCAGTTATAGATTCTCCTGGTTTCATTTTGAAGGCTTCATATTGACCGAGGAGAATGTTAATTCTGGTTTCCTTCACTCGATCTGTTCCTTCATAGGTGATATGTAATCTGTCCCAAACTTCTTTTGCTGTAACACAAGAAGATATTCTGTTATATTCAGTTGGTGACAAAGCACAATATAAAGAGTAAATTGCTTTTGCATCGAGTGCTTGTCTCTTGATTATCTCTTCCTGAGTCATTCCGCTGGTCTCAACAGTTTCTTTCCCTCTTTCAGAGACCGATGCAGTTGTAGGAGTAATTCCTTTTTCTACAACGTCCCATTCCAGAGGATCCTTTGATCGTAGGAAAGCTTTCATCTTGTTCTTCCAGATGTTGTAATCCTTTCCATCAAAGTAGGGTGGTCTGGTATTGCTTTGCCCTTCCACCAGCCCTGGTGCTAGCATACTAGCCATGGATCTTTTACTATGAAGTAAAACACTTCAAATAAAGTGAGTACACGAGCTCTGATACCAATTGATATAGCTAGTATAAGTACCTAGAGGGGGGTGAATAGGTATATAAAAGATTTTTCTCGATAATTGCACAATACTAGACAGTTGATAGATTTGAGACAAACAATAATCAAAGTAAGGCTGAGAGAAGGGAAGAGAAAATTGAACACAGGGTTTATAGTGGTTCGGCTTATTCCAAGCCTACGTCCACTCTTCCGCACTGACAGCCTATTGGCTGGATTCCACTATGAACAAGAGATGTTACAGCGTTGTTCTTCCTTGAATTCTCGGTGTAGATGATCTACCACACTCGCTCAAGGTATCACTAAGTATAGACTCTCTCTTGTGTATACAATTTCGCTCAATATGAATCGACTAATAATCAAGGTGCTTAGACTCTGGATTTCTCTATCGATCATGCACTAAAGCAACTAGAACGTCTTCCTTTTATACTCCTTTATGCCATCATACCCGTTGGCACTTACCAAAGGAATTCCTCCAATCTACCCGTTGGACGGAATCAATCAAGAAGATCATTCGAGCTATTAAAGGAACCTGACGATAGCCCATCAATCATGTTCGCCCATACAATCAGGATCTTGGTTTCCAAGAATAGAACCTTCCAAGAATATTTCGTCGACCATCGGATCTTCAAACGATCTTGATTACGAATAAAAGAATCCGTTATATTTATCCAGCCAAGAGATCTTCTCCAGAGGATAGGACTAAATCCTCAACCAAATACTTCGGCTCTGGATTGCCTTCGTCACTGGATTAGAAAAACTGTCAATGAGAATAGTCTTGAGTCTTGAGTCTTGAGTCTTGAGTGCTGAGTCTGGTGATCTGAAAGTCTTCAGACTCTAAACAGAAGGTCTGCAATTATCCAGACTAGACTGATAGAAACGTTTTGTCAGCTTCAAAATATTCTGGAAAGATTTCTCCAACAACCGTGGAGAAAGCAGCAAAAAGCACATATATATTATATCATTATATCATATTATATTAATAAACATATATATTTGCATTTTGCATGGAAAACTTGGGTCAACCGTACTGAAAGCAGCAAAAAAGTGCATGAAATAAAAAATAATAAATGATAGTTAAAGACTTAGGTTGCGCTGTGTTGGACATCTTTGTTTGCAATGTTAGTGCTGTTTCAACTTTGGATTCATGATGCGTAGACATTTCCTTGGGTCACTGATTAGGTATGTAATTTACGCCGTGTAATGCATTTGGAGAAATTAAGATTAATTAGAGTTTGGAAAAAATCTTGTTTTTATCTTTGAAATAAATAGAAAACAAAGAAAACTAAATTGTATTGTTGGCAACATCAAGATCCTTCGTTCATTGTGCAAACAATGCTCATCGGTTCACAAGAAACAACAAATTTATTACATTTAGTCCCAAATTCAATCAAGGCATTTTATTCAAACTCAAGTTTCGTTTATTTCTCAAAAAATTAACTTTGCTAGAAATTTTTTGAAAGGACCTTTTGGTTTGTATTTACCAATCAATAAGACAGCCATTTATCATGAGAAAATTATGAAATAGACATTTGGGAATAAGTCTTGAGTACAACTGGAGTCCCAAGTTTGAGTGCCGGGGACCCGGCTCGAGCACTAGTCTCGGGCCCAGCCATGGGAACAAACCTGGGAACATGGACCCACACACGCTTAACCTTCTTGAGATCCTCTATTTTAACCTTCTTGACATCTCCACGCATTACAATGCAGCAAACAAGGTCCTCATTTGTTGAAGTAAGAAAGCATGAAATCTATGGGTGGAAAATTGTTAAAAAATCTTAAATTTATTACGCTTTTGCTAATTTAGTTATAAACATTTTAATTTTACCAACTGAGTTTTGAATATTTTCATATTTTGCTCATTGAGTTAATCATGTAAATTTTTGCTGCAAATTACCTAAGTTGGTGTTGGCGTACTGATCTAAACATTTTTCATATTTTGCTTATTGAGTTAATCTGGCCAATTTTGGCTATAAATTGCTCAAGTGAGTGTTGGCACACCGACCATTCCTATGTAATACGGTTGACATTGACATTGACAATTTTAAATAATATATATATATTTTCTATCCTTCACTTTTCATTCTTTTCTTTTTTCATTTTCCTTTTCTCTCTTCGCCAAGCCAGTGGAGGTCGCTGGCCTTTGGTGTGCCTCAAGTCCTCGCCTGCCTTGGCGAGGTTGACCTTCGCCAAGGGTTGATGAGGGCGGCCCATCAATGAGTCTTGGTAGTGGCTGGTGGAGGGAAAAAGGAAAAAAAAGAAAGAAGGAAAAAAAAAAAAAGATGGAGAGAAGAGAAAAGGAAAAACTAAAAGAAAGAAAAGAGAAAAAAGAAAAAAACAAAAAATATTTAAATATTATTAAAAAATGTCCATGTTATTATGGACCATGTCACTTAAGATGATCGATGTCTATGTTAGTAGTATTTATCTAAAATTGGCTGAATGCACTTTAATTAATAAAGTGTGAAAATTTTTAAGACTCAATTGATAAAATTAAAAGATTTAAAAATGAATTAATAAAAGTGCACTTTTTGGATAATTTTCCCAATCTTTTTGTAGCCCATCAATCATCCATAGGCAATTCAATGATGGATCTACCTTTCTTTGGGCCCAATCTTTATTCCCAATCTTTATACCCCTATTGCCTATTTGAGTAGAAACAAAGCATATTGTTTGTGATTCTCTTTGGTACGGCATTTTATTGTGCAATTACACGACGTGTTATCTTAACTAAGCACAAAACACGGTGTAATGTGATATCTTTCTTAGCTATATGACGTTTCGTTGTGTCTGAGTGAAAAAAGTACCTTCAACGATTTTTTTTTTTGCACGGCAACCTTACCACAAACAAGATACTCTCGGAAACCTTTTCAGCACATGCAATTCTCCTATTGTGAACTATGGTATTTCTGTCCTTCCATGAGAAATAAATGACACCATTCCTTGCCACCTTTAATAAGACTTTCCAGAGATCTCCCCTTTGATGTCTGCAACACCCACATAAACTCAGAGTCCCAATCTCCCACAAAACCTCTTATACCGCATAGCTGCAAAAGCCTACTTCATTTTTCAGAGGAGAAAGAACTATCAAAGAACAAATGTCTCGTTGATTCGGGCTGCAATCCACAGAGGACACAAAAACCATTCACGTTCTGCCATTTGCACAATCTATCACCTGTCTGCTGCAATTTGGTAAGGATAGCAAGCCAAGTTATAAAGCCGAATCTTGGCACATTTAAATTAAACCAAATTAGCCTATGCCAAGTTACCAAAGCCACACAAAGGTCTCATTAGGGATTTATGGTGCTTTTCTTATTTGATGGACAAATAAGTTAGCAGAGTATTTTAATTCGTCGTCTTTAATCTTACTCATCGAGTCCATAAAAATCATTGCCAAAAGGTGGGCCATTCATTAACACACTTCTAGCTTCGAACAACAAAAATATTAGCCGTTTATTTGCCTTGCGCATTTATTTACATAGGGTATTTAAAAAATAATAATTTTGAATAAATTTATTACAAATGTACCGATTTTGGGTTCTTTGTGGAATCAACCCAATTTGATATTAGTTGGACAAAAAAATTACATGGCCTTGTTATTAAGTCTCTAGATGAAAAATCCTCTTCAAAGATCCCCATGTAACCCACAATCTGTTAGAAGGAGTGATCTCAAAGAAGACAAGTTTGCCATTCTATGAGGAATCGCAGAATTTCTGGTGAACCAGCCAAGGTGAAGTTCCTCTAGTCTGCTCAGGTTCTGAATTAGACTCCTGAAAACAGGACCGCTCAATGCCGACGGATGTTCAACAGACGAGACATTGTCCACGGACAGATCAACAGGCCTCAAGTCTAAGAGCACGGATATCTCTTGTGGGATTTGCCCCGAGAAGAAAGATTTTGAGACATTGAGATACTTCAGCTTTGTCAACCGGGCAAGCGAGGATGAGATTTCGGAGAAATTGAAGTGGTTCTTAAGCTAGATTATGCTCTTGGCGGTGCACAAGACTGAAGAGAGTGCTGTTTGGACTGAGAGAACCAAGGAGGCAACTGGAGCTGAGATCAAGGCCAACCACATGGCCAGTATCCTCGTCGCAGTGGACCCCACCCACGAGCAGCAATCTCCGCTCTCCTTCTCTGAGCCCCATGATTCTACTCTCGAGAAGTCACAAAACTCACAAGTTCCAATAGCAAAGCTTTGCTTGAACTGCAACAAGGCAAGCTTCTCATGATCACCGCACAGCGGATGCTCGGCAGGAGGAGATGAATTCGCCGTCACCACTAGTGGAGATAGGGACAGCAAAAGCATGAAGAGGCAAGGGGCTATGTGAATATCTTCCTCATTGCTTAGTAAGAATTAAAAAGATTTGAGAACTTCAAGTGGAAGAGGGAAAACGTAGATTCTTTCTATAGTTACGTATCGGGGACATAGCAAACTCCTTTTCAACTTCAAGGATGCAGAAGTAGCTTTCACGGCTTCACAGGAGGTGTGACCCCCCAAGTCTCTCTAGGGGCACATTAGAGGCTAATGCTACTAATAGAATAAGAATAGCCACAATTTCTCGTTGCCTTAGTCGTCAAGGTACTTGAAGATATAGAATACTTGTCAAATAGAATCAAACCACATCGAATCTGAATGTGTGCAAGCTTGGATTTACCATCTATCGACAGAGGCTCACCTCGTAATGCTTTCAAGACTCTTATCTGCTGTCTGTCATTTGACATCGTGATTCCGGGATCTGTCAATAGCTCCAACTTTGAGGACTCTTCCCTTAATTTCCTGGGCTTTTCTCCCTGCGCGTTGTCAATCACTAATGCGATGACTTGATCCTAGGAAGATTGTAACAGCATGCACATGTCTAGGCCTTGAACATTAAGCCAACCCGTGGGGTCTAGATCTCGTATTCGATAATATTTTACTCAATCATATCACTCAAACATTCATGCAGGATATTTCCAGAAGTGGAAAGCAGAGTGCTGCAATAGCCAGCCGGTCTATTGTGCATAATGCAAGGTCTCAATAACGTGTCCACTCAATTTTGCGATAGTCAACCATCAAAGCACGTGCTTTCCCCGTTTGAATTTTCCTCGTTCACAATTGTTAACCTGATCACAAATATGGAGGCCATAAAAATTTGTATACTTTAAACCTTGATTAAACACAATACATGTCAATTTTTTTAAGGAGGGGTCCTTTTACTAGCTTCAGAGCAAATATTCACTCATAAAAATATAAAATAAAAATCATAATATATGTTTATTTTTTGAAAATTACCAAAAAAAAAATCCTAATCCTTATGCAATTGTATCAATTCAGTCATAAACTTTCTTTTTGGCTAATTTAGTCTTAAACCTTTTGCAATTGTGTTAATTCAATCTATTCAGCTAACTTTGGCCGGCCAATGCTAACGTGGATGCTGACCAATTTAGGACTTCTCTAGTAATTCTCCCCATTATTGTCACATCCCCGACTCTACAAGTATAGGTGCAATGGCAAGGTAGTCCTTTCATTCAAATGACGTAGTCTCAAACATAACCATCAATAATTTGTTATTGACATATATATTCATATCTTTCGTTTTTATGAGATTTTATTAGACTACTGCCAACTATTTAAAATTTTAAACTATTAGATGAAAGTGCGGTTTAATATTTAATTATTCTATAAATTTACATATTGGTTATTCGCAGTCACCTCTAAAGATCAATTGGCATATATTCACGTTTGACAATAAGACTAGCGAAATGGACCGAAATCGAGGCTGAAATATGCAAAGACAGAGCAGGCAACATCACGGAGCATCACAACAGGTCAATTTAATGGTGCAATGAGAGGATCAAACACAGATGTCTTATTTTGAACATGTAAGAGTGAACCAAACGTTAATATGCACGAAACGCAGGTTTCACTAAAAAAATTGTCAAACACATGGTAGACATTTTAATCTAATGATCTAAACGCAGGAATATGCCAACGATTTTTCTCCATATCATCACCAAAACACGACGAGTTCAAATCGCTAGCAGAAGCTCGGTTACATAAGACTTATACAGAATCAGTATGTAGGATTCTCGGCCCCTGCAATGATTATCGATTGAACCGGGGCAAGAGAGTCAAAGAAGCAAACTTTGAAGACTGTAGGAATCAGCGAAAGAGTAAATGGCGAACCGCGGCTCAGGCTCTTCAGCGACAAGGACTGAGAACTGGGGGGAACAGAGCCTTTATCTCGCGGAGTGGAGATGGATTGAAGCGACCATCAACAGCGGCGACGGCGAGCGATGTCCGGAGAAGGGAATTGGATTCTAGAGAGAAGGGAATTCTGTCAGTCCGTGAGGTGCTATCTGGTGCGGTATGGTCCGCTGTTGCGTGTCCCCTTGCCAGAATTCCTTCGCTCTTCTCAGTTCCTGCACGTGCGCGCTTTATGGGCCAAACTCTCACGGGCTTTATGGGCTCCGACTTGAACTTGTGAATCTGGGCCTGTGCAGAAGTTGCTTAATGCGACTTTAAATTTGGGCTTCATGGGCTTGGCTATGGCCCGGGTTGGTGGACCCGGCTGAAGTGAGCGAGTTAGTCTTAATAGATGGGCTGAGGCAAGTGGGTTTAGGTCCTTGCATAAATGGCCGAATTGAACTCTCTCGTTTGTCGATTTATCATTATATTTCTGAGTTTTACAAAGATGGGTGCTTGACTTATCGGCAAAAAATCAGATGTTAACAATAAATCACCACATCAAATGATCCTTCTCTGAGAAAACAGAAAAGATTAAACAGATAAATCAAATGATATTGACCAAGTACATGACTAGCAAGCATGATAAGAACTTTAGGAAATTCAACTGCGGGATGTTGGTTCTTAGCATAATATACTACTTTATGAGACAGACTTTGATTTTCTACCGCACAAACATAAAAGAAGATCCGAAAAGCAAAAGTGATATGTATATTTTTCACGAGAATCATTGGTCCCGGTTCTTATCCAATCAATCTCCAAATGTGGATTTTGCTTCAAATGTCAATACAACCGTTGTCTGTACAATTTGTGAGGTGACAAACAACCAAAGCAAATGATTGAGGCGCGGATGAGAGACTAGATTTGCATAAAGTTATAAAAACATTATACCATTGCAATTGATTGTTTTCTAGAATTGGTAAACGGGTTTCAGCTTGTGATGTGAACCCCAGACAAAGAGGAATCCTTGTGGCAATTCATATTTGAGGGTTCGATAGTAGTACTTTTGCTTGAACATTGATAGGAAAAGGCGTACATGAGCTGGGTTACAAGTCGACAATGGCTTTATAAATAGATGTGATGAGAGATTAACTGAAGAAAGTGAAGTTTGACATAAATAACTATAAAGATACTACAAAGAAACAAGAACATTTGAGAAAAAGAAGGAAATACCCAGCTCAGTTTTTAAGGAAGTTCTAATATCTGCATAAATTGAGAAACTTGCTTGACCAGGAGTTCCTACCTCTCCTAGGCTGCCTTCAATTAGGCAGTCGCCTTCTCCTAGCGTTTCCTTCAAACCAATCATGTTTCCAGAAGATGAATGCATTTCCGATGACCACTCCAATCACTAAGCCGCTCCCATACCCCATAAGAACAATTTTCCAATTGAGTTCAATTGGTGATCCTAGGTCTTCTTCTTGGTAGGTTGAAGGTTGTCCTAACTTATCTGTTGAATCTTGACATTTCGTGGATATGAATTCCCCACACAATCCTGAGTTTCCTTCAAAAGAATCGTTCGAAAATGTATCGAACTGTTTCCCCCTAGGCACAGACCCGATCAGATTGTTGTAAGACACGTTCAAGAAAGAAAGGAACCTGAGTTCTATTAGCTTCTGGGGGATTTGTCCCGAGAGTTTGTTTTGAGAAAGGTCCAATGACTCAAGTGCTGTGAGATTCCCTAACGATGATGGGATGTGACCAGTGAGGAGATTGTTGGAAAGGTTTAGCCCTTGCAATCCTCTGAGGTCACCTATGGCATTGGGGATCTTTCCTTTGAACAAATTGCTAGAGAGGTCAATGATTGTGAAGGCTTCTAGTATCTTTGGGTAATACCATTTAAGTCCTTTGCAAATCACTGTCATGGAAAATTCATAATAGCCATAGTAGGAGAACAAAATGTATTGTGGCGGAGATAGATCATTGCCCATGTATGTAAAGTCCCGCGTCTCAGATTTCATGGCATTCCAAGACCAAGAGAATTCCACAGGCAACTTACCGATGAATGCATTAGAAGAGAGGTCAAGTATCCGTACCTTAAGGAATGCATGACTAGATTTAGGCCTTTCTATGACACTGTGGAATTTATTGGATTGCAAAATAAGGATGTGAAGCTCCGGTAGTGATCCCAACCATGATGGGAAGGTGTCCATGATAAGATTGTTTGCAAAATTGATGAACTCGAGCTTTTCGCAATTGGCCAAGGATCTC
This sequence comes from Eucalyptus sideroxylon x Eucalyptus melliodora, assembly GCA_016097485.1. Lineage (NCBI taxonomy): Eukaryota > Viridiplantae > Streptophyta > Magnoliopsida > Myrtales > Myrtaceae > Eucalyptus > Eucalyptus sideroxylon x Eucalyptus melliodora. The sequence continues at coordinate 4,388,108 of CM027834.1, read as the reverse complement.
GGTAATTTGCCTTGCAATTGGTTGTCACTCAAATCAATCATCGTCAATTGTGTCCCCCTCATCGAGAGCTTTGGAATGCTTCCTTGGAAATTGTTGCCTTTTAGGTTCAATACCACAAGTGATTTGCTGATATTGCCCAAACAAATGGAAAGCACACCAGTCAAATTGTTAAAAGACAAGTCTAGTGTGATTGCTGAACTTAAATTGCATATCCATGTTGGCAACGCTCCCGTCAGGTTGTTGTTGGATACTATATAGGTCACTGTCAATGACGGTGCTTCAGGGGGTGGTCCTTTCAACATGTTATGAGAGAGGTCTATCGTGTACGCATCTAAAGTATGCATCGGGTAATATCGATCAAGACCAGTTAAGAAGTTATGGGAGAGATTCAGGTGCTGCATGCTTTTAAATCTTCCGTCCCACACCCAAAAGGGCACTTCTCCCTTAATGTTGTTATCGGACAAGTCCAACCACTCAATATCCTCTTGGTTTTGTAAGAATGCCGGAAACTCGCTCAAATTGCATGAAGCCAGTCCTAGGTTAATAAGCTGAGGAATAATAAGATTCGTGCTACTCATGCAGCCTGATAGCCTGTTAGATGATACTTGCAGCACTTCCAAATGTTTGAACTTGTGAAAGTTGTCTAGCTCAATAGTACTGCTGAAGTTGTTTTCGAAAAGGCGAAGGTCTGTTAGATTTTGAAGTTGAGAGATTGATGAAGGTATCTCACCGTGGAATTTATTGACTGCAAGGTCAAGGTAAACCAGTCGAGTCATGTTCATAAGCCAAGACGGTATAGAACCCGATAGTCGATTGCCTCCGAGGTCTAAAGAAGTCAGTCGAGTGAGGTTCATGAGCTGAGATGGGATGGCACCGCTTAATTGGTTGTCTGCTAACCATAAAAGATCAAGCTGAGACAAGTTTCCGATTGAGGGTGGAATCTCTCCATATAGATTGATCATTTCGATTTCCAAAGTTGCGAGCTTCTTCTTCGTCCAAACCCAAGAAATAGAGGAAATAGACTGGGCAGTGAATTGGTTCCCTGAGACAGCCAGGTCTTTGAGGTTGCTAAGATTAGCAAGTGAAGCCGGGATGGATCCTGAGAATTCGCAATAACTTACGTCGAGATAGCTCAAGGATGGAAGGATTCCGATTGAAGCGGATAGCTCCCCAGAAAAGCTCGTGGCTGTCAGTTGCAGCTCTTCAAGGGGACTACTCGAGTTAAACTTAGGCAAGCGGCCCGTGAGATATACATTGCCAGACACACTAAGATATTGCAGCTTCGGTAAATGAAAAATGGCAGACGGAAATACACCGTGCAGGTCGCACGAAAGCATGTCCAGCCTTCTCAGTGAAGACAGATTTGCCAGAGTGTTGGGCACTTGGGACGACATATTGACGACACCAAGGAGAAGTTCTTCCAGGCTGGTCAGATTTTGACCTAGGCTTCTCAGGCCCGGTGCTTTCATCCGCAACAAATGTCTATAAGAATGTGTATCCTCATTGCAACACAGGTTGAGGTGCACCAACCTCGTTAGCTTGAAGATTTCTATGGGGACTTGGCCGGAATAAAAGGAAGCAGAGAGATCAAGATGAGTCAATCTCGAGAGATCTCCAACTCTGGACGGTATTTGAGAGTAGTTGAAGTGATTGTTGCTGAGATTGAGCTTTTCAAGATGAGCAAGCTGGAAGAGGGTACTGTTGTTGTCGATAGAACCATAGAGAAAACTACTTCCCAAGTTGAGAACAATTACATGGCCCGTATTCTCATCACACTCGATCCCATCCCAAGAGCAGCAATCTCGACTGTTTTTCCAGGACAGAGTCTTGGGACGAGTGAGAGGATCATCGGAAACATTGGTGATTTCGTATCTCTCTTTAAATTGCAGCAGGGCAGACATTTCGTCCTCGAGACATAGAGGTGTTGTGGAATGAGAGAAATTGTGCGTGCCAATCAGCTGAGATGACAAATACAAGAAAAGAAAGTGTATGGACATGTAGAAGCACGACGAGGAAGCCATTTTGTTCGAAACAAAGACTACTTTGTTTTGATGAGCGGAGTCCGAGAGAGTGAAGCAGATGAACACGGCTCATCTCATGCTAGGATGCATCGAACCAATGACTTTTAAAGTGATGAAACACATGTGCAGTACCTACTTATATTCAGGTGCGTGCGCATTACCTTGTGTAGTGCCTTAACGTGTAGCTTTATGGAGGACTCGGGTCAATCGTGGAGAAAGCAGCAAAAAAGTATGCGAAATGGTAATATTTGACCATTGGATTGGTCAAAAAATCAGAAATGGCTACAATAAAAGAAAAAATGAGAAAGTTTGACTAGTCAACAAAAGGATAAAGTAGACGCAAATAATTGAGGTTCATCCGTGGAGACTGGGTCAACCGAGGCACTCTCACATGCGAATTTTGCCTATAAATTCAATTTTTATGGGCTTTAAAATCTCTAATGCTAGAAAATCTCTAATTCTTATACATATTTTGGTGATTTAATTGATGCAAAAAAAAAAAAAAAGGATCCACGCATATTATTACAGTAATTAACATTTGAAATCGGTCGACCATGTATATATCAAAGATCCAAGGCAGGTTAAATGTTATTTTATTCTCATATCTCTTTATCTCAATTTAACTGATATTACATGAAAAATCTAATTACTAAAGTGAGAATAAACTCCTACATCAAGGTTCATTGAGGCTCATTTTATAATACTATAAGTAATTATCACAAAAATAAAAACACGACGAGTATGAGAGAGTGAAGCACATTTTATAGGTGGTGCTTGGTGCCTTGTGATATGAATGTGTGGGTCCTTGGGTCACTGATGAGGAATGTGATTTACGTTGTGCAATGTCTTTGGGGAAATTAAGATGGTTCAAAGTGTTTTTGAACAGTGTTACTTAATTTTCTATCATACGAATACCCCAAAGTTTCTATTACCCATCTATATCATCAAAATTTCGAGCTAATCTTTAAGGCAACATCTTTTGTGTCCAAATTGATAAATACTTTTACTTGGCATTTCTCACATTCAATGAATAACAACCCCACATATCATAATGTAAAAATCATCAAAGCTAATAGCAAAGAAGAGAACAGACACATATCAAAACACGTTTATTGATAAAGGAATGTGATATGCGTTTGTAGAACACACTAGAATGTCTAATAATTTGGCATATTTGACCGTTGAATTGGTCAAAAAGTCAAACATGGTGACAACAAAAGAAAAAATGAGAAAAAAGTTTGACTAGACAACAAAAGGAGGAAGTGGACGTGAAGGAAAAGCACGCAAGAGAGAGGGGAAAAAAGAAGAAAAGAAAGAAAGGTAAAAGCAGACGAAAGGTAAAAGGAAAAGCGAAAAGTGACTCGCGCATAACTCGTGTCGCACGTAAATAGCGACTTCTTCTGCTTAGTTAAGGTCCCAGCATCAGCTTGAGTGAAATCATGACAGGTAGAGTCTAAGGATACGTATGATAATTTCTCGAGAATAATTTTTGATCAAAAATGATTATTTTTATTGTGTTTATGAAAATAATTTCTAAATATTTTAACGTGTTTGGTGATTGTCTAAAATATCTATTCTCTGCGGATAGAATTACGTTTGATGCAATTCGCAAAATTTTTAATTCAAAACATTTTTTTTTTATTTTAAATAACTTTATTATTTTTTTCTTTTTTTTTCTTTTTTTTTTCTTTTTCAAGTTTTGACTGGTTGTCGGCTTCCGAATGACTAGCGACTTCACGAAGTGTCACCGGCCCTCGGCGAGGCTGCACCTCGTCGGCCGAGCCTCGCCAACAGTTGGTCAAGGCTTGGCCGAGCCTTGGTTAGGTGAGGTTTGACCTTGCCCAGATCTAATGAGTCTGAGTTCGCCCAATCGTCGGCAAAATGAGCTCAACGTTGTTAGATCTAGGTGAGATCAAGCCTCGCCTAGCGAGGGGAGATTTGTCAATGGCTGGGTGAGCCTCGTCCGGCTTGGTGGGCCTTGGTCAAGCAAAGTAGATTGTCTAATAATTTAGTATATTTGACCGTTGAATTGGTCAAAAAGTCAAACATGGTGACAACAAAAGAAAAAATGAGAAAAAAGTTTGACTAGACATCAAAAGGAGAAAGTGGACGTAAATGGAAAGCACGCAAGAGAGAGGGGGAAAAAGAAGAAAAGAAAAAAAGGTAAAAGCAGAAGAAAGGAAAAAGAAAAAGCGAAATGTGACTCGCGCGTAACTCGCGCTGCACGTCAATAGCGCCTTCTTCTGCTTAGGGCTCATTTGGTTCGGCTTTGAGGAAATGCACTTAGGAGAATGCAAATACTTTTGACGTAAAGGAGTTTTTTGAAATGCTACACCGTTTGGTAAATTGTAATCTCAAGTTGCATTGAAAAGCCACTTTAACCGAAATACCATTTGGCAAAACTAATATTTGCAATGGGCTTTTGTTTATATTTTATTTATTTTTTAAATCTGAAAAATTCAATCCGGCAGCCGGACGGCCGGATCCGGCCATCCGGCGGTCGGATATGGCCGCCTAAGGTTGCGACCTCGGGCGATGTTACTGGAGGTGCGACCTTAGGCGCTCGAGGTCGCAGACCAAATTTGGTCGTGCGGACTGCCAGATCTAGCGGCTCGAGGTCACGAGGCTAGATCGGCCTTTGGACCCTCGGATCTGGTGGCTTGAGGTTACGTGGACCCAGGCGAAGTTGCTTGGTTCGCGCGGAACCAGGCGACGTTGCTTGGTTCGCGCGGAACCAAGCAACGCCGCTGGGTTCGGCGCCGCCTGAGGATTGCACGCGCCAGGCAACGCCGCCTGAGGTTCGCGTGACCTCAGGCGGTGTCGCCTGAGGTCCACGCGACCCAGGTGACACCACCTGGGTCGCGGGTCATGCCACCCCAAGGCAGTGATCACCAGGGACACACGACCCACAAGCGGCGGCAGCGGCTGCCGGAGAAGGCGGGGAAGAAGAAGATGAATAGTACCAGCGACATTTCCCAAATGCTCAATGCCCAATGCAGCCCTCCCCCAGATTTCAGCATTCGGCATTTGGAATGCTCATATTTGGGCAAATGAGCTTTCAAAAACTTGCCAAAGACAAAAAATTTGGCATATTTGACCGTTGAATTGGTCAAAAAGTCAAACATGGTGACAACAAAAGAAAAAATGAGAAAAAAGTTTGACTAGACAACAAAAGGGAAAAGTGGACGTGAAGGGAAAGCACGCAAAAGAGAGGGGAAAAAAGAAGAAAAGAAAAAAAGGTAAAGGCAGAAGAAAGGAAAAAGGAAAAGCGAAAAGTGACTCGCGCGTAACTTGGGTTGCACGTCAATAGCGCCTTCTTTTGCTTAATTAAGGTCCCAGCATCAGCTTGAGTGAAATCATGACATGTAGAGTCTAAGGATACATATGATAATTTCTCGAGAATAATTTTTGATCAAAAATGATTATTTTTATTGTGTTTATGAAAATAATTTCTAAATATTTTAACGTGTTTGGTGATTGTCTAAAATATCTATTCTCTGGATAGAATTACGTTTGATGCAATTCGCAAAATTTTTAATTCAAACCATTTTTTTAATTTTAAATAACTTTATTATTTTTTTCTTTTTTTCTTTTTCAAGCTTTGACCGGTTGCCGGCTTCAGAATGACTAGCGACTTCACGAAGCGTCACCGACCCTCGGCAAGGCTGCACCTCGTCAGCCGAGCCTCGCCAGCAGTTGGTCAAGGCTTGGCCAAGCCTTGGTTAGGTGAGGTTTGACCTTGCCCAGATCTAGTGAGGCTGAGTTCGCCCAATCGTCGGCGAAATGAGCTCAGCGTTGTTAGATCTAGGTGAGATCGAGCCTTGCCGAGCGAGGGGAGATTTGTCAATGGCTGGGTGAGCCTCGTCCGAGTTGGTGGGCCTCGGTCAAGCAAAGTAGATTGTCTAATAATTTAGTATATTTGACCGTTGGATTGGTCAAAAAGTCAAACATGGTGACAACAAAAGAAAAAATGAGAAAAAAGTTTGACTAGACATCAAAAGGAGAAAGTGGACTTAAACAGAAAGCACGCAAGAGAGAGGGGGAAAAAGAAGAAAAGAAAAAAAAAAAGGTAAAAGCAGAAGAAAGGAAAAAGAAAAAGCGAAATGTGACTCGCGCGTAACTCGTGCTGCACGTCAATAGCGCCTTCTTCTGCTTAGGGCCCATTTGGTTCGGCTTTGAGGAAATGCACTTGGGAGAATGCAAATACCTTTGACGTAAATGAGTTTTCCGAAATGCTACACCGTTTGGTAAATTATAATCTCAAGTAGCATTGAAAAGCCACTTTAGCCGAAATACCATTTGGCAAAACTAATATTTGCAATGGGCTTTTGTTTATATATTTATTTATTTTTTAAATCTGAAAAATTCAATCCGGCGGCCGAACGGCCAGATCTGGCCATCCAGCGATCGGATATGGCCGCCTAAGGTTGTGACCTCAGGCGATGTTGCCTGGAGGTGCGACCTTAGGCGCCTGAGGTCGCAGAGACCAAATTTGGTCGTCCGGACTGCCAGATCTGGCGGCCTGAGGTCACAGAGGCTAGATCTGGCTTTTGGAGCCTTGGATCTGGCGGCTTGAGGTCGCGTGGACCCAGGCGACGTTGTTTGGTTCGCGCAGAACCAGGCGACGTTGCTTGGTTCGCGCTGAACCAGGCAACGCCGCTGGGTTCGGCGCCGCCTGAGGATCGCACGCGCCAGGCAACGCCGCCTGAGGTTCGCGTGACCTCAGGCGGTGTCGCCTGAGGTCCACGCAACCCAGGTGACACCGCCTGTGTCGCGGGTCATGCCACCCCAAAGCGGTGATCACCAGGGACACACGTGTCACGCCCCGAACCCCGAGCGCGCGCACATCCACAGCGACATCCGGGACACGTCGCCGACCCATTCATTTATTTACGCATGCGGAAGCGAAACAAATCCCCTGACAACATTTAACTTGGGATAGAAAAGCAGGCAATCAATCACAATACCAAACACTCATTTACAACACATAGGTTTAAATACAACTCTAGACTGTCTACAAAATACACCAGCTCGACAAAGGGGAACTATCCTAAAACCAATTAGCAGGACACGTTCACCGATACTTCAATCTCCACCTTTCCAGACTTAGGGCTTCGGGTCCTCCACGACCGCCATCTAGGGACCTGAAATTTTAATCCCACAACCGGGATGAGACGACTTACCTCGTCTCAGTTCCTTTCTGCAGGTTAGTACAATTCAAATCACTCAATCTCAGGTAGTAATAATAATTCAAACAGTTGGAACATCATCACTTTCATATAAATCACAATCGCACTTAGCACGCATTCCAATTATTATTCACTGCCACACAAGGGCATAGCTTACTCGCTGTTCGGCTATCTACTGGCATATAGCCAGGCATCGCCTCCCCCCATGGAGCGCGGCTTCGTCAGTACGTCGACGGCATTCCCGAAGGAGCATGGGCCCAGAATCTACTGCGATCCGTAACCACCGCGTGGGCATCCCATATAGGGGCAAGTCCGGCTCAACAGCCCAAGACGATTCCTCTTAATTATCACACAGCCAAATCATACTCGGCATCGGGACACTTTGCATTTAACTCAACGCTTCCACTTAAAATAGTGATCCCGGCCATTTTTCTTCATATTAAAAATATTTCATAAATTACTCACGTGTGTGGGGACACGCTAATTTCGAATCAAAAAGCCAATATCTCACTTTTTCAAAACCCGACATTTGGGTTTTTATGAATAAAATCCTTATTTATCCCAATCAACACTCAATTTGCCACAATCAATCATCAAATTCAAATTCTAAATACACAGTAGCGATCGGCACGAAATTCCGAGAGTATAAGGCCCCGATGAAATTTTCGAATTTTAATAAATAATTAAATTTATTCCGAAAATTAATTAAATAATAATATTAATATTTTTTGCAATCCACATTCAATTTATAATATCCGACCATCAATTTCAAAATCCAAATACACAAGCAGCGACGCACGACTAAATTCTGAGAATTTAGGGTCCCGACAAAATTTTCGAATTTAATAAATAATTAAATTTATTCCGAAAATAATTAAATAATAATATTTTAATAATTTCGAAAAATAATATATTACTAAATTATTAAATAATTTCGAGATATTTAAATAAATCAAAAGTAAATTCCTTTATGTCACATCAAGGCTTATATTAGTATAAACCTTCATTTAACCTTAAATTAAACTCACTTTAAGTAAATCAAGCACATTAATCTAATCTACACTTAAATAAATTAAACTAACCACCTAATAACACTTAACATAAACTAAACACACCTAAAGCATCATTGACCCTCTAATCAAGGTTTAGTGAGTTAAACTCACCGGATTAGCAAGCCGAGTGGACCAAAACGACGGGGACGCCGAGGAGAACAACTTTCCTCAAAGCAGGCCGAGCATCCGGGCTCGGGAAGGCGGCCAAAACGGGCCAAACGTCCGCTGCATACCCATTTTTTTCAGCTGCTGTCCATGGCGGTTTGAGGCCGAGGAAGGGTAGATCTGGCGCCGGTTCGGGCGGAGGAACGGCAGAGGAGCTGCGGCGGTGCCGTGCAGCCAATGGCAGAGGTGTATGGCGGTCCACGGCGGCGACGAACGAGCTCCGGCAGCTCTTGCGCGAGCTGAACAGCAGCTCGGGACGACGAGCTGGGCAAGCGGCGGAGCGCGCGGCGCCAAGCGCGGGCGGCAGCGGCGACGAGTGGCGAAGGGGGCGACGGACGGAGCTAGGGGCTGCTGCATTCCGCTTCTTCCATTGTTGGGCGTGCGAAGAAGGAGAAGAAGATGGAGAAGAAGTCGCACGGTTGGGAGGAAGAAGAGAGGGAGGAGAGAGAAGAAGGAGAGAGAGAGATGGGACCATTTTTCTTTTCTTTTTCTTTTTCTTTAATCCCACAAAATGGGCCACCATGACATCATCCCATGTCATACTCCACTAACTTCAAATCCCTTCACACAACAGTCTTCAATGGGTCCATTTTAAATTTCCGCCGGGGCCTGAAACTTTGTACATCAATTCCTTCAATTCCAATCAATTCTCTCCCAATCGAATTAAATTGAAGTCCATAAAATTAACCCAATGTCACCACACTTCAATTCACATCTTCACTTGTCCATAGGACCAACTTAAGTCCTGAAAGCAAGACCAAAGGCGGGCTTACTAATTTATCGAGCCAAAATAGCCATTATCTGATTTAATTTCTGAAAAACTCTGATTACATGAAAAATCTTCTAAAGATAAGCCAATGATTCGGAAATGATTTGTGACACACCCAGACTTTCAATTTCTGAATTCGATCTCAATTCCACGGTTAATTTCACTTTGGCACGATACTAGCGCGGCCCAACCTACCGAGTAGCCTTTAGAAATTTTTATGCATTTGACATGTGGTTGATCATCTCAAGCCACAATGTACATCTTTGAAACATTGGCGACTTTCGGTTGTCGAGGTAATCCCAAGGTTTCAAATACGAACACAGGGTACCCAATCGATAGAAAAGTCGGTCCAGTGTCGATCGACAAGAATTGTGCGATCTTGTAGAATCACCCACACTGGATCACATGCCTACGTCGAGTCAACCTATCTCCGGTCTCTAATCGATTTTTATTTGTGCCGTAATGACCATTGCAGATTAGCTCGGTCGAAAGGTCGCTTCCTGGTCAAATTCTCGAGTCTGATGCATTAGAATTTCCCAACGGCTTCACCCGATAGACCAGTTTCCACATGAGTGGCCAACTCAAGGAAAAGAACTATATGCGTGCCAACGAAATGCCCGTCTCAATTTATTGAAAATAAAATTGGAAAATCGGGATGTCACAACACGACCCTCAAACGGTGGCAGCGGCTGCCGGAGAAGGCGGGGAAGAAGAAGATGAACGGGCAAGAAGAAGACGGAGGAGGAAGAGAAGATGAATAGTACCAGTGACATTTCCCAAATGCTCAATGCCCAATGCAGCCCTCCCCCAGATTTCAGCATTCGGCATTTGGAATGCTCATATTTGGGCAAATGAGCTTTCAAAAACTTGCCAAATACAACAAATTTGGCATATTTGACCGTTGAATTGGTCAAAAAGTCAAACATGGTGACAACAAAAGAAAAAATGAGAAAAAAGTTTGACTTGACAACAAAAGGAGAAAGTGGGCGTAAACGGAAAGCACGCAAGAGAGAGAGAGAGAGGAAAAAAGAAGAAAAGTAAAAAAGGTAAAAGCAGACGAAAGGAAAAAGGAAAAGCGAAAAGTGACTCGCGCGTAACTCGGGTCGCACGTCAATAGCGCCTTCTTCTGCTTAGTTAAGATCCCAGCATCAGTTTGAGTGAAATCATGACACGTAGAGTGTAAGGATACGTATGATAATTTCTCGAGAATAATTTTTGATCAAAAATGATTATTTTTATTGTGTTTATGAAAATAATTTCTAAATATTTTAACGTGTTTGGTGATTGTCTAAAATATCTATTCTCTAGATAGAATTACGTTTGATGCAATTCGCAAATTTTTTAATTCAAACCATTTTTTTTATTTTAAATAACTTTATTATTTTTTTCTTTTTTTCTTTTTCAAGCTTTGACCGGTTGCCAGCTTCAGAATGACTAGCGACTTCAAAAAGCGTCACCGACCCTCGGCAAGGCTGCACCTCGTCGCCGAGCCTCGCCAGCAGTTGGTCAAGGCTTGGCCGAGCCTTGGTTAGGTGAGGTTTGACCTTGCCCAGATCTAGTGAGGCTGAGTTCGCCCAATCGTCAGCAAAAATGAGCTCAGCGTTGTTAGATCTAGGTGAGATCGAGCCTCGCCTAGCGAGGGGAGAGCTTTGTCAATGGCTGGGTGAGCCTCGTCCGGTTTGGTGGGCCTCGGTCAAGCAAAGTAGATTGTCTAATAATTTAGTATATTTGACCGTTGGATTGGTCAAAAAGTCAAACATGGTGACAACAAAAGAAAAAATGAGAAAAAAGTTTGACTATACATCAAAAGGAGAAAGTGGATGTAAACGGAAAGCACGCAAGAGAGACGGGGAAAAAGAAGAAAAGAAAAAAAAGAAGGTAAAAGCAGAAGAAAGGAAAAAGAAAAAGCGAAATGTGACTCACGCGTAACTCGTGCTGCACGTCAATAGCGCCTTCTTCGCTTAGGGCCCATTTGGTTCGGCTTTGAGGAAATGCACTTGGGAGAATGCAAATACCTTTGACGTAAAGGAGTTTTCCGAAATGCTACACCATTTGGTAAATTGTAATCTCAAGTAGCATTGAAAAGCCACTTTAGCCGAAATACCATTTGGTAAAACTAATATTTGCAATGGGCTTTTGTTTATATTTTTATTTATTTTTTAAATCTGAAAAATTCAATCCGGCGGCCGGACGGCGAGATCTAGCCATCCGGCGGTCGGATATGGCCGCCTAAGGTTGCGACCTCGGGCGATGTTGCCCGGAGGTGCGACCATAGGCGCTGAGGTCGCGAGACCAAATTTGGTCGTCCGAACCGCAGAGTTGGCGGCACGAGGTCACGAGGCTAGATCTGGCTTTTGGACCCTCGGATCGGCGGCTTGAGGTCACGTAGACCTAGGCGACGTTGCTTGGTTCGCGCGGAACCAAGCAACGCCGCTGGGTTCGGCACCGCCTGAGGATCGCACGCGCCAGGCAATGCCGCCTGAGGTTCGCGTGACCTCAGGCGGTGTCGCCTTAGGTCCACGCGACCCAGGTGACACCGCCTGAGGTCCACGCGACCCAGGTGACACCGCCTGGGTCGCGGGTCATGCCACCCCAAGGCGGTGATCACCGGGGACACGCGACCCTCAAGTGGCGGCGGCGGCTGCCGGAGAAGGCGGGGAAGAAGAAGATGAACAAGCAAGAAGAAGACGGAGGAGGAAGAGAAGATGAACAGTACCAGCGACATTTCCTAAATGCTCAATGCCCAATGCAGCCCTCCCCCAGATTTCAGCATTCGGCAGTTGGAATGCTCATATTTGGGCAAATGAGCTTTCAAAAACTTGCCAAACACAAAAAATCCCCCGAAAGCCTCTTGGGAAAGTCCAACCAAACGGGGTCTTAGTCAAGGTCCCAACATTAGCTTGAGTGAAATCACGGCACCTAGAGCCTAGGGATACATTTAGTAATTTCTAGAGAACATATTTTTTTTTTTATAAAAAATGATTCTTTTTTATTTTATTCTCGAAAATAATTTTTAAATATTTTAACGCATTTGGTGATTGTGCAAATTTTTTATTTTTGGGATAGAATCGCATTTGATATTATTCTCAAAATTTTTAATCTAAATTATTTTCTTTTAATTTTTCAATTAATTTTATTATTTTTTTCTTTTCCTTCTTTTCTCTTTCAAGCTTTGGCCGGTCGCCGGTCTCAAGATGACTGATGACTTTGTGGAGCGTCACCAACCCTCGTTGAGGCTACGTCCCGTTGGTCGAGTCTCGCCAACAGTTGGTCAAGACTCGGCCGAGCCTTAGCTTGGCGAGGCTCAACCTTGCCTAGATTTAGTGAGGCCTAGCTCACCCAGCCGCCGAGGGGCAAGCTCGGCATCGCTAGATCTAGGCAAGATCGAGGCTCACCAAGCTAGGTGAGGTTTGCCAATGGCTGGGCGAGCCTTGTTTGGTTAGACGAGGCTCGGTCAAGCAAAGTAGATTGTCTAATAATTTAGCATATTTGACCGTTGGATTGGTCAAAAAGTAAAAAATGATGACAACAAAAGAAAAAAAATGAGAAAAAAGTTTGACTAGACAATAAAAGGAGAAAGTGGACGTAAGGGGAAAGCATGCAAGAGAGAGGGGAAAAAAGAAGAAAAGAAAAATCGGTAAAAGCAGAAGAAAGGAAAAAGGAAAAGCGACAAGCGACTCGCGCGTAACTCATGTCGCACGTCAATAGTGCCTTCTTCTGCTTAGTTAAGGTCCCATAAGTGAAATCTTAGCATTTAGAGCTTAAGGATACGTTTGATAATTTCTCGAGAACAATTTTTTTGTCAAAAATAATTATTCTTTATTCTATTCTCGAAAATAATTTCTAAATATTTTAACACGTTTGGTGATTACCCAACATTTATATTCTCGGATAAAATTGCGTTTGATATCATTCTAAAAATTTCTAATCCAAACTATTTTTTTAATGTTTTAAATAATTTTATTACTTTTTTTCTTTTCCTTTTTTTTTAAGCTTTGACTACTTTGACTAGTTACTGGCCTCAGGATGATTGGTGACTTCATGGAGCATCGTCAACCCTTGGCGAGGCTGCACCTCGTTAGCTGAGCCTTGTCGACGGTTGGTTAAGGCTCGGCCAAGACTTAGTTAGGTGAGGCTCGACCTTGCCCGGACCTAGTGAGGCTAAGCTCGTCCAGCTGCTCGCGAGACGAGTGAGCCTCGCCTCGCTAGGTGAGGTTTGTCGGTGGCTAGGCGAGCCTCATCTAGATAGGTGGGCCTTGGTCGAGCATCGCCCAACTAGGCGAGGCTTGCTAGTGGCTAGGGGAGGCCCGCCTAGCCACCGACGATGCTTGGACTCGCCAAATCTGGTGAGCATCCAGTCAGCTCATTGGAGCTCGCCCAACCAATTGCTGGTAACAAGCGGTGGCAGACGGTGGCGGTGTTGTAAGAAGAAGAGAGAAGGAAGAAGAACAAGAAGAAAAGAAGAAGAGAACAAAGAAAAAAAAAGTATTTTGGTTGGTTTGATTCTGGAATTGTTTTCGCAAACAAAGAATCAATTTTTTTTTTTTAACTTCTCAGTTCTACTCCAAATCTATTCCCAAGAAGAAATTTATTTCCAAAAGCAAAAATTTTGCCAAATGGATTTCTGCTCTAAATCTTCTTCTGAGAATAAAATAATAGAAATTTTTATTCTTTGGCAAATTGCCAAACAGGCCTTAAGAAGGCTACTCCATCTGGTGGAGAGCACGGCTTTAAAGTTCCACACAGCTCAACCTGAGTTTTAACTAGATTATTTAATCTAGTAGTGGGCCAAAACCACTCATTTTCCTCTTACAAAGCATGTAAGTTTCGCACTGCAAAAGTTTTGATGTGAAATTCATAAATGAACCTTCCATTAGGCTGTACCCAAGCAGTTTTGCATGCATCTATGGTGTAATTTTTGTTTCTGAATCCGGTTTATGTAAAAGAGTTGCTCCTAATCTTGAAACCAAAAGAGGTGGCCCAAAGGAGTGAAGAATATTACCAAGATTGTGGTCACTGCTACGTAATAATAGCGTATACTAATATTTAAGGTCATATCTGCAAAGAAAGGGACATAAGTCCTGATACGACTAGTGCGGAGCCACAAACAAAGGAAATGGATTGAGCAAGAAATAAAATGTAAACACAGTAAAATTTACGTGATTTGGAGGTGATCTACTCCACGGTGAGACATCGATGAGATAATTCTACTATAACTAACAAAGAGGAGATAGTAATTGCATGAATACTCAATTCTTAGGCGTTTCCGAATCTTAAATGACACCTGAACTTATAGAAATCAATCACAACAAAGGAGTTTTCTCATGTTCTCAATTCTCCCGTTGGAACTTCCGCAATACATTATGCGAATATTAAGCGCAGCCACTATGCATCAAAGATCAAACTCAACAACAGAATATTTTTATTCAAAAATACTAGGAGCCATTCCCTGACGTCAATGTGGACTTCAACTTTAATAAAGAAAGGAAGCCTTGTGGGGAGTCAAATTTCCTTTTTTAGCGTCACCGAATATGTTGTTGGCAAGAGTTCCATTCGGACTTTCCTAGTAAAACCCAAATTTTCTTGCGATTCAATTATGCGTTGCATTTCAATTCATTTGACATTAACTTCAAGCTATAGTTAACCAACCTCTATCTTGAGAACCATTCCAAGTGATTAAATTAGTTGAAAGAAGTGTCACGACCCTCCCTATAGCAGGGTTATAGGGTGAGCATGTTTAGAGATAACGCCAAGTAGGGATCTAACGGTCTTCACCATACTTGAGTTGTTTGCCCTCGTTTGTTGAGGCTTTTCACCTGAGTTCTTTCAAATTCTTATCTCACATATCATGAAAAAATCGATTGATTTTGATTTGTCTATGAAATCGTAATGTACTTGGGAGTAGTCATTAGCCTATTAAGGCCGCTTATGAGCTAAGTGGCATGCCAGAAATTTGTCTCCATATCATCACCAAAACACGATGAGTTCAACCCCCCCGCAGAAGCTCGGTTACATAAGATTTATACACAAGCAGTATGTAGGATTCTCGGCCTCTGTCTTTAAGCAAAAACAGAGCAAATACGGTTCGTAAACAAAGGATGTTTACCTGCAATGATTATTGATTGGACCAGAGAAAGACAGTCACAGAAGCAAACTTCAATGATGGGAATCAGCGAAAGAATAAATGGCGAACCGCCACTCAAGCTCTTCAGTGACAATGACCGAGAATAGGGCGAACAGAGCCTTTTTCTTGTGGCGGTAGAGATGGATTGAAGCGACCATCAACAGCGGAGACTGTGAGCGATGTCCTGAGCGATGTCTGGAGAAGAAGGATCAACTATGAATTCTCCGAAATTGGATTCTAGAGAGAAGGAAATTACCAAAGTCAGTTGGATTAGAGAGGAAGCTAGCGGGAGAGCCGGTTCTGTTGCCAACGTCTCGTTCTTCCCCATCCCCGCGCGCTTTATGGGCCAAACTCTCACGGGCTTTGTGGGCTCCAATTTAAACTTGTGAATCTGGGCCTGTGCAGAAGTTACTTAATGCGACTTTAGATTTGGGCTTCATGGGCTAGGCTCATGGGTAGCCAAATTCCTGATGGGCTTAGCTAGTGGTCTGGGTTAGTGGACCGGGCTGAAGTGAGCGACTTTATCTTAATAGATGGGCTCAGGCAAATGGGTTTAGGTCCTCTCTCGTTTATTGATTTATTACTATTTTCCTTGGTTTTACAAAGATAGAAACTTGATTTATCAACATAAAATCTGGTGTCAACAATAAGTCAATATATCAAATGATCCTTCTTAGAGCAAAAAAGAAAAGATTAAATAGGTAAATCAAATTACATTAACCAAGTACATGACTAGCAAGCACGGTAAGAAATTTAGGAAATTCTCCTGTGCCATGTTGGTTCTCAGCATGATATGCTGCTTTATCGAAAAGAATTCGATTTTTTACCACACAAACATAAATAAAAGATCCGAAAAACAAAAGTGATGTATTCTTTTCACGAGAACCATTTGTCACGGTTCTTGTCCAATCAATCTCCAAATGCGGATTTTGTTTCAAATGTCAATACAACTGTTGTTTGTATGATTTATGAGGCGACAAATAACTAAAGCAAATGATCAAGGTGCAAATGAGAGTCCAGATTTGCATAAATTTATGAGAACATTGTACCATTGCTATTGATTGTTTTACTAGAACTTGTAAATGGGTTTCACCAAGTGATGTAAACCCTAGACAGAAAAAGTCTTTGTGGCAATTCTGATTTGAGTGTTCGATAGTAGTACTCTTGCCCGAACATTGATTGGAAGAGGTGCACATGAGATAGGTTTACAAGTTGACAATGGCTCTATAAATAGTTGTGATGAGAGATTAGCTAAAGAAAATGAAGGTTGACATAAGTAATTGTAAAGATACTATGAAGAAGCACATACATTTGAGAAAAAGAAGGATATACCCAACTAAGTTTTTAAGGAAGTTCTAATATCTGTATAAATTGAAAAACTTGCCTGACCAGGATTTCCTACCTCTTCCGCGCTACCTCTGACTAGGCCATTGCCTTCACCTGGCATTTCCTTCAAACCAATCATGTTTCCAAGAGATGAATGCATTTCCAATGGCCACTCCAATCACTAAGCAACTCCCATGCCCCAAAAGAAAAATTTTCCAATCAAGTTCAATTCGTGATCCCAGGTCTTATTCTTGGTAGGTTGAAGGTTGTCCTAACTTATTTGCTGAATCTCTACATTTTGTGGACATGAATTCCCCAAATGGTCCTAAGTTTCCTTCAAAAGAATCGTTCAAAAACGTATCGAACCATTTCCCTCTAGGCATAGACTTGGTTAGATTGTTGTGAGACACGTTTAGGAAAGAAAGGAACCCGAGTTCTATTAGCTTTTGGGGGATTTGTCTTGTGAGTTTGTTTCAAGAAAGGTCCAATGACTCAAGTGCCGTGAGATTTTCTAACGATGATGGGATGTGACTAGTGAGGGAATTATTGGCAAGGTTCAGCCCTTGCAATCCTTTGACATCACCTATGGCACTGGGGATCTCTCCTTTTAACAAATTGCTAGAGAGGTCGATGATTGTGAAGACTTCTGGTATCTTTGGGTAATACCATTTAAGCCCTTTGTAAATCACTGTTTTGGAAAAAATAGTAATAGCCATAGTAGGTGCCCCCAAGGTATATTGGCAGATATAGATCTCTGTGCATGTATGTAAAGTTCCATGTCTCGAATTTCATGGCATTCCAAGACTGAAAGAATTCCATGGGCAACTTACCAATAAATGCATTAGAAGAGAGGTCAAGTATTTGCAACTTAAGGAACGCATGACTAGACTTAGGCCCCTCTATGACATTGTGGAATTTATTGGATCACAAAATAAGAATACGAAGCTCTAAGGTGTCCATGATAAGAACGTTTGCAAAGTTGATGAACTTGAGCTTTTTGCAAGTGGCCAAGGACCTTGATAAATTGCCTTGCAATTGGTCATCGCCGAAATGAAGCATTGTCAATTGCATCGTCAATTGCATCCTCCTCATTGAGAGCTCTGGAATGCTTCCGTGGAAATTGTTGCCTTTCAAGTTCAATACCATGAGTGATTCGCTGATATTGCCCAAACAAATAGGAAGCACACTAGTCAGATTGTTAGAAGACAAGTCTAGTGTGATTGCTGAATTCAAATTGCAATCCATGCTGGCAATGCTCCCGTTAGGTGGTTGTTGGATATACATAGGACATTGTTGACGATAGTGCTTCGGGGGTGGTCCTTTCAACAGGTTTGAGAGAGGTCTATGGTGTACGTATACAAAGCATGCATCGGGTAAAAGTTATCTAGCTCAATAGTACCGCTGAAGTTGCTTTCGTAAAGGTGGAGGACCTTGAGATTTTGAAGTTGAGAGATTGATAAAGGTATCTCGCCGTGGAATTTATTGACTGCAAGTTCAAGCATGACCAGTCGAGTCATGTTCATAAACCAAGACGGAACAGAACCCGATAATCGATTGCTTGCGAGGACTAAAAAAGTCAGCTGGGTGAGGTTCATGAGCTGAGATGGGATGGCACCGCTTAATTGGTTGTCAGCAAAGTTTAACTCTATAGGTTGAGACGAGTTTCCGATTGAAGGTGGAATCTTGCCATATAAATTGATCTTTTCGGGTGCCAAAGTTGTGAGCTTCTTCTTCTTCCAACCCAAGAAAAAAAGGAGATGGATTGGGCAGTGAATGGGTTCATTGAGACATTTAGGTATTTGAGATTGCTAAGATCAGCAAGTGAAGCCAGGATGGATCCTGAGAATTTGCAATTACTTACGTCGAGATAGCTCAAGGAAGGAAGGATTCCGATTGAAGCGGGTAGCTCTCCAGAAAAGCTCGTGAGTGGCAGTTGTAGCTCTTCAAGGGGATTGCTTGAGTTTAAGTCCGGCAGTCGGCCTGTGAGAACACAATTGTTACCCACCCCAAGATATCGCAACTTCGGTGAATGAAAAATGGCAAACGGAAATACACCGTGCAGGTCGCAGTCATCCATGTCCATCCTTCTCAGTGAAGACAAACTCGCTAGAGTATTGGGTAGGGACGGCATTTTGACGGAACCAAGGAGAAGTTCTTCCAGGCTAGTCAGATTTTGAGCTAGGCTTCTCAGGCCCGGCGCTTTCATCTCCAACAAATGCTATAACTAAAATGATGTGGACCATATAGATCCTCATTGCAACACAGGTTGAGGTACACCAACCTTGTCAGCTTGAAGATTTCTATGGGGACTTGGCGCTTTCATCTCCAACAAATGTTTATAACTAAAATGATGTGGACCAAATAGATTCTCATTGCAACATAGGTTGAGGTACACCAGCTTCGTCAGCTTGAAGATTTCTATTGGGACCTAGCCGAAAAAAAAAACGGAAGCAGAGAGATCGAGATGAGTCAATCTCAAGAGATCTCCAACTTGGGATGGTATTTGAGAGTAGTTGAAGTGATTGCTGCTGAGATTGAATTTTTGAAGATGAGCAAGCTGGAAGAGGATACTGTTGTTGTTAACCATAAAGAAAACTACTTCCTAGGTCAAGAACACTTATATGGCCCGTGTTCTTGTTGCACTCGTTCCTATCCCAAGAGTAGCAATCCTGACTATTTTTCCAGGACAGAGTCATGGGACGAGCGAGAGGATCATCCAAAAAATTGGCGATTTCATATCTCTCTTTAAACTGCAGTAGAGCATTCATTTCGTTCTCGAGACAAAGAGGTTTTATAGAATGAGAGAGATTGTGTCCACCGATTGGCTGATATGATAGATACGAGAAAAGAAAGTGTATGGACATGTAGAAGCACGATGAGGAAGCCATTTTGTTCCAAACATAGACAACTTAGTTTGTGATGACCGGACTATGAGAGAGTGAAGCAGATTTTAGAGGTGGAGCTTGATGCCTAGGGATATGAACACGCCGCATCTCAAGCTAGGAAGCGTGTCATCAATGGCTTTTAGAGTGATGAAACACACCGACTATGTGCAGTACCTATGAATTTTTAGGTGCGGGCGCATTACTTTGTCCAGTGCCTTAACGAGTAGCCGCCGGGGAACATAATGAGAATTCAAGCCAATAAATCTACATTTGCATGGAAGACTTGGGTCAACCGTGGAGAAAGCAGCAAAAAAGTATATGAAATGTTAATAATTAAGGGTTGAAGTTGAAGACTTAGGTTGCTCCGTGCTGGACTTCTTTGTTCGGGAACGTTAGTGCCGTTTTGACTATGAATTTATGATTTGTGGACATTTCCTTAGGTCACTGATGCGGAATGTAATTTACACCGTTTACAGTGTTCGGAGAAATTTAGATTGTTTAGTATTTGGAATAGTCTTATTGAGAGCGAGAAGAGAGGTAAAATAAAGGCAATTGTCCATGTTCAATAGGGCATTGTATTGTATGATAGACGACTATTGTTGCTGTTGGGAATCACTGATCCCCGAAAATCGGATTCGACACTAAATCGAACCCCTAAATCAATGCGGAAGCGAATGCCCAGGAAAAACACGTATCACCGATCGTAAAGCACACCACGGATTCGAGCGTACCTTGTTTGCCACGGATTAAACACCAATGCCGAAGATCGAGGAAGAAATTCTGATTCGATGAAGTCAATTCGCCTTGAAAGGAAGATGGCGTCGCCGTAAGCGTTCGTCTTTCTTTTTGGAGGGAGAGAGGGAGAGAATACGTGCGTTAAAATGCCAAAAGGTGTCTTCTCTCTCTCTCTCTCTCCTCCCTTTTATACCTTCCCCCATCCACGGGCCCTATTCCCGTGGGCCGGGCCTTTTTGGGCCCAACTTGAGCGGATGGGCCTAAAGCCCATCTCATAAATCCATCATCTCCCACTCGCACATGATGGTACAAAACCAACATGGGCGGACAGGCCCTACTCATCCCCATCAGAGAAAAATCCAGCATAGACTCTCACTCAATATGGTAGGCCGAACAGAATCCTCTTTTCCTCTTTTCAACATTCATACCGGTGAATAATCCGTGCGACCAGCATACTTTGAGAGCTCGTTGCCATACATCTGTTAGGAATATATAGCAGCTCATAATGGGCATCACATTCCGAGTAGATTTAGTATGCAATACCCTAGATCGATCGATCACATTTATATCTCCCTTGATCTCTTTTAAACAATGATATATTTATTGTATTCACAATTATGATTATCACAAAGACAGTCATAATTGGTTAACCGGTGAATACAAAACTACAATGTGATTCTCCAAAATCGATCTTCCTCTTTCCTTCAAACTCTCAATTTCAGTTCAACTTGCTTTTCTAGAAATGCCCCATTAGATCGAATCACTCATGACCATTGGCAACATCCTAAGATAGCAAACACTAAATAGAAATCTTGAGAATAAGTAAGAGTCATGAGGGGACTAAAATTGAGGAACTCTTTTTCCTCAAGAGTCTCACACGTCATAAAAGTTGAGATCAAACTTTTTGCCACTCTTATTGGTCGTCTCATGCATACGTAGTATGAAATACGTATTACGGTATTAACTCCTTTCCCATGGAGCGTATGTCTACACCTTCAATACCGTATGGATGATAGTTCAGACATACCCAATGTCTAACTTGAGTTCACGTATCTACTCATTCACAAAATTCATCAGAACTCACATCTGGCATCTTAGACAGATAAAATAAAACATGTGGGGTATTTTTACTTTCAGACATAGTAAGTATTATGTCCTTATCTTAACACTCAATTAAGGCGACATACGTGTTTTAAGCTTGAGCTCTCGATTATCACCTAGATAATAAGCTTAAAAACAGTCTCATCTCTATTTATCACACAGTAAATAGAGGCGATTACCCGTGTGAGTAGGCTAATCTTATATCTATCCGACATACTTCTCAACTTAAAATAATGCACTGAGCATTAAGATGCATAAAGATCAAACAAAGATTCATAGGCATTAATGATGAAAACACGAATTCATCAAATGTGAACACTTAGGAAAATTACAATATTCAGTACATCAGCCTCTACGCAATCCTAGAGATTTCATATGGCCACAAAGCACATATCTAGGTATTGGCTTTGTCATAGGATCTGCTACCATTCCATGCGTAGTATGTACTCTAAGTTCACATCTTTTCGTGCAACCATATCCTTGACAAAAATTATACTTGGTATCTATAGGTTTGGTCTTGCCATGATATTTTGGATCTTTGGTGTACGCTTTCGCTGCTTGGCTATCACAGTTAACAAATAACAAATCTGCAGCACTTCCAACAACACCTAAATGATCCAAAAATCTCTAAAGCCAAACATCTTCTTATACTGCTGCTGGTAATGCCACGAACTCAACTTCCATCGTGGACAAGGCTATATTCGTCTGTTTCTTACAGCTCCAACATATGGTGCCATCAATCGGTAAGAAAATAAATCCAGAGGTAGATTTCCTTTCATTTAAATCTCCTCCCCAATCAGCATCAGGATAGCCTTAGAGTCGCAGATCCTTTCTTTTATAACTCAACGTATAATCAGCAGTCCCCTTTAGATACCTTAGTATTCACTTAACGGCTTTCCATTGTGCTGGACCTGGATTGGATTGGTATCTACTAACCATTCCAACTGCAAAACATATGCCAAGTTTTGTACACATCATACTGTACATCAAGCTTCCAATAGCACTAGCATAAGGAACATATTTCCTTTATTCATTCTCTTGTGGAGTCCTTGGACGCAATCTATGACTCAATCCTTCACCTTTTGCAATAGGAGTGTTTATGGGTTTACAATCTCGAAATCTTAACTCCAAGAATATATGCAACATCACCCATGTCCTTCATCTCAAAGTTGGAAGACAACCAACTCTTGACAGTACTAACCAACTCCATATTGTTTCCGGCAATCAGTATATCATCAACATATAATGATATGATCACAAATTGATCATTGGATCTTTTGATATATACACAATGATCGTCATCTATCATTGTAAAGTCACATGCCCTTTTGGCATTATGAAAAACGTATATACCATTGTCTTGACGACTGCTTAAGGCCATATATCGACCCCCAAAGTCGACATACCTTTTCTTCTTGGCCTTTCACTATGAAACCAACAGGTTGTTCCATATATGTTCCTTCCTCTAATTCTCCATTGAGGAAAGCAGTCTTTACATCAATTTGATGTAACTCAAGATCCATACTTGCCATTATTGCCAGAATAATGCGAATCGAGGTAAATCTCACTACAGGAGAAAAATATATCTTCATAATCAATTTCTTCCTGTTGATTATACCCCTTCGCCACAAGGCGAGCCTTATGCCTTTCTATCGAGCCATTAGTATTTTGCTTTATTTTGAGAACCCAGTTGTTCCCAATAGCTCTGCGTCCCTTTTGAAAAATCAACCAGTTCCCAAACATGGTTTGACTTCACTGACTCCATTTCCTCTTTCATTGCATGAATCCATTTTTCCTTATTAGGGCAATTTTAGAGCCTTATTAATATTTCTTGGCTCATCCTCATCTTGTGGAGCAACCATAAAAGTTTCCCTTTCAATGTCAAAACATTGACGGGGAATACTTTGGCGACTTGTTCACCGTATGGGAAATTGTACACTTAGCACATCATTCCCTATCATGCTCCCACTTGGATTAGGTAATGATGATGTTGTCACATCAGGTGGTTGCAATTGAGAATGAGTTGAATTCAATTCATTACATCTCATATTACTCCCACTTGGACGAACTCCACTGACATCATTATCTTGATCCAAGGTTTCAAATAGGGAACAATCTTCTCTTATTTCGCCCTTCTTAGGAAATTCATCCACTAAGGATGTGACATCCCGTGATTCAAATTCAGTTATACTCCCACTTTCCTGCTCACTTATGAACACATACTCTTTTGAGTGTTCGGAGTATCTCATGAAAATACTCTTATTCCCTTTGGGACCCAATTTCCCAAACTTGTGAGAGGACTCATGAATATAGGCAGCACAACCCCATGGCTTAAGAAAACTTAAGTTCGGTTTTCTACCTGTCCATAACTCATATGAAGTGGAAATAATTGATTTGGAAGGCATCCGGTTAAGTATATTGGCAGCAGTTAACAACGCATCACTCCAAAGAGTGATAGGTAAGTTAGCATGCACCATCTTGGACCTAACCATTCCAGTAGGGTTCTGTTTATTCTCTCTACAACACCATTTTGTTGAGGAGTATATGGAATAGACAACTATCTTTCTATTCCTTTTTCATCACATAATATTCTGAACTCATCAGATAAATATTCTCGACCTCGATCGGATCTAAATACCTTTATTTTCTTGTCTAATTGATTTTCTACCAGATTCATAAATCTTTTGAAACAACTTATTGCTTCAGATTTGTGAGAAATCAAATAGACATATCCGAATCGAGTATAATAATCAATAAATGTGATGAAATAAACAGCCTCTTGCCTTCCTCTCACATCACTGAACCACCGACGTCATAATGGATTAAATGCAGAGGAAATTAAGCTCTTTTATCTTTTCTAAATGGTTTCCTTCTTGTTTTCCCTACTAGGCAATGCTCACTTATGGACAAATCGACTTTTTCAATATTGCCCAACAAGCCATTTATGGCTAGTCTATTCATACATTGTTGGCCCATATGACCAAGTCTAGCATGCCACCATATTCACATCATTATCATATAAGGTAGAAGACGTGAAACAAGGGAATAACATATTGACATTATCACAGTCAATATTTAGTACAATAAAACCATTTAGTAAGTGACCACAACCATAGTAGTTTGTATCTAAACACAAATCTACACATTTATTATGGAAGTTCATACCAAAACCAAGCTTAACCAACATTAAGAACAGACACTTAAATTTCGACGAATCTCCGGAGCATATAGAACATTAAGGTGCGTCCACCACTCATGTTCAATTGGCAGGTGCCAATTCCTTTACTTCAGCTCTGGAGTTATTTCCAATATGGATCCATTTAGTTCCAGTTGGTACTTGTCGAAATTCCACGAAGGATTCTCTATCCTTCCCTCTATGGTCTGTTGCTTCTGAATCTACAGTCCACAAAGGATTGGATTCAGCCAATAATATAGAACTTGACACATAATCAAAGTTCTCAAATGTACAAGAGGTGTTTACCTTTTTCGGCTCACAACAGTTGCGAGCATAGTGACGTCTCTTGTCACAATTGTAACATCTCACCCTTGACATTTTATTCACTTGAGGACGTTTTCCTCTCTTGTGTTGGTTAACTCTTGATTTCTTACAATAAGGACTTGATCCTTTGCATTCCCACATATTGAACGAATCAATACGTTTGCGCTTAGAGCACAAAGTCTTTTCTGAGCTAGAACCAGCATAGTAAATGTCTATTTTCGGCTCAAATACCATTAGGCGGTTCTCTTCTAGCTCAAGGTGGCGCATGGCATCCTCAAGATCTTCCATAACATGGTCAAGAGCTTCTAGTGCTTCTTGCTTTTCCAGCACATATTGAATCTTCATATTCAATATTTCACAATTGTTACCGTTCATATCAGCAATCACGTTCTTAGTTTTGAACCATCATTCGAACACATCGAGACATCCATGCACGAATAATTAATGCCTATCATTTATGCATCCCTATTTGCATAGACCCATCATATTAATAAATAATTTCAAGTAAGGCTTCAGAATCAAAAGGTCACTATGTTTCCAATCATCCTCCAAAAATCCTAACTTAAAACTATCATTAATATGATTGTCATATGCAAAATCAATTCTATGAAGCTACAAAAGCTTCTAAAACTACCACATGACTAATTACCCACAAAGAACCAGCAATAACGAGAAAGCAACAATATCTAACATTCAATAAAAATAACAATGCTTTCATATGATACGACTAACATATCAGTTGTTACATCAACAACAATCAGGTAGCAAACATTACATAATTAATCAAATAAATAAATAGGGAATGTCCCTTCTAATCTATCAGCCAAAACATCTGAGAAAACTGAAGGCACATTTGCCAACCATGGAAAAACTTTTGGAGAGCATTCATGTCGCCACCAAGGCGCATTCACTCGGCGCCATGTAGCGCTTAATCTTAGGGTTGAAGTTTTGGCCAACTCAATCCTATAGTGCTCTCTTACAAAAGCTTCCACCAGCCTCTTATAACCCGGGACCACATTGACCTCCCATAGCCGATCCAACACTGCTTGCCATTCAGGTGGAAGAGTGTTCATCAAAGCCGGCACCTTCTCAAAATCCGGTATAAGATAACCATTCCAGATGATTTCTTGTATCATCTGATTGATCCTGACCACATGTGATACTAAATCACCATCATGCCACCGATAATTAGCTAATTCTGACATCAACCTTTTAAGTCTTGCATTTCCCTCGTCCGTTCTCGGGATTGCAGGTATCCTTGCATAACGCATCATAATTCCTGCAACAAATGCAGAACTAAATATGGATCACTTATAATCCATAATAAACATCAAGGAAAATACATAATTTTCTAAAATTCATGCAACAAAT
The DNA here is from genome assembly GCA_016097485.1 of Eucalyptus sideroxylon x Eucalyptus melliodora. Lineage (NCBI taxonomy): Eukaryota > Viridiplantae > Streptophyta > Magnoliopsida > Myrtales > Myrtaceae > Eucalyptus > Eucalyptus sideroxylon x Eucalyptus melliodora. Next base: position 4,361,871 of record CM027834.1, on the reverse strand, counting down.
GCAGAATTAATAAATGCATTACTTATAACCCACATAGGCATGATTGAAAAAGAAACAAATTCCTTTTTTTTTTTTTTTTTTTCCGGGTCAACGGTCAACGGTCAAAGTCAACGGTCACGGTCAGTCAACGGTCAACAATCGTCGGTCAACCGGTCAACGGACGGTCAACGGGTCAACGGGTCGGGTCAACGGGCGCGCGGGTCGGAGGACCGGCCGTGCAGGTCGGACGAACCGACCGCACGTGTCGCGCGCGTGCACTGGCTGACGTCACGCAGACGTCAGCCGGCACGTGCCTCGCGCGTGAGCGTGATGACGTCACGCAGACGTCATCTGCACGTGCGCGGCATGCGCCAAGCTGGTCGGGTCGGGTCGGTCGCCGTTGGGTTGGGTCGCCGGCCGGTGACCGGCCGGCCAACCGTTGTCGGTGATGACGTCATCGGTGACGTCATCCGAGCGGTTACCGACCGTTGGATGACGTCACGATGACGTCATCTCGTGACGTCAGCACGCGTCGGTCCGCGGACCGGCGCGTGCCGGTTCGCCGGCCGCCGGCTCGCACGTGCCAGTTCGCCACCGGCGCGTGTGGCGCACGCGCTGGCGAAGCCAGCGCTTCCAGGCGCGTCGCGCCCACGCGCAGCGCCTTCCGACCGTGCGTGTGGGCGCGTGCGGTGTCTCCTGGCGGCGGTCGACACATCGCCGGACTCGTCTCGACGTCGCGCTTCTCCCAGTGCCTTCAGAATTTGATTTCGACTTACGAAAACTCGGAAAAATGGCCGAACAACGCTCGGGTGTCGGGATTTTTGCCCCGATCCGTACGACCGAGAATTTCTTCGCGAAAATTCAATCAAAATACATCAAATTGATCGGGAAAACGTGAATTAGGGCTCTGATACCAATGTTGGGAATCACGGATCCCCGAAAACTGGATTCGACACTAAATCGAACCCCTAAATCAATGCGGAAGCGAATGCCCGGGAAAAACACGTATCACCGATCGTAAAGCACACCACGGATTCGAGCGTACCTTGTTAGCCACAGATTAAACACCAATGCCGAAGATCGAGGAAGAAATTCTGATTCGATGAAGTCAATTCGCCTTGAAAGGAAGATGGCGTCGCCGTAAGCGTTCGTCTTTCTTTTTGGAGGGAGAGAGGGAGAGAATACGTGCGTTAAAATGCCAAAAGGTGTCTTCTCTCTCTCTCTCCTCCCTTTTATACCTTCCCCCATCCACGGGCCCTATTCCCGTGGGCCGGGCCTTTTTGGGCCCAACTTGAGCGGATGGGCCTTAAGCCCATCTCATAAATCCATCAGTTGCCTAATATTTTCTTGTTGCTTGTTCTATCTATATCGTTGAAATGAATAGAAACCACAGATAAAAACTAGACTCCATCAAGATCTAAGACAAAGTAAACAGACAAAACTGAAATGTATATTTTTAAAATACCTCTCTAAATAAGTTCCATTACTAACGAAAAGTCTCTATTTTCATTTTTCCGCTATGTAACCATCAAAATCTTAAAAAGGTCGCCCATTCGTATGGACATACATACATACAGAATGGTGTGCCACTCTCGCATCTGAATTTTCCCTAGAAATTTATTTTTTTAATGACTTTAAAATCTCTAATGCTATAAAATCTCTACTTCTTATACGTATTTTGGTAATCTAATTGATGTACAAAAAACAGTAGCTTCACACATATTGTGGTAATTAACATTTGAATGTGATTGACCAATGACCATATATATATATATAAGATCAAAGGCAGGTTAAAGGTTATCTCACATCTCTTTTTCTGAATTTAAGTTATATCACATGAGAAAATTCTTATTACTAAAATGAGAATAAAGTCCTACATCAAGGTTTTATTATATGGTAATTACTTATCACTATCAATGAGGTTCGTTGTATAATACTGCAAGTAATTATCACAAAAAAAAAAGGAAAAAAGAAAACTAAATGGATGAATTCACATATAGTCACGTATGACATTGAGTAGGCAAGATAGGAGGTCTCGGCAGATCAATTCAAAGTTGCAATTGAAAGGATCAAACATATACGTCTTAGTCTGAACATGTAACGATCAACCAAACGCTCATGTGCAAGAATTTTACTCAAATTCGTACATAGATTCCCTCAAAAAATCATCAAACACGTAGCTGACATTTTAATCTAATGCTACGCATAGTAATATATCAACGATTCGACTCCATATCATCTCCAAAGCAACACAATGAGTTCAAAATGGCAAAAGCTCAGTTATATAAGATTTACACACAATTTATATTTAGAGTTCTGTTTATTTCGTGGAAAATAAATGATTTAAAAATTGAAGAGATGATACTTTACGAATATTACCCACCCACGCATGGTTGCGCTGGTTGAGGCCTGGCGTCCGGACCACCAGGTCAGGGGTTCGACTCCCAGAGTCCGCCACAACTCCCAATGTAGTTCCGTGACTTAAGCGAGGGGCCCCGGTTGGTGGGTTGATGGGCTAGTCTTCCCTGAGGTATAGTTAGCGCCGTGCTCCCGTAAGCTAAGCTAGGCTGGATACTCGCCATTAAAAAAAAAAAATACTTTACGAATATTTCTATAATCAAATTTTAACAAATCTCTTATTCTTATGCATATTTCGGTGATAAAACACACAGAACTTGGGCAATGCATATAGATCTTTAGGTGCATGACAACATGACTTTGTGCTGTGCTGTAACATGTAGCTACCAAGGAACATAAGAAAAAGCTTCAGGGTCAAATTGACAAGCGCTTGATTGACTGAAAATTTGGCCTCTAGATCTCTATTTGCATGGAAGCTTGCAGACCAAAGGGGTCATGTAGCAACAGTATGATGGCCCCTTCATAAAAAATCACTCTATGGGAAGATAAGATGAAGAGTTTGTATGTGGTGACATTGGTAAAAAAGTCTATGCAATGGTGCAATTTGAAAGTCGAAATTAGGGACTTTGGTTGCTTATTTGACCCTTTCGTTCGCTCGACGGTTGCTCTGTACAATTTGACTCAAAGATATTCGGGAGGTATAATTCCATTTTGTTCTTAAATATGCTTTTTTGACCGCGTGCAGAGCAATGCTACTGGGAAAGCAGATTTTATAGGCGGCCCCTCCGTGCATAGGTGAGCACGCCACACGCACGCACAACGATACATCAAATCAATGATTTTGACAGTGATAAAACACAAATTTTTTTTTTGACAATGCATATGAATCTTTAGGTGCATGAGCATGACCTTGTGCGGTGCCGTAACATGATAGCTACCCGAAAACATAAGGAAAAAATTCGGCCCCGAACCGACAAATAATTGATTGACCGAAAATTTAGCCAATAGATCTATATTTACACGGAAGACTTGGGTGAACAGTTAGTCAAAAAATTTGCAAGAAAGTCTTCTGTGGGGAGAAAAAATGAAGAGTTTGTATGGTTAAGAGATGGGTTGAGGTTATTCTCTCCATTTTAGTCAAATGTATCTTTTCATAAGTTGTGATGGTGGAAAATAAGTCTATGAAATGGTATGAATTGAGTGTCAAAAATTAAAAAGACTTTGGTTGCTTATTTGACCCCTTTCGTTTTCCAGATGGTTGCTCTATGCGGAACCTCTTTGTTTGCAATTTTAGTGTTGTTTTGACTCTGAATGCATAATTGGTGAACATTTCCTTTGGTCACAGATGAGGAATGAAATTTCCGTTGTGCAATGCATTCGGAGAAATTAAGATTGTTCAAAATTTTGAATAGTATGGCTTCTTGAGAGGGATAATAGAGGTGGAATTGGCCCTCTGTCTTGTGCAGGTTGTTGCTCTTAGAATTTCAAACAGTCTCACTTATTAGGGTGATTGTCTGTGTAATAGCGTGTTTGTATCGTGCACTAGTCCAACGTTGTCACCTAATATTTCCCTATTTCTTGTTTTGTTTATGCCAGAAACAAATAGAAACCAGAGACAAAAATACAATATCGCTAGCACCATCAAGATCTAAAAGATTAATACACAAAAGCAAAAGGTACCTCAATGAGTTTCATAATAGAGAAATGGTAATTAAGCGATTTTATCTGAGCAAGCTAAGATTTGGATGAAAGAGGTACCATAAATATGTATGAATGGATCATACAATCTAAAAGTAAAATTCGGCTCACTTTTCCTTCAACCGAAATGGATGTTTAATTTGTAAGCAATAAAAAAGCTGCACTAAGTTTTCCCTACGTTCATAGACAGAGGATGCATTCATGAGTTATGACAACATCAAACAAGTCTATGCGATGCGACAAATGGAAGGGTGAGATTGGAGACTTTGGTTGCTCATTTGGCCCCTCTAATTTGCCATGTATCCGCTCCGTCTCGAACTTTTGTTCGCAGTATTAGGGCTATATTTACTACAAAATACATAGTTTGGGAACAAGAAATTCATTACATTCACTCCATAATTCAATCAAAGGGGCTTGCCTAAATCTCAGGCTTTGCTTGTTTCATGAAAAACAACTTTTAGGAAATTTTTTTCCAAGTCCGATATTCAGTTCATAGAAAATAAACTAATCGAGAAAAACATTTTTTTGTTAGTGAAAAAAACACCTTCACAAATGGGTCAAATGGTTTCCTATTTCCCCATCTTTCTTTCGCCTAGTCCACTCATTTCCACTCATCTTTTTCTTCTTCATCATTTTTTTTTTTTTTTTAATTCAAAAGTATTATTATTATTATTATTATTATTGATCATTTTTCTTCTTCTTCAGTTGACCACAATGATGGCCAACAACCAGCCACGGATGAGGGATGAGCTGGCCCAAGAATAGCACAGCTCGAGCTCGCCAGATTTGGCAAGGTGGAGCCTTGCTTGATGCTGGCTTGGCTCAGCTCAGCTTGCTAGGATCCAGTGAGCTTGACCCTCATCAACTTTGAGCAAGCTCATCCCTCACCTATGGCAAGTTGTCGGTCGTTGCGGTGGTCGGTGACCGGTAGAGGAAGAAAGCAAAAAAAAAAAAAAAGAAAAAATTATAGTTAAAAATTCGAATGGTTTGATAAGTTTCTCCAAGAAAATCAAATCGGGTTTTTTATACCGAATGGAAGAAAATGTTTTCTAGTTCATTTATAGGTTTTAGTCAAGTATCGGAAAATATTATTATTTTCTTGGAAAATGACTTTTGAAAATGTCACTTGTTCCGTGAAATAAATGGAGCCTTAGGCTCTATTTAATTTGTGAAAAATGAACTTTGTTGAAATTTCTTTTCCGAGGGATGTTATTTTCAAGGCATGTTTGGCTGTATTATGCAAACGATACCGAAGTCATTTTCTGATATTTGTTAAGAAAAAATTATGAAGCACACATGTGAGAATAAGTCTGAAGTACAAACCGGGTGTCATGTTCAGGTGCCGGAGACTGGGGCTCGGGCGTGAGTTCTAGGGACAATCCTGAGAACATGGACCCACGCATGCCTCAACCTTCTTGAGATCCTCTGTTTCAACCTTTCTTGGCGTCTTCACGCGTTAAAATACAGCAACCAAGGTCCCCATTTGCCGAAGGGAAAAACATGAAATCTTCAGGCTACAATACTTGAATTTACTTAGAGTTTAACCTGTCATAGTACCGACGAGGACGTCAGTGGCGATCCAGCCATGGAGCTCAAAACCACACCAAGGAGGTAGGACAAATTCCACGATTCTTGCCTGTTTGCCGGCTTTGATACTATCTATAATGACCTGACTCGTCTGGACGGAAATGAGTGGAGCCTCTAAAAAATCCCATGATCATCTAATTTGGGGTTTCATGTTGGAGTCAACACCTAATATAAAAACAAGAAGTCCATTATGCATGAAGTCTGGACGTGGGCAGCAAGTGTTCCCATGAAGGAATGAATGGGCACATATTAAAATAATAGTATAATTGTTACTGGAGTCTTCAAGGAGTAAAAAGCAAAGTTTAACTTTGCTAGTACTTGCACGTGAAGGAAACGCAGCCCACAATTTTTGACTGCCAAGAAGAAAAGTTCAACTTCAACTCTTGCACGTTGAAGATAATGGTGGTGGAGTTTAGGCGGTGAAGATGCTTATAAATATAGGGTTATGTTAGTTTATTTAGAGTAGGGAGAGAGACAGTGTGAGAGAGTGAGATTTTATTTAGAGAGTTATAAGCTTAGCAAAGCTTGTGTATGTGTACTCCATTAAGCCTTTACAAAAGCATATTATGTAATATAATCTCTCTTTGTGTGTGTACTCTCTCCCTCCAAATCCTTTTGGTTCCAACAATTGGTATCAGAGCTAGTCGGTCAGGGATCGTGTCAACGCTAACGGCCAGGGATCGTGAATCCAGAGCAGGCCAAGGATTGGAGTGTCAGAGCCTAGGAGGTCAGGAACCGGAGTATCAAAACCAGTGGCCGGAGACCGAGAACCTAGAGCAGTCGATCAAGGATCGTGAACTCAAAGCTAGCAATGGCTTCCACCAACTCTGTTCAACTGCTACTTCCAAAGTTGAATGGAAAGAATTTCAACAACTGGTCCGTCCAGATGAAGGTTCTTTTCAAATCCCAAGATTTGTGGAACCTAGTTGAGAACGGCTACATCGAAGTGGCCGATGCCGAAGCATTCAATGCTTTAAGAAAGACGGAGAAAGATTTATTGGTGGAAACTCGGAAGAAAGATCAAAAAGCATTATTTACGATCTTTCAAGCCGTGGAGGAGACGATATTTGAGAAAATATCAAGCGCGGAGACTGCGAAAGAAGCGTGGGATATATTGCAAAAATCCTACAAAGGCGATGATCGTGTTAGGCGGGTGCGGCTCCAAACACTTCGAGGAGATTTTGAGTCTTTACGCATGAATGACTCTGAATCTATCTCGGCTTACTTTGATCGTGTACAAACCATCGTTAACCAACTAAGGGTTAATGGTGAAGAACTCCAAGATGTACGAGTCGTAGAAAAAATCTTGAGGTCTTTGACTGAAAGGTTTGACTACGTTGTTGCGGCGATCGAAGAAGGCCAAGATATATCAACCATGACGTTGGAGCGGTTGATGGGTTCATTATGCTCGCATGAGCAAAGAATGAACCAGAAGTCTATCAGTTCGAATTCTGAGCAAGCTCTGCAGAGTCGGGTCATTCAGTCAAATCAAGGAGATTATCAAGATGGACGAGGTCGTGGAGGTACCCGAGGTAGAGGTGAAAATTCAAATTTCACCAGAAGATATAAAACACGTGACAAATCAAAAGTCAGGTGTTTCAAGTGCAATAAATTCGGACATTACAAATTCGAATGTCAAGCAGAGGTGACGGAACATGCACATATCGTCAATGATGACGAAGATGTGGTGCTAGCATGTACCGTGGATGATGTGCGTACTCTCTCTAGAAATAAAAGAGGTTTCAAGAGCCAATGGAGAAATGATGTCGGCATTAGGAATGGCAGATGGTGGAAAAGTCATAGTGAATGGCAAAGGTGACCAATAGCAAGGAGCACTCAACCAGGGAGAGCATGCCGAGACTGTGACAAAGACAACAAAAGGCATAGCAAGCGGTGCTACATTTGTGGCAAAGTAGGCCACTTTGCTAGAGTCTGTTGGTTCAAGTAGGTAAAACAAGGTGCTACAACTTTTACCAAGAAGAAGAACCATAAAGAATGGAGTCTCCAAGCGATTGTTGCAGCAGAGGAGCAAGAAGAGCCTGTAGCCACCGGTATCATCAAGGCAGATGATGTGATAGCCATTGAGACATCCCCAAAGAAGAGCAAGCCATGGGCAAGCTCGAAGAAGCAAGAAGCAGCTTCAACAAGCGGTCATGAGAAGGAACTGCAAGAGATGCGGGAGATGTTGAAAGAGAAGGATGAAATGCTGAAGCAAAAGGACAAGGAGCTCAAGCTAAAAGAAAGGGAGCAGGAGAAGCTCCGGTACGAGCTCAAGGAATTGCAAAGGCTCAAGAAATGTTGCCAAGAGAAAAAGATCCCCAGGGGCAAAAACAAATGGAATATTGTAGAGAAAAAGCTCCATGAGAAGGAAAAAGAGACTGATACGCAAAGTGAAATGGCATTGATGAAATCCGAGCTTCGCAAAGCTCAGTTGGAAGTCACAGTTGCCTCGACAACTGAAGAAGATGAATATCAAATGCTATAGAAGAAGAATATTAGGTGTTGAGGGAGAGTGTTGGAGTCAACACCTAATATAAAAACAAGAAGTCCATTATGCATGAAGTCTGGACGTGGGCAGCAAGTGTTCCCATGAAGGAATGAATGGGCACATATTAAAATAATAGTATAATTGTTACTGGAGTCTTCAAGGAGTAAAAAGCAAAGTTTAACTTTGCTAGTACTTGCACGTGAAGGAAACGCAGCCCACAATTTTTGACTGCCAAGAAGAAAGTTTAACTTCAACTCTTGCACGTTGAAGATAATGGTGGTGGAGTTTAGGCGGTGAAGATGCTTATAAATATAGGGTTATGTTAGTTTATTTAGAGTAGGGAGAGAGACAGTGTGAGAGAGTGAGATTTTATTTAGAGAGTTATAAGCTTAGCAAAGCTTGTGTGTGTACTTCATTAAGCCTTTACAAAGCATATTATGTAATATAATCTCTTTTTGTGTGTGTACTCTCTCCCTCCAAATCCTTTTGGTTCCAACATTTCATACGTGATCTCAGTACAAATCGAACCAAAAAACCAAGTAAGTACTCAAAGACAAATCCTAGAATGTCAGGCTAAGGTGCAGCCGAGCTTGCCTTGCCATGATCAAAGGAACAAAACTGGAGATGTTTTAAATGTTTTGAACGGGACCGAAGGAACAAAGTAACCATTCTTCTCACCGATTTCTCTTGGAAATTTTGGGATACATTTTTCAATGAGCTAGTCATACATTTCTTCTTGTTCAATCAATCTTAATTTTGTGTCGAGATAAATTATGCTCAAGCAGAACCGTTGAAGATAATTTCAATTCATTATAAAATTATGTTTGTTGCCTGTCGGAGCGAATTTTTTTAGGACATCAATTGTCCATAGGCAATTCAATGGTGGATCTGCCTTGCTTTGAGCTTGATCATTCTATTGATATTTGCCTATTTGAGTTAAAACAGAGTAGATTGTTTGCAATTGTCTATGTGGTGTGACTTTTTATCATGCAATTACATGTCGTTTCATCTTTACTAAGCACAAAATGTGGCATAATGTGATCTTTTTTTGGCTTGATGACATGACATTTCATTATATCCAAGTGAAAAAAATAACTTTAAGGAAAAATTGAAAAGTACACTAGATGAAAAATAAATGATTCTGAAAATATGTTCCTGAAATGAGATGTCGCTTGAAATAATTAATCAAAGAAAAACACTTTCATTACTGCCTCTGATTTGCTAAAACTGGAGCAGATATGGTTCGATCAAAACATACAGATTCAACCAGCACAAGGCAGTCATTGAAGCTACGCGAAGACTGAAAATCAGCCAAAGAGTAAATAACGAACACGGCTCAAGCTCTTCAGCGACAGAGCCTTTGCTCACAGCTGGCTTCAAGCGACGATCAACGGCGGCGAGTGACGTCTGGAGAAGGTCAGTTGACTAGGAATTCTCTGGAATACAATTATGGAGAGAAGAACTTCTGGTGAGGTCAGACCATAAGGTGCTCTCTGGTGTATCATCTGCTGTTAAGAGAAAGCTAGAGAGAGAGAGAGAGAGAGAGAGAGAGTCGGTTCTGCCGCAAACGTGCCGCTTCGCGCATCTCACTTCCTCTTTGAACCTCCGGATGGAGAGTGAGAGAGAGAGAGAGAGAGAGATGGCTGGATTATGGCCCAAACTTCACGGGCTTTATGGGCTCTGAATTAAACTTGTAAATCTGGGCCTGTGCCAAGTGGCTTAATGAGAATTCAAATTTGGGCCCATGGGCTGCGGTGATCGGTACGTGTTGGTGGGCTGAGTGAAGTGAGCGAATTAGACTTAGTGGATGGGCTAAGGCAAATGGGTTTAGGGTCCTTGCATAAATGGCCGAATTGGACTCTCTCATTAATTGATTTATTATTATTCTTTGTTTTTACAGAGACGGAAATCTTATCGGCAAAATTTCGTGTCAACAAGAAGCCACCATATCAAGTGATCCTTCTTTGAGAAAAAAAGAAAAGATTATACAGGAATATCAAATGACATTGACGCAATACATGACTAGTAGCATAGTAAGAACTCTAAGAAATTCAACTGTGCCATAGGGGTTCCCTGCATATGTATGTTTGTATGTCTGCTTCTCTATGAGAGAGAATTCTATTTCCTACCGCACACAAATTAAAAAAAATTGTGAAGCAAAACTGATATATATTTTTCACGAGAATCTTTTGTCATAGTTCTTGGCAAGTCAATCTTCAAATGCGAAGTTCGTTTAAAATTTCAATGCAACTGCCGTCTGCACAATTTGTGAGGTGACAAACAATCAAAGAAAATGATTGGAGCGTAGATGAGAGCCTAGATTTGCAGAAAGCTATGAGAATACTGTATCCGTGCTATTAATTGGTTTAATAGAATTGTTAAACAGGTTTCAGCTTATGATGTAAACCCTGAATAAAGAAGAATCCCTATGCCAATTTAGATTTGAGTGCTCGAAAGGAGCACTTTTGCTTGAACATTGATAGAAAAAGGCATAAGCGAGCTTGATTTACAAGCTGACAGTGGCTTTATAAATAGAAAAAAGACTGTTGATAGTTTGTTTGTAATACAAATAAAAAGTGCCTTGTCCCACATATAAAAGATGGGAGTGTTGGTCCATTATATAAGTGTGGAAGTTTTCTAACATCACAATTGAATATTATGAGCTACGTGGGTTAGCTTCTGAAGGGTTTTATCTTTTCAAAAGTTATAAAATTCAGATTTTACAAATAAAAAACGGTTATTATTAGTTTTTATCTGAGTTTGCAGTTTGTCTTTTGAAATAGTATCCATTAAAAATCCAACGTTTTCAAAGGAAAGGTTACATCTATTCTAAAACACTATTATAAATTCTTCGATTCCGTCTCAATAATTTTTAATTCTCAAATTTCCTTTTTTTAAAAAAATATAGTCATTATTTTCAATTATTTCCCTCTTTTAGAATTTTTGGAGAAATATTAAAGTTCCTATATAGTTTTCTCATTTGAGACTTTATTATATCCTAGAGGATTTTTACTAGTTTTTATTAGCAACTTTGTGGAATAAATAATTTCTTAAAGATATTGTATTCACACCTCATAATCTGATTTCATTTTCCCCCTATTGATGTTTTCCCAACAAAGACAAAGTGTAAGTTTATGTTAGAGAGGTTGTAAATAGACGTAATGAGGAATTAACCGAAGAAAGTGAAAGTTTGACATAAATAACGGAAAAGATACTGTGAAGAAACAAGTACATTTAAGAAAAAAAAAGGAAATACCCTGTTTACTTTTTAGGGAAATTCTAATATTTCTAGAATTTAGAAAACTTGCCTGACTAGGAAATCCTACCTCTCCTAGGTTGCCTCCTACTAGGCCATCGCCTTCTCCTATTATTTTCCTCAATCCAAACATGTTTCCATGAGAAGAATGCATTTCCTATGACCACTCCAATCACTAAGCCACTCCCATACCCCATCAGAACAATTTTCCAATCGAGTTCAATTGGCAATCCCAAATCCTCTTCATATTGGGTTGGAGGTTGTCCCAACGCATACCCCAAATGTCGACATTTCTTGGGTATGAATTCCCCACACAGTCTTGTGTTCCTGTAAAGGAATCATCCGTAAATGTATTGAACTGTTTTCCTTTGGGCACAGATCCTGTCAGATTATTGCAAGACAAATTTAGGAAAGAAAGGAACCCGAGTTCCATTAGCTTCGTGGGGATTCCTCCCCAGAGTTTGTTTCGAGAAAGGTCCAATGACTCAAGTGCTGTGAGATTCCCTAATGACGATGGGATGTGATCAGTGAGGAAATTGTTGGAAAGGTTTAGTCCGTGCAATCCTTTGAGATCACCTATGGCACCAGGGATTTCTCCTTCGAACGAATTGCTGGATAGGTCAATGACTGTGAAGACATCTAGTACCTTTGGGTAATACTGTTTAAGACCTTTGTAAATCACTGTCATGGAGAAATCATAATCGCCATAGTAGGTGTACATAAGCCACGCTGATGGATATAGGTCTCCGTGCATGTATGTAAAGTTCCCCGTGTCAGATTTCATGGCACTCAAAGACTGAAAGAATTCCACAAGCAACTTACCGGCAAATGCATTAATAGAGAGGTCAAGTATCCGTAGCTTAGGGAATGAGAGACTAGATTTAGGCCTCTCTAAGACACCGTGGAATTTATTGGATCGCAAAATAAAGACATGAAGCTCTGGTAAAGATCCCAACCATGATGGAAAAGTGTCCACGATAAGATTGTTCGCAACGTTGATGAACTCGAGCATTTTGCAATTGGCCAAGGACCTCGGTAACTTGCCTTGGAAGTGGTTGTCACTCAAATCGATCATCGTTAGTTGCATCCCCCTCATCGATACCTCCGGAATGCTTCCGTAGAAATTGTTGCCTTTTAGGTTCAATATCATGAGAGATCCGCTGATATTGCCCAAACAATTCGGAAGCTCACCAGTCAAATTGTTAGAAGACAAGTCTAGTGTGACTGCTGAACTCAAATTGCATACCCATGGTGGCAATGCTCCCGTCAGCCTGTTGTTGGATACTATATAGGAAACTATGGACAGCGGTGCTTCAGGGGGTGGTCCTTTCAACATGTTATGAGATAGGTCCATCGTGTACATGTATAAAGGATTGATTGGGTAATATCGATCAAGGCCAATTAAGAAGTTATGGGAGAGATTCAGGTACTGCATGCTTTTAAATCTTCCGTCCCACATCCAAAAGGGCACTTCTCCCGTAATGTTGTTATTCGACAGGTCCAACCAATTCATATCCTGTTGGTTTTGCAAGAATGCCGGAAACTCGCTCAAATTGCATGATGCCAGTCCTAGGGCCCTAAGTTGAGGAAGAATAACATTTGTGCTACTCGTGCGGCATGATAGCCGGTTAGATGATAGTTGGAGCACCCCCAATTGTTTGAGCTTGAGAAAGTTGTCTAGTTCAATAGTACCGCTAAAGTTGTTTTCGAAAAGGCGGAGCACTTGGAGATTTTGGAGTCGATAGATTGATGAAGGTATCTGGCCGTGGAATTTATTGTGTGAAAGGTCAAGCACGACTAGTTGAGTCATGTTCACAAGCCAAGAAGGTATAGAACCTGATAGTTGATTGGTTCGGAGTCGCAAATGAGTTAGCTGAGTGAGGTTCATGAGTTGAGATGGGATCCGCTTAATTGGTTGCCAAGAAAGGATGACTCCACAAGTTGAGACAAGTTTCCGATTGAAGGGGGAATTTCGCCATATAAATTGATCCTCCAGAGGTTCAAAGTGGTGAGCTTTTTTATCTTCCAAACCCAAGACAAAGAGGAAGCGGACTGGGCAGCGAATGGGTTCATTCCGACATCTAGGTATTTTAGGTTGCTAAGGTTAGCAAATGAAGCCGGGATGGATCCTGAGAAGTTGTTACCACATATGTCAAGATGACTCAACAAAGGAAGGTTTCCGATTGACAGGGGTAGGGACCCTGTCAAATTGCAGAATTCAGGATTCAATATCTCCATAGAGCGGAGATTACCGATTGAAGCCGGTAGCTCCCCACAAAAGCTTGTGCCTCTCAGTTTCAGCTCTTTAAGAGGACTACTCGAGTTGAAGTTAAGCAAGCGGCCCTTGAGATCCTCATTGCCAATTACACTAAGATATTGCAGCTTCGGTAAACGAAAAATGGCAGGTGGAAATATACCGTGCAGGTCACACACAACCATGTTCAGTCTCCTTAGTGAAGACAGATTCGCCAGAGTGTTGGGCACTTGGGACGACATGTTGACTTGACCAAGGAGAAGTTCTTCTAGGCCGGTCAGATTTTGAGATAGCCTTCTCAGGCCCGGGGCTTTCATCTCCAACAAAAGTCTATCATGATGCTGATCTAAATTGCAACACAGGTTGAGGTACACCAACCTTGTAAGTTTGAAGATTTCTGATGGAACTTGCCCAGAAAAAACGGAAGCAGAGAGATTGAGATGAGTCAATCTTGATAGATCTCCAACTCGAGACGGTATTGGAGAGTAGTTGAAGTGATTGTCGCCGAGATTGAGCTTTTCAAGATGAGCAAGCTGGAAGATGGTACTGTTGTTGTCAATAGAACCATAGAGAAAACTACTTCCCAGATCGAGAACAATTACGTGGCCTGTGTTCTCATCGCACTCGATCCCATCCCAAGAGCAACAATCCTGACTATTTTTCCAGGATAGAGTCTTGGGACGAGCGAGAGGACCACCCGAAACATTGGCGATTTCATACCTCTCTTTAAACTGTAGCAGTGCAGACATTTCATCCTCAAGACATAGAGGTTTCACAGAACGAGAGAGGATGTGCGCGTCAATAGGCTGGCACGACAAGTACAAGAAAAGAAAGTGTATGGACATGTAGAAACACGGCAAGCAAGCCATTTTGTTCGAAATAGAGACAAATTTGTTTTGATGAGCAGAGTATGAGAGCGTAAAGCAGATTTTATAGGTGGCGCTGGGTGCTTGGGGATATAAACACACTTCATCTCGTGTTATGATGCATTGAATCAATGACTCTTAGAGCGCGCATGACAAAATTTATGGAACAGAAATCAATTTCTATTCCATGGACAAGTTTTTGAGTAAAGAAATGTGTTTGATAACAATTCAAAATTTCTATTTATGAAATAAAAATTCGTTTGATAACAGAATAAAATTTCTATTTCTAGGAGCGGCGACGACCGGCGTTCGGTGGCCGGAGTTCGACGTTCGGTTGGGCGGCCGAAGTCCGAAGTCCGATATTCGGCATCTGGCACCGAGTTTGGTGATGGGCGACAGGTGGCCAAAGTCCGGAGTCCGGCGACCGGCAATTGGCATCCAACGTCTGAAGTTCGATGTTTGATGTCCGACAACAAGAGGTAGTGGCCGGAGTCCCGCGACGGGTGGCGGGCAACCGATATCCGGCGGCTAGTGGCAAGCGATGGACGGTCGCCGGTGAACATCCGGTGGTTGGCAATGAGCCTCCAGCATCCAATGATTGGTGATGAGCAGCTAATGACTAGTGGGCAACCGGCATCCAGCGACCGGTGGTTGGTGACGAGTGGCTGGAGTGCGATGGTCGGTAGCCAACATCCGATGGCTGGCAGTCGGGGGTTGGTGGTTGGAGCTGGTGGCGGGCGGTCGACAACCGATAGCGGGTGTTTGGCATCTCACGGGCAACAAGTGGGCGACGAACAGTGACAAGAGTGAATAATGAGAAAATTTTTGATTTCTTATTTATATTCCAGAAATAGAAAAGCTAAAAATTTTAACTTCCGATCTTTGCTTCAAATCTATTTCTGGAATAGAAATCTGTTCCAGAAATAAAAAAATAAAATTGTGTTACCAAACGAATTTATGTTCTAAACCTGTTATGGAGAAAAAAAAAATAGAAAAATAGAAATTTTGTCACACGCGTTTTAGTGCTATGAAACGCACATGTGCAGTACCTATGAATATTTTATGTGCATGCGCATTACTTTCCGGAATGTCGTAACTGGTAGCTGCCGGGCACCTACTCAGAACTCAGCCAATCGATCTGCATTTGCGTGCAAGACTTGGGTCAATCATGGAGAACGCAGCAAAAAAGCATATATATATAAATGCGCGCGCGCAGCACCTATGAATATTTTATGCGCATGCACATTACTTTCCGTAGTGCCGTAGCAGGTAGCTGCTGGGCACATACTCTCCTCATACGAGACTATGAACTCAGCCAATCGATCTCCGTTTGCGTGGAAGACTTGAGTCAACCGTGGAGAAAGCAGCAAAAAGCATATATATATTATATCATTATATCATATTATATTAATAAACATATATATTTGCATTTTGCATGGAAAACTTGGGTCAACCGTACTGAAAGCAGCAAAAAAGTACATGAAATAAAAAATAATAAAGGATAGTTAAAGACTTAGGATGCGTTGTGTTGGACTTCTTTGTTTGCAATGTTAGTGCTGTTTCAACTTTGGATTCATGATGCGTAGACATTTCCTTGGGTCACTGATTAGGTATGTAATTTACACCGTGTAATGCATTTGGAGAAATTAAGATTAATTAGAGTTTGGAAAAATCTTGTTTTTGTCTTTGAAATAAATAGAAAACACAGAAAACTAAACTGTATTGTTTGCAACATCAAGATCCTTCATTCATTGTGCAAACAATGCTCATCGGTTCACAAGAAACAACAAATTTATTACATTTAGTCCCAAATTCAATCAAGGCATTTTATTCAAACTCATGTTTAGTTTATTTCTCAAAAAATGAACTTTGCTAGAAATTTTTTGAAAGGACCTTTTGGTTTGTATTTACCAATCTATAAGAAAGTCATTTATTACGAGAAAATTATGAAATAGACATTTGTGAATAAGTCTCGGAGTACAACCGGAGTCCCAAGTTTGAGTCTTTGGGGACTGGCTCGAGACGGCACCAGTCTCGAGGCCTAGCCATGGGAACAAACTTGGGAACATGGACCCACACACACTTAACCTTCTTGAGATCCTCTATTTTAACCTTCTTGACATCTCCACGCATTACAATGCAGCAATGTTTGTTGAAGTAAGAAAGCATGAAATCTATGGGTGGAAAATTGTTAAAAAAAATCTTAAATTTATTACGCTTTTGCTAATTTAGTTATAAACATTTTAATTTTACCAACTAAGTTCTGAATATTTTCATATTTTGCTCATTGAGTTAATCATGTAAATTTTGGCTGCAAATTACCCAAGTTGGTGTTGGCGTACCAATCTAAACATTTTTCATATTTTGCTTATTGAGTTAATTTGGCCAATTTTGGCTATAAATTGCTTAAGTGAGTGTTGGCACATCGACCATTCCTATGTAGTACAATTGACATTGATATTGACAATTTTAAATAATATATATTTTTATTTTTTTATTTTGTCTATCCTTCACTTATCATTATTTTTTTTTTTTTTTCCTTTTCTCCATTCGCCAAGCCAATGGAGGTCACTGGCCTTCGATGTGCCTCAAGTCCTCACCTGCCTTGGCGAGGTCGACCTTCACCAAGGGTTGATGAGGGCGGCCCATCAATGAGTCTTGGTAGTGGCCAGCGGAGGGAAAAAGGAAAAAAGAAAGAAGGAAAAAAAAAAAGATAGAGAGAAGAGAAAAGGAAAAACTAAAAGAAAGAAAAGAGAAAAAAAAGGAAAAAAAGACGAAAAATATTTAAATATTATTAAAAATGTCCATGTTATTATGGACCATGTCACTTAAGATGATTGATGTCTATGTTAGTAGTATTTATCTAAAATTGGCCGAATGCACTTTAATTAATAAAGTGTGAAAAATTTTAAGATTCAATTAATAAACTTGAAAGATTTAAAAATGAATTATTAAAAGTGCAAAAGGTTTATGACTTTTTGGATAATTTTTCCAATCTTTTTGTAGCCCATATCATCCACAGGCAATTCAATGATGGATCTACCTTTCTTTGGGCCCAATCTTTATACCCCTATTGCCTATTTGAGTAGAAACAAAGCATATTATTTGTGATTGTCTCTTTGGTACGGCATTTTATTGTGCAGTTACACGACGTGTTATCTTAACTAAGCACAAAAACGCGGTGTAATGTGATTTCTTTCTTAGCTATATGACGTTTTGTTGTGTCCGAGTGAAAAAAGTCCCTTCAATGAAAAAAAAAATTGCACGGCAACCTTACCACAAACAAGATACTCTCGGAAACCTTTTCAGCACATGCAACTCTCCTATTGTGAACTATAGTATTTCTGTCCTTCCATGAGAAATAAATGACACCATTCCTTGCCACCTTTAATAAGACTTTCCAGAGATCTCCCCTTTGATGTCTGCAACACCCACCTTAACTCAGCATCCCAATCTCCCACAAAACCTCTTATACCACATAGCTGCAAAATCCTACTTCATTTTTCAGAGGAGAAAGAACAATCAAAGAACAAATGTCTCCTTGATTCGGGCTGCAATCCACAGAGGACACAAATACCGTTCACGTTCTGCCATTTGCACAATCTGTCACCAGTTTACTGCAACTTGGTAAGGATAGCAAGCCAAGATATAAAGCCGAATCTTGGCACATTTGGATTACACCAAATTAGCCTATGCCAAGTTACCTTAGCCTTTTTCTCCCTAGTTAAGATTTAAGCATAAGCCTGAGCGAAATCACCTGATTTAGAGCCTTAGAAGGCCACTCTATCTAGTTAAGACTTGAGAGAGGCATTAAAGTTCCACACAGCTCAGCCTGAGTTTCAACCAGGTCATTTAATTTAGCAATGGTTTTACCAAACACTCGTTTCCTCTTATTGCTAGTTCACGCTCATTTCCTCTTTCAAAACATGGAAGTAATGACATTTAAAGATCTGGACGACGATAAATTCAAAATCGACCTAGTTAGGCCGTACCCAGTTTGCCGGCATCTATGGTTTGATTTTTGTTTTCGAATCACGGTTATGTGAAAAAGTTTCTCCTTATATTGAAACCCAAAACATATGGCCGAGATTGTCATCACTACTATTCAGTAATGAAGTAAACAGATATTTAAGGGCACATCTGCCAAGAAAGCAACAAATCATGTCACACGACTAGCGCGGAAGTGCGAACAAACGAAGAGATTTGAGTAAGAATAAATTAAAGCCTACACCTCCATTTGATTCGCCATCCTCGCGATCTTCTCCGTTCCTCCGTTGCCTTCTTCAGCAACTTTTCTTCTGCTCTTTAGCGGAGACAGCCCCCAAATCTGACAGTACCTGTTGGACGATACGCAAAAAGTTTGGAAAGATTCGATTAGATCAAATCATAAGGATTTTATTGAATCAATTAAAATTAGATCTAATCTATACATTGTATCATTTCCTCTTTCTTTTACACATGCTTTGTAATATAATGTAACTCTGTAGATTGAATGAAAGTCAGAGAAATACACTGAAATTCCTACTCTTCCTCTTCTCGCTTTATATTTCTCTTCACATTTTGACATGGTATCAGAGCACCGAAGACTCTGACATTGCTTCCGCCTCGTCCCTGTTGATTGCCTAGAAGAACCCTATCCCGCAAAAGGGTTGCCGAGAGGAATCAACATTTTTTGAAGGGAAATTTTTTCAAAATGAACCGACCAGAGAATCTCACCTCCAATCTAGATGAACAAACAACAACAACACCGACCCCACAGGTTTCCAGCATTATCTCCATGGTCGAACAACAATTTGGCCAACCCCAGATCCAAAATCAACATGCATATTGGTAGAATGCTTCGGCTTAGTTTAATTTGGGTCAGCCATTCTCGGTGTATCCCTACCAATGGATGCCATATCCATGGATCCCTAGGATGAATCCAGCCACATCATCGCCGAGATTTCAGAGTAACATGTCGAGCGACAGAGGCCTACTAACCAGCACTGGGGCAGGCTCAACCATCGGCCCGGAGCAGATGAGCGGATCCAATAATTTTGGTGCGGGACTTCAAGGCAATCCACAAATCCATACCAAGGAATACCACCTGGGTTTCTTCCGTTTCCTTTTGCGGCCGCCATGGGTCGACCAGAGCCTGGCGATGCACTATATGTCTCCACTGCCGACGGACCGGAGTTACGGCTCATCAGCCACCCTCTCACGGGTCCAGAAAATTACTCAACTTGGGCGCGGGAATTTCGGCGAGCCCTAATCACAAAAGACAAAGAGGGGTTCATCGATGGGACCGTTCCGATCTCGACCGACGAGAAAATGGGAAAACAGTGGAGAAAATGTAACCAATTGGTCAGAACATGGATCAGCAACTGCATCAACCCAGAAATCGCGGTTGGGTTACCACCCATAGAAGACTCAAAAATAATTTGGGACAACATCCGAGAAATGTACGGCAAATTGGATCGGGCAAAAATTTTTTCGCTTCACCAAGCACTCAGCGAACTGAAGCAAGGAAACACATTGGTGACGATGTGCTTCAATAGGCTTTCAGCACTTTGGAACAAGTTGGAAGCCGCTGAAGAAAAGCTGGAAGGGCCCGAATCGACCCTCTAGCAGTATAAAGCCATGAAAGACAAGGAGAAGGCAACTTGATTCTTACTCATATTGAACGATTCGTATCTCACCTTCCGATCACAGATTCTGGTGATGGAATCGGCACCAACCCTCGGCCGGATCTTCCAGCTTGCGGTACAAGAGGAGAATCAAAGGCTTGCTTCGTCGGACAACAAGAACTCCGAAACCCTAGCGCTGGCGGCAAGGGTAGAGAAGGAGAAAACCCTAGAAAGGAAAGGGTAGAAGCAGCCGTTAGAGTTCGTGGAGAATCGAGGGCCACTAGGGTTCGTGGATCAGAAGGGTTATAAATGGGGCAGCGGGGATGGCCCAAATCAGATATCGCGATCCGACGGCTCTAGAGGTGCGCGAGCTCTGTCTGATCTGGATGGTGGAGATGCGTTCGTTCCAACAGGATCCAACGGTCCTCAAAATTTGAAAGGATATCGGCAAAATTTGAAGAATAAAGGAAAATTATTTTGTGATTTTTGGAAGCGGCCCCATTAAACAATTGACACCTACTAGAAATTGCATGGCAGACCTGGAGAAAAAGAAAAAAAAGGGGAAAGAAATATCTGCAGCAGCCTATCAAATTTCAGGATCGATGAATTCTACAAACCAGCCTATTATACATGGGGAATATCAGCAACTTAAGCAGGCCTTGCAAAAATCGGATGTCCAAAAAAGGGGGAGTAGCTTTACAAGTACTTCTTATTGCCTGGCAAGTACTATTTCTAGAAATATCTGGATTATAGACTCAGGAGCCAGTGATCATATAGCATGTGATACGAGGTTATTTTCTGCTATTAATGAAGAGTTAGATGATCTTGTCATTGTGCAATTACCCAATGGAAATGCTGCCTATGTCACTACAACAGGGACAGTCACAGTTAATTCTCATATTGTCCTTACTAATGGCCTTTATATTCCGAACATCCAATTTAATCTCATTTCAGTGTCTAAAGCCTGTAAGGAAAACTTTTGTCGAGTTCTTTTCAATATTGATATTTGTCTGTTTCAGGCCCTTTCGATTGGGACATTGATGGGCTGGGGTAGTCTCTCTGAAGGATTGTTTTTTTTTGGAAAAGCTTACCGACAAATTTTAATCTTTTTCCTTGAAATAAGAAATCATTGTGTAACTCGACTTCCAATGATAGAAATTTCCTTTTGCACTCTAGATTGGGTCATAGCTCTCTTTTTTCTTATCCTCAATGTTGAATTTGCCTGCTTGCAAAGCAATCATGTAATCCTTTCCCTTTAAGTCAAAGTCGTTCAAAAAATATCCTTTCCTTACTGCATGTTGATGTCTAGGGACCTTATCATACAGTAAATCATGATGGGTCTCGTTTTTTCTTTACCATTGTGGATGATCACTCCAGAGCCACATGGATTTTTCTCATGCAGTCTAAAAGTCAAGTTGTGTCCAACTTAAGAACCTTTCTTTCCTTGTCCAAAACCCAATTTGGGAAACCTATGCAAAGAATAAGGATATATAATGGGAATGAATTTTTTAATCATGAATGTGCGGATCTTTTTTCATCACAAGGGATATTGCACGAGAGCTCCTGTACCTATACACCACAACAAAATGGAGTGGTGGAAAGGAAGCATCGTCATCTCTTGGAGGTTGCCAGAGCTTTAAAGTTTCAAGCTTCTATTCCAGATATTTTTTGGGGAGATTGCGTATTGATTGTTACTTATTTAATAAATCGAATGCCGACTAAGATTTTGGATGGACAATCTCCTTTCCAGATACTCTTTGGAAAGAAGCTTGACTTTAGCCACTTGAGAGTTTTTGGTTGTCTGTGCTATGCTGCAATTGTCAGGCCCAAAGATAAGATGAGTCCACGTGCTCGCAATTGCATCTTCATGGGATATTCTACCTTACAAAAGGGATATCGGATTTTTGATCCGAGTACAGGAGAATTTTCTGTCAACAGGGATGTTATATTCCATGAAACTGTTTTTCCTTTTGCGACCGAATAAAGGTGACACGAACCGGGGCTCTCCAACCTATTCTGCTAAAGATAGGTCTATAGGTTCCGAATATATCTTTTTCCCTCCATTGACAGATACACAAGGATTTTCCAAATCCACTACCAGCACAACACCTTTAGTGGATGTCCAGGATGAAAGACTGAATGATGAGGTTCCTTCAGATCTGCCTACTTTAGACTCGTCTCCTGTGGAAATTCCAGACAATGCTACATCTTCGGAAGATGATCGACCCAGACGTTCTGGTCGTGCTACTCGACCACCTACCTAGACTAAAGACTACATATGTGGAGTCAGGAATTCACCAGGTATTCTTTTTCCAATCTCATCTTATGTTTCCTTCGATCATTTGTCCCCGGCGCATCGATGTTGCATTGCTTGTATTTCTGAAAAACACAAACCATCCAACTTCCATGAGGCAAGTAATGATCCACGATGGCAAATAGCAATGGAGGCAGAATTGAAGGCTCTCATGGATAATCACACATGGGATCTTGTTCCCCTACCTCCACATCGTAAAGCAATTGGATGTAAATGGGTATACAAGATCAAATATCGAGCAGATGGGTCGATTGAAAGATACAAAGCGCGACTAGTGGCTAAAGGCTTCACACAGAAAGAGGGTTTCGACTATCACGAAACTTTTTCCCCCATGGCCAAGGATGTCATAGTTCGTTCCTTTCTGTCCGTGGCAGCCTCTTAAGACTGGTCGTTACATCAGATGGATGTTCATAATGCCTTCCTCCATGGAGATTTAGACGAGGAGATATATATATGGAAGTACCCCAAGGTTTACGGAGACAGGGGGAGAATAAAGTATGTCGTCTCCGCAAATCTTTGTATGGACTCAAGTAAGCATCCAGATAGTGGTATGCAAAATTTGTTGAATCATTGATAGTTGTTGGTTTTCAACAATCCAGATTTGATTATGCTGTGTTCACATGGACTCAAGGTACATCGTCTATCTACTTGATGATATATGTAGATGACATACTCATTATAGGGAATGATGAAATAGTTATCAACGGCCTTAAGGGATACCTGCATTCTACTTTCCATATTAAAGATCTGGGATTGCCAAAGTATTTCCTTAGAATCGAAATTGCTCGATCTAGCCAAGGAATCTCTCTCAGCTAGAGAAAATTTGCATTGGAGATCATTTCAGAAGCAGGATTATCTGGATGTAAGCCAACTGTGGTACCGATTGAGCAAAACGTCAAATTGACAACCGCTGATTATGATGCTGAACTATCTCAGGAGGCAGATCCTACACTCAAGGATCCTTTGGGCTATTAGAAGCTTGTTGGGAAGTTCATATATTTAACTATGACTAGACCAGACATAAGTTATGCTGTGCAGACACTTAGTTTATGCATAAGCCAAAATAGTCTCACATGAATGTCGAGCTGAAGGTCGTAAAGTACTTGAAGAAATGTCCCGGTCTTGGAATTTTTCTCTCTAGGAAGTGTGGCATGAAGATGATTGCATACTGCGATGCAGACTATGCAACCTACCCTATGAGCAGAAGATCGATAACCGGTTTTTGTATCAAATTGGGGGATTCTTTGCTTTCTTGGAGAACGAAGAAACAACCAACTGTCTTGTTATCTTCGGCAGAGGCGGAATATCGAGCCATGGCTAAAACCACATGTGAAATAGTGTGGTTGAGAGGGTTACTTCAGGATCTTGGAGTGCAGGTCAAGGGACCAAAAAAATTATTCCGCGACAATGATGCGGCCCTCAAACTTGCATCCAACCCTATCGTGCATGAGAGAATGAAGCACATAGACGTAGACTATCATTTCACCCGCGAGAAAATCCAGGAAGGGATAGTCGAGACATAAGGGATTGGAACACAAGAACAACCGGCGGATGTCTTCACCAAACCTCTACGTCAAAGACAACATGCGTATATCTTGAGCAAGTTAGGCGTCTTGGACATCTACAAGCCACCGGCTTGAGGGGGAGTGTTGGAAGATACGCAAAAAGTTTGGAAAGATTCGATTAGATCAAATCATAGGGATTTTATTGAATCAATTAAAATCAGATCTAATCTATACATTGTATCATTTCCTTTTTCTTTTACACATGCTCTGTAATATAATGTAACTTTATACATTGAATGAAAGTCAGAGAAATACATTGAAATTCCCACCCTTCCTCTTCTCGCTTTATATTTCCCTTCACATTTTGACAGTACCTTGTCCTCCTCCACGAATCGGAATAATCCATCGGTGAAGAGTCTGGATCATAACTTAATGGTGGACTTCCAATGCGATTTCTCGTCCAGATTCCGCTTTGGCGGCGGGGAAATTGCATCCTCCGAGGAGCAGCTCATGGTGGCGATTTGGCTCGACGATGAAGAGGTCCTTGCTCTGGGAAATGAGGTCTTCCACCGCGGAGTCACCTCATCGCGGAGTTGCCGGTGTCGGAAAGGTAGGAGAAATCAGCCATGGCTACTCTTGTGATTGCGGTTGCGAGGGTTTTGTTGGGTTCTTGCAGACTCTACTTCTGCTCTATTAGTGCAAGCGGTGGGGAGATAATTGTGCTCAACCGGGAGCTTCTCGTCGACTTCCTCGAATGACTCTCGACCCAAGTGATCATAGCGACCCAGGCTCGGAGCTCAAAGCTATACGGGGAGGCAGATGACGATAGAGATGGGAAATCACCCCCGTAAACAAGGAGGGGGAGAGAGGCGGAGATTATAGCGGCATAATGTTTTTTTCATGGGAATCGTTTGGTACAGTTATGGTATGCGAATTGTGTCTTAAATGTCACTTCAAAGGTCGGATTAGAGCCCACTAAATTGCATTGAGTTATGAGAGCACCGTAATCTTGTTATTGATCGTTTTACTGGAATTTGTAATCGGGTGTTCAATAAAATTGCTTTTGCTTGAACATTGATATAAAGAGAAAAGGTGCACATAAGCTTGTTAAAGTTAATAATGGGCAAAGGAATGCTTCAAGTGCCATAACTTGACACAAAGGGACACTTAAGTGCTATAATTTACGAAAGGTATACTTAAGTGCCACATTCGAAGAAAAACGAATCACTTAAGTGCCACTCCGGCCAAAGTCCGGCCAAAACGCTGACGTGGCATTTTTTCGGTGAAGCGAGCAAAAAACGACGCCGTTTTGCACGCTGACGTGGCCAAATAATGCAAACATGGCGTCATTTTGGGCTGACGTGGTAAAAAAAATATAAAAATTAATTAAATTAAATTTAGTTAAAGTATTAAAAAATAATAATTTTAAAATTAAAAAAATTAAAAAAAAAAATTAAAAAAGGAAAATGGGGGGGGGGGAGGCGGTGAGGGATTAGCCCTCATCCGCCGCCCCCCCCACCGTCGCCGGAAGGGCCGGCGACCCCGGCCAAGCGGCGGTGAGGGCTTGCGAGCCCTCGCCCGATCGGGGCAAGGGTGGCGGCTTTCAAGGGTCAGCGGCCCTCGCTTGGCCGGGCCAAGGGCTGCCGACCCTGGCCGGATCTCGTGGCGGTGGCGAGGGCCGCGAGCCCTTCAGCGCCGGTCGGCCGGGTCACGAGTCCCTAGCTAGGGCTCGGCGACCTCGGTCGACCCTCCCCCACCGTTGCCGGCCCTTCCCCAGCGGCGGCGGTGGCGGGCGAGGGATCGGCCCTCGGCGGCTTCCCCCACTTTCCTTTTCCTTTTTTTCTTTTTAAAATTTTTAAATTATTATTTTTTAAATAATTTAACTAAATTTAATTTTAATTTAATTTAATGAATTTTTATATTATTTTTTTACCACGTTAGTCCAAAACGATGCCGTTTTTGCATTATTTGGCCACGTCAACGTACAAAATGACATTGTTTTGGGCTCGCTCGCTTCATCGGAAAAATGCCATGGCGGCATTTTGGCCGGACTTTGACTGGATTGGCACTTAAGTGATCCATTTTACTCCGATTTTGGCACTTAAGTGTACCTTTTGTAAGTTATGGCATTTAAGTGTCCCTTTTTGCTAAGTTATGGCACTCTAGGGGTCCGCACGTCGTTAATAATGGCTTTATAAAAAAACAAAAATAGAGAACTTAAATTTTCGTTAGAGAGGAGGTACACAAATGTGATTTATCCGAAGAAAGTGAAGGTTTGAGAGATATGTTAAGGGAAAAAGCCACTAAAAAGCCCAAAATTTGCTAACAAATTTACTTTAAACTTTTTTTTTTATACCTAGGGAATCTCGTATAGCCGGCAACCGGTGGGTAAACCCTGTAGCAACACTAGCGGAGGACCCACCATCTCGTGGGATTTGAACTCTTCCGTCTTGGGTAAACATCATGAGAGCTCTTATCCAACTGGGCCACCGCAATTCTTATCCAATTGGGCCATCGCAGGTGGTGGTTTTAAACTTTTTTTTTTTTTTATAACACAAAAATCCCAAACTTTACAAACTGTGATATATTTACCCAAACTTTTTTTCATGACATAAAAAACTCCAAACCTGTAGAGAAAGCAGCAAAAAAACATAAGAAATGGTAATAATTAAGGTTGAAGTTGACAACTTACGTTGCTCTGTGTTGGACTTCTTTGTTCGTGACGTTAGTGCCGTTTTGACTTTGAATTAATTATCTGTGGACATTTCCTTGGGTCAACGATTAGAAATGTAATTTTTTGTTGTGCAATGCGTTTGGAGGAATCAAGGCTGTTTAGAGTTTGGAAGAGTCTTGCTTATTGAGAGCAAGAGTAGAGGTAGAATAAATGTAATTGTATATGTTCAATACGGTTTGTATTGTGCGATAGACAAAGATTGTTGCCTAATATTTTATTGTTGTTTGTTTTATCTATATCGTGGAAATAAATTGAAACCGCAGACAAAAACTATTCTGTTGCTGGTTCCATCAAGATCTCAGACAAAGTAAACGGACAAAAGTGAAATGTACATTTTTAAAATGCCTCTCTAAATAAGTTTTATTACTAACTAAAAGTCTCTATTTTCTTTTTTCTCCCTATGTTATCATCAAAATCTTCAGAAAGGTAGCCCGGACATACATACATCCATAAAAACATGTAAGTGGGGAAGGTTCGCGCACGGGGTTGAATGATGTGCCACTCTCACATGTGAATTTTGCCAAGAAATTTAATTTTTTTATGACTTTAAAATCTCTAATTCTTAATTGATGTACAAAAAACGGTAGATTCACGCATATTGTGGTAATTGACATTTGAAAGTAATCGACCATATATATAAGATCCAAGGCAAGTTAAATGTTATTTTATTCTCACATCTCTTTCTGAATTTAAGTTATATCTCATGAAAACTGTTATTACTAAAATGAGAATAAAGTCCTACATAAAGGTTTTAGTATACGATAATTACTTACCACTATCAATGAGGCTCGTCATATAATACTACCAGTAATTAATCAGATAAAAAATGCTTTCATTATCGATAACAATTTATTATGGATGATGAAAATATTTTTTATTCATTCATTTATTTAAATGATACAAATTATCACTTTTTTTTTTTTCTAAATCATTCAGTCTTTGCAAAACAAATTGAGCTAAGATATCAGCCTGAGTTTTGCTAAAACTAGAGCAGGTATATTTGATTAGACATATCAATTGGATCTGAGCAAGGCGATCACATAAGCAACTCGAAGACTAGAATGAACGAAAGAGTAAATGGTGAACGTGGCATGAGCCCTTCAGCGACAATGGCTGAGAATGGGGGTTGGCTTGAGGCGATGATCAATGGCGGTGAATGACGTATTGAGAAGGTGAATCGACTATGTATTCTCCATAATTTCGATTCTAGAGAGAAGGAACTTCTGATGAGGTCAATCCATAAGGTGCTCTGTGGTGTATATGTTTTGTTGTTACCAATGAGATCGAGAAAGCTTAAAAGAACTTCAAGAAATTTGACACTTGAGCTCTTCTTACCCCTATTCTTTCTTTATTCTTTTTCAAATCCCTCCATTAGTATCAAATTGGACAAGAGAGCCAAAAGTGAGGAACTTTTGGTAGTTGAACTTTGGGTTTGTGTTGGAGATGTATTCATATGTTTTTATGGATTATAGAAACTAAAATATTTTGCTTTGACTTTGAGGTTGCGTACTTTTGGTGAAGAGAATAATGGCTGAGTCATTATTCCTATTTTGATAGGATTTGGGGCGTGACAAAAACTATAGCAAGCTCTCATCTATTGTTGACAGGATGAACTCGATATCCTTGTAATACAAAAAAAATAAAAAATCATGTCTTTATATGATTTGGTGTTAACTATATAATGTGCGACTTATAAAATGATTACCATTTTGCAGATGTTAGACATGACCTAAGTATTTGCACATATATCCGTGTTGGTACTTAGACCTGAACATTTCGGCAGTCTGTTAGTTTTAAGACTTGGTCCTTGATGTTATGCTCTTTTCTAGACCCGATACTTTTCCCAAGGTGCAATTAAAGGAATTAAATGTAACATCTGGATGGTCCCGGATAAAAAAAGAAAATAAAATTTGCCACTCAAGACCGGACATAATTTATTTGGTAAGAGATGATCTAAGTTTACCTCTAGACAAGCCTACCATCATAAACCCGTGAGCGAAGTCTACGCGATGGCATGTCAAGGGTCAGTGCCAATGATCTTTTCGCTCATACGGGTCCAATTGACTAATCTGTGTTTTCTTTCTTCTTTTGAAATTTTGTCTTTATCTCACTTCAAGCTAGGGATCTCTGAACCTTCTTCATGGATTAACGTTCAGAAGTAGAAATTTTTCCTGGTGATCAGGAAAGTAATTGACATAATATAATGCCCTCGGAAGAGCCAAAAGACATGGAGGCCATAAAAATTTGTATACTTGACACCTTGATTAAATACATTATATGTCAATTTTTTAAGGAGGGGTCTTGTCAACATTTTACCAGCCCCAAAGCAGATATTCACTCATAAAAAAATAAAATAAAAATCATATCTATGTTTATTTCATGAAAATTATCAAAAAAGTCATAAGCCTATTACAATTATACCAATTTTGTCATAAGCTTTTTTTTTTTTTTTGCCAATTTAGTCCAAAAACCTTTTGTATTTATGCCAATTCAGTCAATCTGACTAATTTTGACCGACCAATGCTGACGTGGACACCGGTCAATTTAGGACTTTTTTGGGTAATTCTCCCAATTACTGTCACACCCCCAACTCTACAAGTACAGGTGCAATGACACGGTAGTCCTTTTATCCAAATGACACAGTTTCAAACATAACCATCAACAACCTATTATCGAAATATATATATATTAATATCTTTCATTTTTGTGAGATTTCGTTAGACTATCAACTATTTAAAATGTTAAACTTTTAAATGAAAGCGTAGTTTAATATTTAATTATTTTATCAATTTTCATATTGGTTATTTTGAGCCGCCTCTAAAGATCAATCGACATATATTCACGTTTGACAATAAGACTAGCAAAATGGACTGAAATCAAGGCTGAAATAAGCAAAGACAGAGCAGGCAACGTCTCGGATAAGCATCACAGCAGGTCAATTGAATGGTGCAATGAGAGGATCAAACACAGACGTCTTATTCTGAAGACGTAAGAATCAACCAAACGTCAATATGCAAGAATTTTACTCAAATTCACAGGTAGGTTTCACTAAAAAAATTGTCAAGCACATGGTAGACATTTTAATCTAATGATCTAAACGCAGGAATATGACAAAACACGAGGAGTTCAAACCGCTAGCAGAAGCTCGGTTACATAAGATTCAGACACAATCAGTACGTAGGATTCTCGGCCTCTCTTTTTAGCAAAAAAAGAGCAGATACGGTTCGTAAACTAAGGATGTTTGCCTGCAATGATTATCGATCGGACCAGAGCAAGACAGTCACAGAAGCAAACTTCGAAGACAGGAGGAATCAGCGAAAGAGTAAATGGCGAACTGCCGCTCAAGCTCTTCAGCGACCAATGACTGAGAACAGGGGGAACAGAGTCTTTATCTCGCGGTGGTGGAGATGGATTGAAGTGACGATCGACGGCGGCGACGGCGAGCGATGTCCGGAGAAGAAGAATGGGCTACGAATTCTAGAGAGAAGGGAACTCTGTCAGTCCGTGAGGTGCTATATGGTGTAACATGGTCCCCTTGCCAGAGTTCCTTCGCTCCTCAGTTCCTGCACATGCGCGCTTTATGGGCCAAGCTCTCACAGGCTTTAGAGGCTCCGACTTAAACTTGTGAATGTGGGCCTGTGCATAAGTCGCTTAAGCATTTTAAAGTTGGGCTTCATGGGCTATACTGACGGGCCGGTCAAATTCCTGATGGGCTTGGCTAGTGGTCTGGTTGGTGGACTGGGCCAACTTGAGCGAGTTAGACTTAATAAATGGGCTGAGGCAAATGGGATAAGGTCCTTACACGAATGGCCGAATTGGACTCTTTCGTTTATTGATTTATTATTATTTTTCATGGTTTTACAAAGACAGAAACTTGATTTATCTGCCGAAATTCAGCTGTCAACAATAAGTCACCGTATCAAATGATCCTCCTTTGAGAAAAAACGGAAAGATTAAACACATAAATCAAATGACATTAACCAAGAAAATGACTAGCAAGCATAGTAAGAACTTTAGTAAATTCAACTTTCCCATGTTGGTTCTCAGCATAATATGCTGTTTTATGAAAGAGAATTTGATTTCCTACTGCATGAACATAAAGGAAGATCTGAAAAGCAAAACTGATATGTATATTTTTCCCAAGAATCATTTGTCACGGTTCTTGTCCAATGAATCTCCAATTGCGGATTTTGTTTCAAATGTCATTACAACCGTCGTCTGTACAATTTGTGAGGTGACAAACAACCAAAGCAAATAATCAAGGCATGGATGAGAGCTAGGATTTGCATAAAGTTGTGAGAAGATTGTATCATTGTTTTACGAGAATCCATAAATGGGTTTCAGCTAGCGGTGTGAGCTTTGGATAAAGAAGAATCCTTATGGCAATTCAGATTTGAGTGTTCAACAGTAGTATATTTATAGGAAAAAGGCGCAAATGACCTGGGTTTTCAAGTTGATAATGGCTTTATAAATAGACGTGACGAGAGATTAGATGAAGAAAATGAAGTTCGACATAAATAACTATAAAAATACTATGAAGAAACAAATGCATTTGAGAAAGACTAGGAAATACCTAGCTCATTTTTTTTTAAGGGAAGTTCTAATATCTGCAGAAATTAAAAAACTTGCCAAACCAAGAGTTCCTACCCCTCCTAGGTTGCCTAGGCCGTCGCCTTCTCCTGGCATTTCCTTCAAACCAATCATGTTTCCAGGAGATGAATACATTTCCGATGACCACTCCAATCACCAAGCCGCTCCCATAACCCAAAAGAACAATTTTCCAATCAAGTTCAATTGGCGATCCCAGGCGTTCTTCTTGGTGGGTTGAAGGTTGTCTTGACTTATCCCTTGAATCTTGACATTTTGTGGATATGAATTCCCCACATAGTCCCAAGTTTCCTTTGAAAGAATCATTCGAAAACGTATCAAACTGTTTCCCTTTAGGCACAGACCCAGTAAGATTGTTGTAAGACATGTTCAAGAAAGAAAGGAACCCGAGTTCTGTTAACTTCTGGGGGATTTGTCCCGAGAGTTTGTTCAAAGAAAGGTCCAATGACTCAAGTGCTTTAAGATTCCCTAACGATGGTGGGATGTGACCAGTGAGGAGATTATTTGAAAGGTTCAATCCCCGTAGTCCTTTAAGATCACCAATGGCACCCAGGATCTCTCCTTCAAACAAATTGCTGGAGAGGTCAATGACTGTGAGGGCTTCTGATATCTTCGGGTAATACAATTTAAGGCCTTTATAAATCACTATCATGGAGAAATCGTAATTGCCATAGTAGGTGAAGGAAAAATACCATCTCGGCTGTAGGTTTTTGTGCATGTATGTAAAGTTTCCTGTCTCGGATTTCATGCCATTCAAAGATTGAAAGAAATCCACGGGCAACTTACCGACAAATGCATTAATAGAGAGGTCAAGTATTCGTAACTTAAGGAACGTCTGACTAGATTGAGGCCTCTCTATGACATGGTGGAATTTATTGGATCGTAAAATAAGGACACGAAGCTCCGGTAGAGATCCCAACCATGATGGGAAGCTGTCCACGATAAGATTGTTTGCAAAGTTGATGAACTCGAGCATCTTGCAATTGGCTAAGGACCTTGGTAAATTGCCTTGCAACTGATTGTCACTCAAATCAAGCATCATCAGCTGCGTCCCCCTCACTAGTAGCTCAGGAATGTTTCCGCAAAAATTGTTGCCTTTTAGGTTCAGTATCATGAGAGATTCGCTGATATTGCCTAAACAAACTGGAAGCACGCCAGTCAAATCATTAGAAGACAAGTCTAGTGTGATTGCTAATCTCAAATTGCAGATCCATGGTGGCAATGGTCCCGTCAGCCTATTGTTGGATACTATGTAGAACATTATGGGCGACGATGCTTCTGGGGATGGTCCTTGCAACATGTTATGAGATAGGTCTATTGTGTACATATGTAAAGGATTGATCGAGTAATATCGATCAAGACCAGTTACAAAGTTATGAGAGAGATTCAGGTATTCCATGCTATTAGAAGTGCCGTTCAACACCCAAAAGGGCACTTCTCCCCTAATGTTGTTATTCGATAGGTCCAACCAATGCATGCTCTCCTGGTTTTGTAAGAATGTCGGAAACTCGCTCAAATTACATGATGCCAGTCCTAGGACACGAAGCTGAGGAAGATTAACATTCGTGCTACTAGTGCGGCATGATAGCCTGTTAAATGATAGTTGCAGCACCATCAATTGTTTGAGCTTGAGAAAGTTGTCTAGCTCAACAGTGCCGCTGAATTTGTTTTTAACAAGGAAGAGGACCTGGAGATTTTGGAGTTGAGAGATTGATGAAGGTATCTCACCGTGGAATTTGTTGACCGCAAGGTCAAGAATGACCAATCGAGTCATGCTCATAAGCCAAGACGGTATATACCCTGATAGTTGATTACTTCGGAGGTACAATGTCGTCAGCCGAGTGAGGTTCCTGAGCTGAGATGGGATAGTACCGCTTAATTGGTTGCCAAGAAAGCTTAACTCCACTAGTTGAGACAAGTTTCCAATTGAAGGTGGAATCTCGCCATATAAATTCATTTTCTCGAGATACAAAGTGGCAAGCTTCTTAATCTTCCAAATCCAAGACAAAGAGGAAATGGTCTGGGCAGTGAATGGGCTCATGCCGACACCCAGGTATTCGAGGTTGCTAAGATTAGCAAATGATGCCGGGATGGATCCTGAGAAATTGCCACCACCTATGCCAAGGTGACTCAAGGAAGGAAGGTTTCCAATTGATGAGGGTAATGACCCTGAGAATTGGCAACCGCTTATGTCAAGATAACTCAAGGAAGGAAGTTTTCCAATTGATGCGGGTAAAGACCCTGTCAAATTGCATGTTTCGGACTTAAGATCCAAGAATTCCAAGGAACGGAGATTATCGATTGAAGCGGGTAGCTTTCCAGAAAAGCTCGTGCCAGGCACTCGCAGTAGTTTAAGAGGACTACTTGAGTTGAAGTAAGGCAATTGTCCTATGAGAGCTTTATTGTCAGCCACCCCGAGATATATCAACTTTGGTAAATTGAAAATGGCGGACGGGAATACACCGTGCAGGTCGCACACATCCATTTGCAGCGCTCTTAGGGAAGACAGATTGGCCAAAGTGTTGGGCACTTTGGCCGACATAGCAACGACACCAAGGGACAGTACTTCCAGGCTGGTCAGATTTTGAGCTAGGCTTCTCAGGCCTAGTGGTTGCATTTCCAACAAACGTGTAGAAGTATATGGATCGAGATTGCAACACAGGTCAAGGTGCACCAACCTTGTCAGCTTGAAGATTTCTGATGGGACTCGACCGGAAAATACGGAATTAGAGACATCGAGATAAGTCAATCTCAATAGATCTCCAATTCGAGACGGTATCTGAGAATAGTTGAAGTGATTGTTGCTGAGATCGAGCTTTTCAAGGTGAGCAAGCTGGAAGAGGGTACTGTTGCTGTCGATGGAACCATAGAGAAAACTACTTCTCAAGTTGAGAATAATTACATGGCCGGTGTTCTCGTCACACTCGATTCCATCCCAGGAGCAGCAATCCCGACCTTTATTCCAGGATAGAGTCTTGGGACGAGCGAGAGGACCACTCGAAACATTGGCTACGTCGTATCTCTCTTTAAACTGCAGCAGTGCAGATATTTCGTTCTCGAGACACAGAGGTTTTACAGAACGAGAGAGATTGTGAGCACCAATAGGATGTGACCACAAGTACAAGAAAAGCAAGTTTATGGACATGCAGAAGCACGAGGAGCGAGCCATTTTATTTCAAATAAGATAACTCTGTTTGATGGGCAGAGCATATGAGAATGAAGCAGATTTTATAGGCGGTGCTTGGAGTCTAGGGGTCTGAACACGCCTCATCTCATGCTATAATGCGTCAAATTGATGACTTTGCGAGTGATGTAATACGTAGAAATATGTGTAATACATCTGAGTCAATGAAATGGTACGAATCGAAAGTCAAAATTGAAGACTTTGATTGCTCATCTCGACTTTTCTGTTTGCAACGTTAGTGCTGTTTCCACTTTGAATTTATGATTTGTGATCACTTCCCTTGGTCACTGATGAGGAATATAACTTTATGTTATGTAATGCGTTTAGAGAAACTATGACAGCTAAGAGTTTTGAACCGTCTTACTTATTGAGAGTGATATCAGAGGTAGAATAAAGACAATTATCTATGAGCAATTAGACATTTGTATTGTTGCTTAATATTTTCTTATTGCTTGTTCTATGTATATTCCGAAACAAATGGAAAACGGAAACAAAATAACATTGTTGTTGGCATCATCAATTCTTATGCATACTTCGTTTTATAAATCTCTAATCCATGTATGAGAAATAAAAGAGATATACATTTTTGGTGATAAACATTTAAAAAAACATTAGTTTTCTTGTTTCTTTTAAGGCAAATTTCTATTTTATTCAAATGTGTCTTTCTGACTTTGTGCAGTGCAATGCTACCGGGGAAGTAGATTTTATAGGCGGTGCTTGGTGCATAGGGGGTAAGAGCATCCCGCATAGCACGTTATGATGCATCAAAATCAATGACTTTGCTAGTGACAAAAGACACAAAATACGGGCAATGCATATGAATATTTTAGTGCATAACAGCATGACTTGTGCAGTGCCATAACGTGTAGCTACCGGGGAGCATAAGAAAACACTTTAGGCCGAATAAACAAATGGTTGATTGACTGAAAATTCAGCCAATAGATTTGTATTTACATGGAAGACTTGGGTCAGTAGTTAGGCCAAAAATGTCAAATCGAGGGGTCATATAGCAATAGTAAGATGGCTCCCTTTACAAAAAGTATCTCACTGAGAAGATAAGATGAAGAGTCTGCATGGTTAATAGAGAGTCAGAGGTCATTCCCTCCATCATAGGCAAATGTATCCATTCACAAGTTGTGACAACGGGAAAAAAGATTTTGGTTTATTTTGGTGCATGACAGCATGACTTGTGCAGTGCCGTAACGTGTAGCTACCGGGGAACATAAGAAAACACTTCAGGCCGAATAAACAAATGGTTGATTGACAGAAAATTCAGCCAATGAATTTGTATTTGCATGGAAGACTTGGTCAGCAGTTGGGCCAAAAATGGCAAATCAAGGGGTCATATAACAACAGTAAGGTGGCCCCCTTTACAAAAAGTATCTCACTGAGAAGACGATGAAGAATTTGCAAGGTTAATAGAGAGCTAAAGGTCATTCCCTCCATCATAGGCAAAATTGAAGAGTTTGGTTGCTTATTTGGCCCGTTTCATTCACCCAGTAGTTGCTTTGGGTGTGACCATTTTGTTTGCAACATTAGTGCTATTTTCACTTCAAATTCACAATCGGCGAATATTTCCTTTGGTTACTAATAAGGAATGTACTTTCTATTGTATAATGCTTTTAGAGAAATTAAGATTGTTCAAAATTTGGAACAGTCTCCCTTATCGAGATAGAGAGAGACGCGGAATTGGCCATTGTCTTGTGTAGATTGTTGCTCCCAAACAATTACAGGCGTTTGGATTGTGCATTAGCCTAACATCGTTGCCTAATATTTTCCCATTGCTTGGTTTCTTTATGCCGAAAATAATAGAAAGCAGAAAATATACTGATATCTAGAAAAGAACTTAATTTCAAAGTATGTTTGGTTGTAGTTTGCAAATAATATGGAAATCCGTTTGTTGTAGGAAAATAATGAAATTCACATTTGAGAATAAGTCTCGAGTGCAACCCTGGTCCCAAGTTCGGGCGCCAGAAACCCAGGCCCGGGCACCAATCCCTAGCCCGGCCTCGGGGTAAAAATTCTGAGAACATGGATGCACGGACGCCTCAACCTTCTTGAGATCCTCTCTTTCAGTCTTCTTGGCATCTACAAGCATTACCATACCGCAAACGAGGTCCCCATTTGCCGATGAATAAAACACGAGTTTTTCAGATTATAATACTAATGATACATGGAGTTAAACCTCTTATAGCACTAAAGACCTCATCAGTGGCGATCCAGTCATAGGCTATAATACTTAACCGGACGAACGTGAATTAAGCCTCTAAAATTTGTACTTAAGGTAGTGACCCTTCGGTATTTCTTACTTGATCTCACTACAAATAGAATTAAAAACCAGATAAAGTACCTGAACGGAAATCCGGGCATGTCGACAAAGGCGCAACCAAGCTTGCATTGCCGTGATCAAAGGGAAAAAAAACTTGAGATGTCTTAAATCTTTTGAACGCAATTCAAGGAACAAAATAGGCACTCATGCATTTCTTCTTGCTCAATAAGTCTTAACTTCGTGTCAAGATTAATTAAACTCAAATAGACATGTTGAAGATAAATCATCCACAGGCAATTCAATGACTCATCTACTTTTCCTTGGGCTTAGCCGTTCTGTTCATATCGCCTAGTTGAGTAGAACCAGAGCAAACTGTTTGCGATTGTGTATGCGGTACCACATTTTTTCGTGCAATACACGAAGTTTTGTCTTAACTAAGCATAAAAGATGATTGTGTATAAGCAATTAGACATTTGTATTGTTGCTTAATATTTTCTTACTGCTTGTTCTATGTATATTCTGAAACAAAATAACTTTGTTGTTGGCACCATCAATTCTTATGCATATTTCGGTTATAAATCTCTAATCCATGTATGAGAAATAAAAGAGATGCATTTTTGGTGATAAACATTTAAAAAAACATTAGTTTTCTTGTTTCGTATAGCGATTGTAATTAGATTACCCAACAAATTTTATGGATTTCTATCTTATTCTCAAATGTGTCTTTCTGACTTTGTGCAGTGCAATGCTACTGGGGAAGTAGATTTTATAGGCGGTGCTTGGTGCATAGGGGGTAAGAGCATCCCGCATGGCACGCTATGATGCATCAAAATCAATGACTTTGCTAGTGAAAAAAGACGCAAAATATGGGCAATGCATATGAATATTTTAGCGCATGACAGCATGACTTGTGCAATGCCGTAATGTGTAGCTACCGGGGAACATAAGAAAACACTTCAGGCCGAATAAACAAATGGTTGATTGACTGAAAATTCAGCCAATAGATTTGTATTTGCATGGAAGACTTGGGTCAGCAGTTAGTAAGATGGCCCCCTTTACAAAAAGTATCTCACCGAGAAGAAAAGATGAAGAATCTGCATGGTTAATAGAGAGTTGGAGGTCATTCCCTCCATCATAGGCAAATGTATCCATCCACAAGTTGTGACAAGGGGAAAAAGGTCTATGAAATTGAAGGCTTGATAGAGTACCACATGGCACTCTGAAGTGTGAGTTTTGCATAGCCATTATTTTTATGTTCGCTTTGTAAAGTCTCTTATACTAGCAAATCTCTGCTTTTATGCTTAATTTGGTAACAAATCCCAATCACTAAGCAATAAATAATAGATTTATTTATTTTTGTAATAATATCCAAGCAAATCACTTGTTCTTATGCATATTTGGTAATAAATCTCTAACGATATATTGAAAATAAAGACCTGACAACATTAAAACATAATTCTTTCATGTATAAAGAGATTCTAAGTAGATGTGCGATCAAAGTTATTGGGTAGGTTAAATTCTATTTTTGTTCTCAAATCTGCTTTCCTACGTGTGTTCAGAGCAATGCTACTAGGGATGTAGGGCGCTTGGTGCACAGGGGAAAGCGAGCGTGCCGCATTGCACACTACGATGCATCAAAATCAATGACTTTGCCGGAGATAAAACACACAAGACACGGACAATGCGACACGGGCAATGCACTTGAATCTTTAGGTGCATGAGAATGACTTTGTGCAGTGCCGTATAGGGTTAACTCTTGGGGAACATAAGGAAAATCTTCCTGCCGAAATTGACAAATAGATATGCATTTGCATGAAAGACTTTGAGTCAACAATTAGTTCAAAAATTTGCAAACCAAAGGGTGTCATTTAGCAGCATGTGATGTTCCCTTCACAAAAGGTCATTCTGTAGGAAGATAAGATGAAGGGCTTATGTTTCATAAGACCGTTTGAGGTCATTCCCTTCCTTCTAGGGAAATGACCGCAGCAAACAAGTTGATGAAAGGTTACAAATCAGGGGTCAAAAATCGAAGACTTTTGTTGCTCATTTTCAAAAAGTCATATAGCAAAAACCCCTTCACGGCCGTGACTTTGCTGAGTTCGTGGCTGCCCCTCAATGCTAACCCTGCTGCCGATTATCCGCTGCAGTGACACATCAGTCTTCGACGACCTTCGCAGCCTCCAAGCAAGACCCCACAGCAATTCTAATGATTTTCAGTCCAGTGGTCATCCAGTGACGCCAGCAAGTCCCGTCCAGCGAGCCCCGCTGCCCAGCGAGGAGCACCGCGTCCCTACCCGCCCTGTGTTCCAGTTCGTGTCCGCAAAACCCAATTCAAGGTCAACAAAGGACTTTTTCCTCATTCTGATAAGGTGAGGACGTGAGCAGAAGGGAGAGAGAGAAAGTTAGAGGGAAAAGAATAAAAAAAGACGAAAGGGAGGATTTTCCTTCTCAGAGGAATACACAATTCACGATTGAGAAGCCCAACACATTCGAAAGTCATGATTCATGAAGTCTTCATGAGCTTTTCTTGACCACTGTGAAGATCCACGTTCATGGACACCTTATCCGCATGTCCTGCAAATAAAAAAGAAAAGGCCAAAGGAGGAAAACTTGGAGATAGAGGAGAGCTTCCCTACACCCTCGGAGACGATTTCAACATGCAGAAAGTGCCAAAGGAGAAGGCCCGCCGAGACGACCAACAGCCTGTCATTGAACCACCGCTGTCCGTGACCCGCACGGAACCCTTTGCCTGCTGCACCCCCGTGAACCAGGCCCTTCGTCACGCCGTCCCTGAAGCGTGATCAAGTCGCAAATCAGGGACCCATCATCATGCATCATTGACGATGAAGCTGTTCTAGTCCCGAGCCGTGAGTCCCTACGTGATCTCGCAAATCATCCATGAACCATCACCGTTGACGCCACCGAGAAGCTGATCGCCAAGTCATCCGTTGAGTGGATTCCATTCGATTCAAATTTGGTAACATTATTTACGAAATTAGGTAATTATCTTATCTAAATTTGATTAGGATATTTTATTACCTAATATATGCTTTTCAATATCTTATGTGCATATTTGAATTATCGGCGTATTCCTAATTATGATTTATGGCCTAATCCGCAACCGCACATCAATTTTTTATTCCATCTATAAGGCTTTAGATGGAATAATTAATTGCGCGGGAATAAAATTGATATCTTGATCTTTAAGACTTAAAATTAATTTATCGATTTTATTAACGAAACAATCAATATCGTTTCCAAATTCGAACAATGGACAATATTTTTGATGACCATGGATGATTTGGTGTTTATCTTTTAATTATTTTATTTATTTCAAAAATACTAAAAAAATTGCATTTGCATATCATGTTGATTAGAATTGATTTCCTAGATAAAGTTGCATGGTAGAATAGTTTTTTTAAAAATGCATGTAGTATCTAGGTTAGATAATATTTTTTGGATTAAATTGCATGATGAGATAATTTTCTAAGTTAAGATAGGATTATAATCCTAACTTAAATTAGATAATATCTTGCTTTAGGTAGATTTTTATTTTTATCAATTTTTAATTTCGAATTTTTATAAAAATACAAAAAAAAAATCATGCATATGTCATCTAGAATTAGGTTCATGAAATTGTTGTTAGGTCC
This sequence comes from Eucalyptus sideroxylon x Eucalyptus melliodora, assembly GCA_016097485.1. Lineage (NCBI taxonomy): Eukaryota > Viridiplantae > Streptophyta > Magnoliopsida > Myrtales > Myrtaceae > Eucalyptus > Eucalyptus sideroxylon x Eucalyptus melliodora. The sequence goes on along the minus strand of CM027834.1, from coordinate 4,321,515 downwards.
ATTTGATTAGAAATTGCCCATCATTAGAATTAGGTCATTTGGTTAATTTAGATTGCACATTTAATTATTGCATTTCTTTAGAAATTACTTTACTTATGTCATATAGCTTAGGTTATATTGCCATGCCCTATCATTTCATGTTAGATTAGTAACATTGCATTGTATATAGATCAGATTCTCATTAAACAAGTAAAAACAAAAATTGAGTGATTGCGTATTAATTAGAAATCATATCTAGGACTGTTGATGTGAATTCTGATCTAACAACACTGCATTTTTTTTTAATTTTCTTTCTTGGGTGTTAAATTGGTGATTTGCGCACCGCATGATCACCTCACATGTTAGGGAAGTGAATTAAAATTAATTCAATTTGCTTGCAAAACATTTTTTCGAAATAAAAAGAGAAGTGTACTGAAAGGGCATTAGAAAAGTTTAGTGTAACCAAATCCCCGTACCCAAAGTCTCTGGTTCATAGAAGTAAAATAATTCTCTAATCGACTTACGCTAAACTGATTAGTGGCGACTCCCTTTTGCATGCTAAATATTTGAACCTAAATCGCGAATTGGTATAGGCTTGAGAGAGCCTGAGCTAAGTCAGACTTAGTAGTCCATTAACCTAATTTTAGGTGGTTCACCCAATATTTAGGTCACAACAATGGTCTCCTTTACAAAAAGTTCGAAGATAAGATGAAGGGGTTATGTGGTTCATAAGACCATTTGAGGTCATTCCCTTCATTCTAGGGAAATGTATCCCAAACAAGTTGATGAAAGGTTACGAATCAGGGGTTGAAATCAAAGACTAGTTACTCATTTAGCCCCTTCCTTTCGCTCAATAATTGCTTTGGGATGGACCTGGTTGTTTGCAATATTAGCATTGTTTTCAAGTTGAATGCATAATCTGCATGAGGAATGTAATTTATATCGTGTAATGCTTTGCAAAAAGGGATAAATACATAAATAGTCTATGAACTTTAGCTCAATGCGCTATGGTTATCCCTAAACCTTTAATTTATTCAATGCGTATCTAAATTTTTTGTACATACTTAATCAAGTCCCTAAACTATAGAGAAAAGTTCAATATTGTCCATGAACTTGAATTAATTGAATGACAATATTAATTTTTTTATATATAATTTATGGACTAGATTGAATGTGTATTAAAAGTTAGTGAATCGCATTGAATTAACTTAAAAGTTTAGGGATGATAGTACACACTAGGTTAAAGTTCATAGATTACATTGAACAAATTAAAGGTGCGTTTGGTTCAGCATTTTGAAAACCCATTGGAAAAATGCAAAGTAGTTTAGCCTAAAGGACTTTAGGCAAATATAAATGTTGTTTGGTAAACTATGCTTTGAGAAGCAACTTTGAAAGAAATACCGTTTGGTAGAAAACACATTGAAAAGCCCTTTAGGTGATTAATATTATTTTTTTAATTTCATTTGTTTAAAATTGAAAAAAAAAATTATGCAACTTTTTTAAATATAAATTTTACAATAATATTAAAAAAATCAAATGCATATATAATTTTTTTTAAAAAGAAAGACCAAACACTTCATCGGAAATTTTCAATTTTTATTTTCTTAAAATTGAAAAAAAAAATAATGTATGTAACTTTTTAAATATAACTTTGGACAATAGTGCTAAAAAAAAATCAAATACAAATATATAATTTTTGTTTAAAAGATCAAATCCTTCGTCGAAATTTTTTAATTTTTCTTTGTTTAAAATTGAACAAATAATGTATGCAACTTTTTAAATATAAATTTGAAAATAATACTAAAAAATCAAATACATACACACACACACACACACACACACACACACACACACACACACACACACACACACACACACACATATATATATATATATATATATATATTTAAAAAAAGACCAAACCCTTCATTGGAATTTTTTTAATTTTTAATTTTTAAAATTGAAAAAAATAATGCATACAACTTTTTAAATATAAATTTTGACAATAGTGCTAAAAAAATCAAATACATATATATAATTTGAAAAAAAAAAACCAAATCCATTGTCGGAATTTTTTAATTTTTACTTTTTAAAAATTGAAAAAATAATGTATGTAACTTTTTAAATATAAATTTGAAAATAATGCTAAAAAATCAAATACATACATACATATATATATAATTTTAAAAAAAACAAACAAACCGTTCTTTGGAATTTTTTAATTTTTACTTTTTTAAAATTGAAAAAAAATAATGTACGCAACTTTTTAAATATAAATTTCGACAATAATGCTAAAAAATCAAATATATATGCTAAAAAAATCAAATATATAAAATATATATTTTTAAAAAGACCAAAATATATTTAATTTTTTTTAGCATTTATGTAAATTTGATTTTTTAGCATTATTTGGACATTTTAAAAAAATAATAACAAGGGCAAAATAAGGAATTTGAAAAATGAGTGATAATAGTTTTGGAAAAAAAAAATAAGTTTAAGCATTTGGCCAAATGCTGAAAGTTCAAAGCTAGTCCTTATTAGCATTGGGTTTTCAGCCTTCCCAATGCTGACTTTCACTTGAAAGCTTGTTCAAAATGGTTGTCAAACGGTCCAATATTTCCCTAAGGGACTTTGGAGGCTGAAAGTTCATTGGGAATACTGAACCAAACGCACCCTAAAAGTATTGGTAGGACATTACACATAGGATCAAAGTTTATAGACCACTTATCTCAAAATTAGGATTGTTCGGAGTTTTGAATAGTCTCATTTAGTGAGAGGGAGAATAAAGGTGGAATTGGCCTTTGTCATTCTTTAGATTGTTGCTCATGGGGTGATTGTTTGTGTTATAAAGTGTTTGCATTGCTTAATAGCCTACGTTGTTGCCTAATATTTTCCTAGTGCTTGTTTTGTTTATGCCAAAATAGATAGAAACCAAAGACAAAAATTATACTATTGTTGGCACCATCAAGATCGAAAATATAAGTACAGAAAAGCAAAAAAAAAAAAAAAAAAAAAACCCAAGTTTCATCATTGAGAACTGGTAACAAAGAGATGTTGTCGAGCAAGCTAAGATCTAGATGTGAGAGTACGACAGATACATATTAATCTTGCAATCTACAAGCAGAATTAGGCTCACTTTACCTTCAATCCTAATGGATGTTTGGGATGTGTTGGAGAAAACTTCTTTATTGTTTTGAAGTTGATAAAACATTTTCATCAGTCTAGTTTGAAGATTTCCAGACTCTGTCATCAAAGTCTAAAGATCGCCAGACTTAAGACTCAAAATTTGCCCTCATTTACAGTTTGCAAAACGAAGATTGAAAACTTAAGCAAATGCAAATTTATCTTCAAGGGATTCGGTTCGTATGATTTTGGAAAGACCTTATGGCTGGAGATAGCATCTACTTATATTTGTTGGATCAAATCCGATATGCAAATCTTTTGAATGGCGAAGTATACTTGGAAGGTTCTACTTATGGAAACCAAGATCCTGATTGTATGGGTGAACATGATTGATGGGCTATCATCACATTCCTTAAACGACTCAAGATATCCTTAATTGATTATGTCCAACGGGAATATTGGAAGAACTCCTTTGGTAAGTGACAATGGTCGTAAAGGCATGGAGGAGTATTTAAGGACGACTCTTTGATTGTTTGTGAGTGTGTGAGAAAAATTTCAAAATCCGAAACTTCTTAGTTCTTTGATATATCAATCGTTGAGCTTTACTTGTACTCAAAAGAGAGATAAAATACTTATGAGACTTTGAGAAAGTGTAGTAGAGTCTCTACACTATAAAGTCCAGGACGTAAGACTGTAACATCTCTTCTGATTCCTAGTGAAATCCAGCCAGTGGGCTGTCAACGCGGGAGAGTGGACGTAGGCTTGATCTAAGCCGAACCACTATAAACATTGTGTTTTCATTCTCTTATCCCTAAACTCCTTACTTTAATTTACAGCTTCATATAACTGTTCATTGCTGTTCATGTTGCTAGCAAATTATTTTGAAGTTTCGTAAAAATTACATTATCACCTATTCACCCCCTCTAGGTGATCTTACTAGCTCTTTCAATTGGTATCGGAGCTTGTGTACTCGTTTTATTGAAGTGTTTTTACTTATGAGCTAAAAATCTATGGCTAGTATTTTGGTTCCAGGTTTGGTTGGAGGTCAAAGCAACACCATACCTCCTTACTTTAATGGAAAGGAACACGATGTTTGGAAAAATAAGATGAATGCATTCTTAAGATCGAAAGATTCCCTGGAATGGGATGCGGTAGAAAAATGAATTATTTCTAAAGCTACATCAGTCTCAGAAAGAGGAAAATAAGTTATAGAAGCTGGTGAAATGACACAAGAAGAAATAACCAAGAGACAAGCTCTTGATACTAAAGCAATCTACTCTTTTTACTGTGCTTTATCTCCTACTGAGTATAACAGAATTTCATCTTATAAAATAACCAAAGAAGTCTTGGATATGTTGCATGTTACCTATGAAGGAATTGATCGAGTTAAAGAAACAAAAATTAATATCTTGTTTGGATAGTATGAAGCCTTCAAGATGAAACTAGGAGAATCAATTACTGACATGTTTAGTCGTTTCACAGAAATTATGAATGGTCTATCATATCAGGGACAACCAATCTCAAGACCAATGAAGGTCAATAAACTGCTGCGTTGACTTTTCAAATATTGGAATCATGTGAAGACTTCCATAAGAGAAACCCAAATGATCGTGCCTCTTATAGTTGATGAACTTGTAGGCACATTTCAGTCTTATGAAGTGTAGCAACTCAATGAAGAAGAAGATCCCAAAGGTAAGAAGTCAATTGCTTTAAAGTCTAACGATGATTCTGATGATACAGATTCTGAAGATGACATGGATGATGAAGAGCTAGCACTCATGATAAGGAGATTTAGGAAACTGAACAAAAAGGGAAGAAGATTTAACTGGAAGAAGCAAGACACTCAAAAATTTCAGAATAAATTAACTAAAGATGACGAGGTTAACATAAATATGGTATGTTTTGAATGTAAGAAAAAAAGACACATGTAAGAAAAAAAGACACATAAGACCTAACTGCCGTCTGTTGAAGAAAAAGAAAGCAAGAACTGAGAAATTCAAAAAGGCTCTCAAAGCAGAGAGATGGAGTGATATAGAATGTGAGAAAAGTGATGAAGAGTATGCCAACATATGTTTAATGGCAAACTCATAATCGACTCAAATTTTGGAACGATTCAGACTTAGACTCGAGAAAGTGAAATCAAGATTAGTAAGGAAACGTTTGATAACGATTATGTTCTTGGAAGTTGATTTTGACTAGAAATGATTATTTTTTTATTATATTCCCGAGAACTAATTCTGAGTAAAAAAACGCGTTTGGTAACTGTCTAAAATTTTTTATTCTGGAATAGAATTGCGTTTCATACCGTGTTAATTGACTCTGTTCCAAATTAATTTCTTTTAGTTTTTAAATATTTTTTTTTTTACTTTTTTTTTCTTTTTTCTCCATTTTCTCCTATTCTTCTTCTTCTTCTTCATATGGCTTGTCACCGGTCTAGCAACGCTCACTAGAGCGTCACCGGCCCTCGGTGAGGTCGGCCCTCGTAGACCGAGCCTCGCCAAAGCAACTCGGCGAGGCTTGCCAGCCCCTGTCGAGGCTTGGGCTCGCCGGATCGGCGAGGTCGAGCCTCACCGGTGGCCATGCTGGCCTCGCCGAGGCCGGGCGAGGCCGTCTAGCCACCGATGGGGTTGTGTGAGCCTCACCGGTGGCCGTGCAAGCCTCGGCGGGGCTGTTCGAGGCTAAGCCCTGCCGGTGACTAGGCCGGCCTCGCCGGGCTAGGCGAGGCCGTTTGGCCACGGGCGAGGCCGAGCCTCGCTAGTGACCGGGCTTGCCTCGGTGAGCTCATCGGACCTCGCCCGGCCTAGCGAGCCTTCGGCGAGCTTGCCGGATCGGCGGACGGCGACTAGTGGCGGGCGGCGGCGGACAGCGGCGAGCGGTGGTGGATGGCAATCGTGAGATGTCGGAAGGAAAGAATGAGACTTTCATTGTTTTGATTCTTTTTTTGATTCTCGGATGGAGAATCACATTTTTTTTTCTCAATTCTCTTCCCAATCTGTTCTCGGGAACAAAAATTTTACCAAACGCGATTCTCGTCCCAAACTGATTCTGGGAATAAAAAATTAGAATCAGGCACTGTTTGGCACGTTGCCAAACATGCCCTAATTTAAAAATTCCTACTAAAGTTTCGAAGTATATATATGAACTTTGACTTGGTCTCAAAACCTCTCTTAAAAGTATCTTTGAGCTAAAAGGGAAAATTCTAAACCGAAGTAACAAGAAATCTTTTTAAAAGAAAAGTTTGAAAATCTAGATAAAAATTTTGTTGTTTTAAAAGAAAATGCATACCCTATTTCAAAGGAAAACACATTATTGAAAGAGGATATTTCAAATATTACAAAAAGATTTTCAATAGAATTTAAAAAGTTGGAAAAGATTCTCTCAGCTCAAAGACCTTATTTCAACAAATCTGATTTGGGAATGACACCATAAACTATTTCTTTAATTGATTTCCCAAAAGTAAAGGAAAGAATTAAACAAAGACCTACAAAAACATTTTACAGAAATCATTTTCAAAGAGTTTTTGTAAAACCCGTTGGCCAAAGTGCTCTCAAATGTTCAAAGTGTAATAGCTCAAAACATTTTGAGAAAGAATGTCCTATGGTTTGGAGACCTGTTAAGAAGGAATGGGCAAAGACTGTTTTTTGTACTAACTCCCCTGGATCCAAGAAAATGTGGGTACAAAAAAAAAAAAACTTGAGTTCTTTTTATAATTATAGGTCACTATCAAGAAAAAGATTATGTGGTATTTGGATAGTGGCTGCTCGAGACACATAATTTTCTTATAGGAAATTTATAAAACTCATGCAAATTAATGGAGGAAAATTTTCTTATAGGAAAAGTTTCTTTTAGTGGAAATAGTAAAGGAAGAATTGTTGGATATGGAACTGTGAAGATTGGAAGTCTTACAATCAACAATGTCTCTTTGGTGGAAGGATTGAATTACAATCTACTCAGCATCAGTCAATTGTGTGACACTGGATTCAAAATTAACTTCCAAGAAGGCATTTGTTCGGGAACTAGTAAAAATTTGTCTCAATCTTTTACTGAACGAAGACATGAGAATATTTATCTTCTGGATATAAAATCAGAAAGTTCTCAGTGTTTAATATCTATTCAAGATGAAGCAAATCTCTGGCATAGAAAACTTGCCCATGTCAATATAAAGCAAATTGCCAAGATCTCCTCTAAGAAGCTTGTTCGTGGATTGCCCAACCTAACGTATCAAAAGTCTGACTTATGTACACCATGTGTTTTGGGAAAACAGGTTAGAAATTCTTATAAACCAATAAATAAAGTTTCTACTAATCGAGTTTTGCAGTTTCTACATTTGGATCTCTTTGGACCAACTAGAACTCAAAATATTGGTGGAAAGAGAGATCGTCTAGTAATTGTGGATGATTATTCTCGTTTTACATGAGTATACTTCTTGGCAAGTAAGTCTGAAACATTTTCTTATTTTTCAAAATTTGCAAAGAAAGTTTAGAATGAAAAAGGATATGTTATTTCAAGTATTAGGACAGACCATGGAGGTAAGTTTGAAAATCAAGACTTTGCAAAATTCTGTGATGACTTTGGTTTTCAATATATTTTCTTTTTTCCATTTACTCCAAAACAAAATGGGGTTGTGGAAAGAAAAAATAAATCTTTGCAAGAAATTGTTAGAATTCTTTTAATTGAAAGTAACATTTCATCTCGTTTTTGGGCTGAAGTAGTTTCTACAGTTTGTTATATCATTAATAGAGTATTCTTAAAGCTTATTTTGGAGAAAATTTCTTATGAGTTATTCAAAGGAAAGAAGCCAATTGTTTCTTATTTCCATGTGTTTGGTTCAAGTGTTTTATTTTAAAGAATGCAAATGATCAAACTGGTAAGTTTGAAGAAAGATCAGGCGAATGAATTTTTCTTGGCTACTCAACTTCAAGCAAAACCTATAGAGTATTCAATAAGAAGAGTAAGTCTGTGGAAGAATATATGAATGTCAAGTTCCAAGACTCAATGCAGAATCAATTGAATCAGGCTCAATTTGAAGAATCTGAGGCCCTGTTTGGCAACACTCCAAACAGTGACTAATTCTGATTTTTTGTTCCCAAAATCAGTTTGGGACGAGAATCGCGTTTGGTAAAAATTTTGTTCCCGGGAACAAATTTGTTCCCAGAATCAGTTTTGGAGAAGATTTGAGAATAAAAAAAAAGTTGATTCTACGTCCGAGAATCAAAAAAAGAATCAACACAATAAAACTCTTCTTCTTTCCTTCCGCCATCCCGCGACCATCGCCCACCACCGCCCGCCGTCGTCCGCCGCCGCTCACCACCGCCGGCCGCCGGCCGCCGGTCCGGCGAGCTCGCCGAAGGCTCGCCCAGCCACCGGCGAGCCTCGCCGGGGCTGGGCGAGGCCCGCCTGGCCACCGGCCGAGGTCGCCTAGCCTGACCGGTGGCTAGGCGGGCCTCGCCCAGCCCCGGCGAGGCCCGCCTGTCCACCGGTGAGGCGAGGCCTCGCCAGATCTGGCGAGGCCGAGGCTCGCCGGGGCTAGGCGAGGCCCGCCTAGCCACCGGCCGGGCTCGCCTAGCTCGATCGGTGGCGGGCGGGCCTCGCCCGGCCCGGCGCGCCTCGCCCGGCCTCGGCGAGGCCCGCTGTCCACGCCGACGCTCGGCCTCGCCCGGATCGGGGAGGCCGAGCCTCGGCGGGGCTGGGCGGCGTCGCCGGTAGGCCGGGCGAGTTCTGGCGGCGACGCTCGGCCGACGAGGGCCAGCCTCGCCGAGGGCCGGCGATGCTCTGGTGAGGTCGCCGGCCCTCGTCCGGCCGGTCGCCGGTCCGGCGACCGGCCACAAGAAGAAAAGAAAAATAGGAGAAAAAGGAAAAAATGAAAAGAAAAAATGAAAAAAGAAAAGGAAAAAAGGTAAAAAGGTAAAAAAAAAAAAAAAAAGTAGAAAAAATTATTTAAAAATAAAAAAAATAATTTGGAACAGAATCAATGGACACGTTATCAAACACAATTCTATTCCAGAATAAAAAATTTTAGACAGTTACCAAACACGTTCTTTTACTTAGAATCAGTTCCCGGGAACAGAATCAAAAATAATCATTTCTTGTCAGAATCAGTTCCTGGGAACAGAATCTTTGCCAAACGCGCCCTGAACCTACTCCAAATTCTACAAAGTCTACTTCCCTCGAAGTGGTTTAGAAGTTCAACAAGAAGATGAACCAAAAGATTCAACTAAAACAGAGGAATAGCAAACTCACAAATCAACCAGCAATTGGAAGCATAAGTCAAGTCATCCCAAGGAACTTATCATTGGCAACATTGATGAAGGAATTCGTACCAGATCCAAAAGACGTGAAGAGTCTAGTGCTTTAGCACTTATTTCTGAAATAGAACTTAAAAGTATAGAAGAAGCCTTAGTTGATGAAAGCTGGATTGAAGTCATGCAAGAAGAGCTCAGACAGTTCAGCATTAATGATGTTTGAGAACTTATTCCTAAACCCAAAGGTAAGTCTATTAGTGGAATTAAATGGGTGTTCAGGAACAAGATGGATGAGAAAGGAAAAGTGGTCAGGAACAAAGTAAGACTTGTAGCCAAATGATATACACAAGAAGAATGGATAGATTATGACGAGACGTATGCACAAGTAGCGAGGTTAGAAGCAATTAGATTATTACTTGCTTTTACTTGCTATAAAATTTTTAGGTTATTCCAAATGGGTGTAAAAAGTGTATTCCTAAATGGATTTATCCAAGAAGAAGTTTTTGTGGAACAATCACCTGGTTTTGAAGATCCAAGAAAACCAGACTCAGTTTTTAGACTGAAAAAGGCTTTTTTATGGATTAAAGCAGGCACATCGAGCTTGGTATAATAGGTTAAGTAAATTCCTAATTCAAAATGGTTTTAATAAAGTTAAAGTAGACATTACCTTGTTCATTAAAAGAGAAGGTAAAGATTTTCTACTCGTTCAAATCTATGTTGATGATATTATTTTCGGATCACCTAATGAAAATCTATGCAAGAAGTTTTCTAAGTCTATACAGAATGAATTCGAGATGAGCATGATGAGTGGATTAACCTTCTTTCTCGGATTACAAGTCAAACAATTGAAGGAATTTTTATTCACCAAGAGAAATATGCGAAAGATCTCATCAAGAAGTTCTGATTGGAAAATTGCAAAAAAAAACTGAAATACCTATGTCAAGTTCTTCAAAGCTGGATAAAGATAAAGAAGGAAAGAGTGTAGACCAGAAGTTATACATGAGTATACTTGGTTCATTTCTTTACCTTACTGCATCTAAACCTGACATTTTGTTTAGTGTTTACGTTTGTGCTAGATTCTAATCAAATCCCAAAGAATCTCACTAAACTGCTACAAAGCGCATCATCAAATACGTTGCAACAACTCTGAAGCTATGATTGTGGTATCCCAAAGAAGGAGATTTTACTCTCCTTGGATATTCAGACGCAGATTTAGCAGGATGCAAAGTGGACAGAAAGAGTACTTCTGGTACATGTCAATTGCTTGGAAACAAGCTAGTATCTTAGTTTTCAAAAAAACAAAGTATCGTAACTCTTTCAACAGTTGAAGCAGAATATGTAGCTCTTGGAAGCTGCTGCTCTCAAATCTTATGGATAAGGCAACAGCTAAGAGACTTTGGAATTGAAGAATCATGTACCGAGATCAAATGCGACAACACCAGTGCCATCAATCTCACAAAGAATTCAATTCTTCATTCAAGAGCAAAACACATAGAAATTCGACATCATTTTATTAGAGATCATGTTTAGAATGGAGAAGTGTTGATACAGTTCATTGACTCGAAGAATCGGCTGGCAGACATATTTACAAAGCCATTAAAGAAAAGCTTATTTCAGACTCAAAGGTAAAATCTGAAAGTGTTCAGACTCGGAGCAACCAAGTTACGACTGTAAGTTTGTTATTTTTCTTTACAAGTAATTTAAATTTGTGGATAATATTTTTGAAAAGGTACGGTTACTTTTTAGTCGCTAATTGATTGCTGTATTTTTAGAAATTGTCTTTTCAAGCTTTTAATTTAAGGCAATTTTTTCATTTTCAAAAAAGGCAGATATTCATTTTCAAAAAGGAAGTTTTTACTTTTTCCTTTATGACGATTCGTTTATCTGCTTCATTTGCTTTATTTACTGTCGAGATTCGTCTTCTTCGTTCTCACTCTCAAACCCTAGAATACAAAAATCCCACTTGCTCTCACTTTCTCTCTAGTTTATATTAAAAAAGTTCTCACCTTTTTGGCGATCAAGTTCGAGATTTCTCCCATAAAGCGACAATGTCTTCAAGAAAGTCTTCCAAATCGTAAGCAGGAGATCACAGCATATGCCTGAGGGTCCTATGCACTTCAACTTGATTGAGGAAGAAGATTCTTCTCATCAGCAGCGACCAAGTTAACAACAATCTTCTCAACAGCGTCAGTCTCCTCCACCGACTTAACCAAAAAAAGAAATAATTGAAGAAATTGAACTTGTAAGAATGCTGAGACCTCAAGTTGCTTTTAAACTTTATTCTAAGTTAAAAGAAGGAGGGACTACTATGTCTTTGATCGATGCGTTTCTAAGAGAGAGAAGCTACAAGAATGAAACTCTATTTTTTTTTTTTTTCGCAATATGGAGAAGTTGGGCATGGCTGAAAAGGCCTTTGCCAACTTTCCTATTGACCCTCGTTTTGGCACTTTTAATCAGCCAGAAGGAAAGGACAATGATGGAAGAATGTTCACACATTTCCAGCCTAGGATGGGAGTGGCTGCAAATGTGAGTAGTGATAAAGTGAGTCTATTCCGGTCAAAGGATCATATGAAAGTTTATTCAAAACTAATGAAGATAGGGGTTATGAACCCTAGAAGCGTTGATTTTGATTTTCTTGATTTTGTGCAAGTGAATCTGAGGGAGAAGTTTACACTTCTACAATTGGAGCGTTTTTGTTCTAAGACAACAGTAGCTTATCTAGAACTCACAGCCTATTTTTATTCGAGTCTATCATTTTTGAATGCGAATAGATTCTCTTTTACTGTTAAGGATGAGGAATTTTTGGTCGATGTAGACATTTTGGCTGACTTGATTGGGGGTGGAAAGAGAGTATTTTGAACCAATCAGTGTGTCCGTTGCACATGCTACTCTGAATTTGGTATGAGACAGGATTGCTGAAGGCAAGATCTCCTACTCTAGGATGAATACCTCTAACATCTTGCTGCATAAAATCGTGATCAATTGCATTCGTCCAAAATCAACATCCAATACTGATGTGTCTCATTCTAAAGCGAAATTGATGCATGCCATCAATATTGGATACAAGTTCTCTGCCTCACACCATCCCGATGCACATGTATAGGATAGTGGTGAAAGACAAGAGACAACTCCCATACTCTGCTCTTATCACAAGAATCTTCAGACACTTCAACATTCATTTGCCTGTTCCTTTGTGCTTGCGAAGCATTGCTCCTATAGTAATTGGATTGAAAATGGTCACCAAAATGCGTCTGAAGGAGCTCAACAAGGCATTAGAGCGAATGAAGGAGAAATTCCCTATCAAGGCAAAGCAAACCTCTACAGCATCAAAATGGAAAGGCAACGAACCCATGACTAAACCTATCAAGAAGATGAGAACATTCATCCTGCAAGATGAAGAAGATGAGGATGACGTTACCATCTCCGCCTTTGCCCTTCGCAATTTACAGAGTTTTGTTAGCTTTCAAGAGACAGAAGAATAAGAGACCAGAGAAGAGACAGAGAAAAGAGATGAAGGAAGAAGAAGTGAAGAAGAAAAGAGAATAGAGGAAGAAGAAGAAGAAGGAAGAAGAGAAGAAGAGGAAGAGGAAGAAAGAAGAGAAGAAGAGGAAGAAGAAAGAAGAGGTGAAGAAGAGGAAGAAGAGGCTCAAGATGATTCCCTTGAGCCTACCTTGCTATCATCACATTTCTTAAACGACTCAAGATATCCTTAATTGATTCTGTCCAAAGGGAAGATTGGAAGAACTCCTTTGATAAGTGCCAATGGTCGTAAAGGCATGGAGGAGTATTTAAGGACGACTTTTTGGTTGTTCGTGAGTGTGTGAGAGAAAAATTTCAAAGTCTGAAGCTTCTTAGTTCTTTGCTATATCAATCGTTAAGCTTTACTTGTACTTAAAAGAGAGATAAAATACTTGTGAGACTTTGAGAAAGTGTAGTAGAGTCTATACACTATAAAGTCTAGGATGTGAGACTGTAACATCTCTTTTGATTCCTAGTGAAATCCAGCCAGTGGGTTGTCAGCGAGGGAAAGTGGATGTAAGCTTGATCTAAGCCGAACCACTATAAACATTGTGTACTTTAATTTATAGCTTCATATAAATGTTTGTTGCTATTCTTGTTGCTAGCAAATTATTTTGAAGTTTCATGTAAGTTTCATTATCACCTATTCACCCTCTCTAGGTGATCTTACTAGCCCTTTCAGGATGTAAGCAATAAAAAAGGGTAGTAAGTTTTCCCCTCCACTCTAGACATAGTACACATTTTATAAGTTATGACAATAGCAAACAAGTCTATGTAATGGGCCGAATTGAGGGGAGAAATGAAGACTTTGGTTGCTCATAGAAAAATGCATTTACTTTTCAATTGATTGTTTGTTTAGTCTATGTCTCCGAAATAAATAGAAAACAAAGAAAACCTAAACTATGTTGATAGCACCATCAAGATCCTCCATTCATTGTGCAAACAACACTTATCGGTTCACAAGGGAACAATGAATTAATTGCATTCACTCCCAAATTCAATCAAGGGAGTTTCTCTAAACCTCAAGCTTCATTTAGTTCATGGAAAATGAACTTTCCTAGTAATTTTTCCAAAGGAACTTGTTTTCAAGGCATGTTGGTCTGTATTTGCCAAACAATAGGAAAGTCGTTTTGTTGATATTTGTTATGGGAAAATTATGAAATAGACATTTGATAATAAGTCTTGAGTGCAATCGAGTCCCAAGTTTGGGCTTTGGGAACATAGGCTCGAGCGCCAATTCCAGGCCCGGCCATGGGGAGCAATCCGGGTATCATAGACCCATACACGGTCAGCATTCTTGAGATCCTTTGTTTAATCTTCTTGGCATCTTCACGCATTAGAATGCAACAAACAATGTCTCCATTTGCCGAATTTTTTTTTTTAAAAGTGAAATGTATGGGGATAAAATTGTTCAAAAAATCCTAAACTTATTACGCTTTTACCAATTTAATCTTAAATCTTTTAATTTTACCAATTGAGTCAATCTGATCAATTTCAATTGAAAATTGTTGAAGTGGGTGTCAGCACACCCGGTTATCCCATGTGGAATGGCCGACGTTAACGTAAATAATTATTAATAATATTTTTTAAAAATATTTTCTTTTCTTCTCTTTTCATTTTTTTCCCTTTTTTCCCTTTGCCAAGCCTCATTGATGGCCAGTAGAGGTCATTAGCCTCAGGCACAGCCTCAAGCCCTTGCTTGCTTGGGTGAGAGTGACCCTTTTTATGGGTTGATGAGGACGGACCTCGCCTTAGGTTGGCAACCTTTGCAGGCCATTGACGAGGCCTGATGGTGTTGAAGAAGGGAAAAAGACAAGAGAAAAGGGAAAAAAGAAAAGAAGGAAAAGAGAAAAAAAAATTAGGGAAAAATAATAATTAAAAAAAATAAAATATTATTAGAAAATGTTCACATTGGCACCAATTATGTCATGTACGATAGTCGGCATTATCTACATTAGCAATATTTGGCCAAAATTGACCAAATGCATTCGATTAGCAAAACATGAAAATGCTTAGAACTCGGTAAAATTGAAAGATTTAAGACCGAATTAACAAGAATGCAAAATGTTTATGATTTATTGGACAATTTTCCCAATTTTTTGTAGGCCATCAATCATCCATAGGCAATTCAATGATGGATCCACTTTGCATTTGGCTCGATCCTTGTATCCGTCTCACCCATTTGAGTAGAAATAAAGCATAATGTTTGGGACTGTCAACGTAACACGACGTTTCATCTTAACAAAGCACAAAACAAGGTGAAATATGATTTTTATCTTGACTTTATAACGTTTCGTCATGTTTGAGTGAAAAAAGTATCTTTAACAAAAATAAATCGCCATTGTGCCATACATATCCCGTGTTGTGAGCACCATTTGATACAAGATCTCACAGAAGAAATTCCTTCACTCGTTGTGTAGACTAATAAACATCGAAAGGACTGGATGGGTCACTTCTCTATCTCCAAACCTTCTTCAAACTTTTCTTGTTTTTGATTCTAAAACATGGTTTCTTGTTGCAATTAAAACGGTTCAAAAGTGAAGAAATTTTGCACTGTTTCATTCAACATGGTAACTACGAAATGAAATGCTCTTATCACTATTTAAATGACAAAAAAGCATGCTCATGCTATGGGACGTTCGTCAACCACTGTGGTAACCACCTGGAATATAGGTAACGACGTAGCCAATGAATCATCAGACAAAAATATCCCTGATGATTTCTGGAAATTAAGACATGGTAACAACATCGCCAATGAATCATCAAACCATTGTACATCTACTTCCCACAACTTCAATGTAAGGTCTTGATCTCGAAACAAGATGCCAAGCAAAAACATCAAGCCCAAGAATTTCACTTCCCCCGCAACTAAACTAATACAACTAAGGCATTATAGCACGATGAAACAGACAAAAGAGAGACTAAATCCTTCTCCTGCTCAATCTCAAATATTTATATGCCCCAAAAAAGCACACAAATTGTTATCAGCTCTCGCCAAAGCAGCTCATTTCTCCTTTCTCCTTGCGGCAAACCAGCAACCTTACCACAAACAAGACACTCTTGAAAACCTTCTCAGCACATGGAACTCTACCATTGTGAACATAGTATTCCTTTCTTTCCATGAGAAATAAATGACACCATTCCTTGCCACCTTTAACAAGACTTTCCAGAGATCTGCCCGTTGATGTCTGCAACAACCACATAAACTCAACGTCCGAATCCCCAGCAAAACCTCTTATACCACATATCTGCAAAAGCCTACTTCATTTTTCAGAGGAGAAAGAGCAATCAAAGAACAAATGTCTCCTTGATTCAGGCTTCAATCTACAGAGGACACAAATACCATTCACATTCTACCATTTGCACAATCTATCAACAGTCTGCTGCAGCTTGGTAAGGATAGCAAGCCAAGATACAAAGCAAAATGTCGGCACATTTGGATTAAACCAAATTAGCCTATGCCAAGTTGCCTTGGCCTTTTTCTTTCTAGTTAAGCTCCAAGCATTAGCATGAGTGAAATCACCAGGTTTAGCGCCTAAGAAGACCACTCTATCTAGTTGAGACTTGAGAGAGACATTAAAGTTCCACACAGTTCAACCTTAATTTCAACCAGATCATCTGATCTAGCAGTGGTTTTGCCAAACTACTGATTCCCTCTGTCAAAGCATAGAAGCAATGACATTTAAAGACTTTGATGAGAAATTCGAAATCGACCTAGTTAGGCTGTACCCAAGTAGTTTGCCGGCATCTATGGTTTGATTTTCATTTCCAAATCGTGGTTATGTGAAAAAGTTGCTCCTTATATTGAAACCAAAACATATGGCCAAGATTGTAATCACTACTATTCAGTAATGAAGTTTACTGATATGTAAGAGCACACCTGCCAAGAAAGCAGTCTTGTAAGAATGTAGGAAACTGGTTCAAATTGCATGATGCCAGTCCTAAGACAAGAAGTTGAGGAGGAGTAACATTCGCGCTAACCCTGCGGCATGATAGCCTATTAGATGATAGTTGCAGCACTGTCAATTCTTTGAGCTTGAAAAAGTTGTCTAGTTCAACAGTATCGCTAAAGTTGTTTTTCGCAAGTATGAGGACTTGGAGATTTTGGAGTTGAGAGATTGACGAAGGTATCTTGCCATGGAAGTTATTGACTGCAAGGTCAAGCGCGACCAATTGAGTCATGCTCATAAGCCAAGACGGTATGGACCCGGATAGTTGATTAGTTCGGAGGCACAATCTCGTCAGCCGAGTGAGGTTCTTGAGCTGAGATGGGATAGTACCGCTTAATTGGTTGCCAAGAAAGCTTAACTCCACTAGTTGAGACAAGTTTCCAATTGAAGGTGGAATCTCGCCATATAGATTGATTTTCTCGAGATAGAAAATCTTCCAAATCCAAGACAAAGAGGAAATGGTCTGGGCAGTGAATGGGCTCATGCTGACACCCAGGCATTCGAGGTTGCTAAGATTAGCAAATGAAGCCGGGATGGATCCTGAGAATTTGCAACCACCTATGTCGAGGAAACTCAAGGAAGGAAGGTTTCCTATTGACGGGGGTAGGGACCCGGTCAAATTGCACGTCTTGGAATCAAGATTCAATGTTTGCAAGGAGTGGAGATTACCGATTGAAGAGGGCAGCTGCCCAGAAAAACTCGTTTCAGGCAGTCGCAGATATTCAAGAAGACTACTCGAGTTAAAGTCAGGCAATTGGCCCGTGAGATCATTGTAACCCACCCCGAGGATTCGTAGCTTCGGCAAATGAAAAATGGCAGATGGAAATACACCGTGCAGGTCGCACACATCCATGTTCAGCCTTCTTAGGGAAGACAGATTCGCCATAGTGTTTGGCACTTTGGACGACATGCTGACGACACCAAGGAAAAGTACTTCCAAGCTGGTCAGATTTTGAGCTAGACTTCTCAAGCCCAGTGGTTGCATTTCCAACAACCTCGTAGAGCCAGATGGATCCAGATTGCAACACAGGTTAAGGTACACCAACCTTGTCAGCTTGAAGATTTCCGATGGGACTCGACCAGAAAAAAAGGAAAAGAGACATCAAGATGAGTCAATCTCGACAGATCTCCAATTCGGGACGGTATTTGAGAGTACCTGAAGTGATTGTTGCTGAGATTGAGCTTTACAAGACGAGCAAGTTGTAAGAGGGTATTGTTGTTGTTGATAGAGCCATAGAGAAAACTGCTTCCTAGATCGAGAACAATTACATGGCCAGTGTTCTTGTCACACTCGATCCCATCCCAGGAGTATCAATCCTGATTGTTTTTCCAAGATTGAGTCTTGGGATGAGCGTGAGGATCATTTGAAACATTGGCAATTTTGGTCCTGTTTGGTTCAGCATTTGGAATGCTCTTTGGAGCTCTAAAGAGGTTTGGCCGAATGCTGTGGTGTTTGGTTCAATTTTTTGAGGACTTTGGGGAGATGCAATTGCATCTCCAAGGGGCTTCAAAGGCCTTTGAGGGAATGGAGGGGTAGAGGTTTCGGAATGCAAGTTATACCGTTCATCACTGTTCATGCAGCCCGTGGAGAAGCTGATTGGAGGCCGATGACTGCCGACTGAGGGTCGCGCGTGCCAGCGACGTGCCGATGATCGCCGCCTGAGAGTCGCCCGACCCTGGTGACCATCGCCAGACCTCAGGCAACTCCTGAGTCACACGACCCAGGTGATTGATGGCCTGAATTGCACAACCCTAGGCGAAGGCCACCCGGGTCACGCTATCGCCGGGATCGCGACCCAGGCAGCCGTCGCTTGGGTTCGCACAACCCAAACGACGGCCGCCTGGGGTCACGCGACCTCAAACGATGGCCGCCTGGGTCGCGCGATTGCCTGGGGTCGCGACCCAGGCGATCGTCGCCTAGGTTCGCGCGACCCAAGCAACGGCCACCTGGGGTCACGAGACCTCGGGTGGCCGTCGCCTGGGGTCGCCCGACCCTGGCGATCGTTTGGGCGCCAGATTCAGCCATCCAGTCACCGGATCCGGCGGTTTGGTGGTCGAACTTAAAAAAAAAAATACAAATATATTTTTCTTTTTTAATTTAATAAAAGTCAATTACAAATGCAAATTTTACCAAACGGTATTTTGGCAAAAGTTGTCTTTCAATGCAAATTTTACCAAACGATATTTGCATTTCGGAAAACCCCATTCATTCAAAAGTATTTGCATTTTTGCAGATATATTTCCCAAAAGCCGAACCAAATGGGCCCTTTGTATCTCTCTTTAAATTGTAGTAGGGCAGACATTCGTCCTTGAAACACAAAGGTTTCGGAGAACGAGAGAGATTGTGTGCACCAATAGAATGTGACCACAAGTACAAGAAAAGCAAGTGTATGGACATGAAGAAGCATGACCAGCAAGCCATTTTGTTTCAAACAAAGACAACTTTGTTTTGTTTTGATGCATCAAGTCGATGACTTTGTTCGTGATGTAACGCGCAGAAGTTTGTGAAAATACATATGAATCTTCAGGTGCACGAGCATGACTTTGTGCAGTGCCGTAACGTGTACCTACCTGGGAACATAAGGAAAAACCTCAGGCCCAAATCGACAATTGATTGATTGACTAGAAATTCAGCCAATCGATCTGTCATTTGCATGGAAGACTTGGGCCGAACGATTAGTCCAAAAATTGCGTACGCGAGGAGTAATATAGCAACAGCATCATGGTCCACTTCACAAAAATCCTTCTTTGCGGGGAGAAAAGGTAAAAAGCTTGGATGATTAAGAAATGGTTGAAGGTTATTCCCTCCATTCTAGATCAATCCATTCGTAAGTCGCAACAGCAGCAAACAAGTCCATGAAATAGTACCAATCGAGGGTCCATATTGACGACTTTGCTTGCTAATTCGAGCCCTTTTCGTTCGCTCAACGATCACTCTACGTTGAACCTTTCTGTTTGCGATGTTAGTGCTGTTTCCACTTTGAATTTATGATCTGTGAACACTTCCTTTGGTCACTGATGAGGAATGTGACTTACTTTATGTAGTGCCTTTAAAAAAATTATGACTGTTAAGAGTTATGATCAGTCTTTCTCATTGAGAGTGAGAATAGAGGTAGAATGAAGGCGATTGTCTGTGAGCAATTAGACATTTGTATTGCCACCTAATATTTTCTTGCCGCTTGTTCTAGTATCTTGCCAAAATGAATGGCAATTGGAGACAAGCTACATTGTTGGCACCATCAAGATCCAAAACAAGTTTAGTGAATAAAAGCAAAACATTTATAAATAAAATACCTCTCTAAACATTGTTCATCACCGAAAATTGGAAATTAGAAGTCGCTATTCTTTTTTTTTTTCCGGCTAAATAACTATTAATATATAAAAAAGAATAAGATAAGTACACAAAAGCCATATTACCACAAGGCACTTTTAAATGTGAGTTTTGTGTAGCAATTATTTTAATGTTCAATTTATAAAATCTCTTATCTTGGCAACTCTCTAATTTTTATGTTTATTTTGGTAACAGTTCTCTAATTGCTCTGCAAGAAATAATAGATTTAGTATTTTTTTTAACTAAATCCTAGCAAATCTCTTATTCTCATGCATATTTGGCAATAAATCTCTCACGGATGTATAGAAATAAAAGACCTGATTAACTTTGAAACGTAGCTCTTTATGTGTATAGAGATTTTAGTTAGCTGTATGACCAAAGTTATTGGGTGGGTTAAATTCTATTTTGTTCTTTTTCTTTGGTTGGAAATTCTATTTTGTTCTCAAAGCTGTTTTTCTGATTGTGTTCATAGCAATGCTATCGGGGAAGCAGGGTGCTTGGTGCGTAGGGGTAAGCGAGCATGCCGCATCGCATGTTACGATGCATCAAAATCAATGACTTTGTCAGCGATAGAACACTCAAAATACGGGCAATGTATATGAATGTTTAGGTGCATGAGGATGACCTTGCGTAGTGCCGTGTGGGACTAGCTACCGGGTAACACGAGGAAAAGCTTCGTGCCCAAATTGACAAATAGGTTTGTATTTGCATGGAAGACTTTGGGTCAGCCATAAATTAGTCCAAAAATTTCCAAGCCAGAGGGTGTCATACAGCAACATGTGATGGTCCCCTTCATAAAAAGTCTCTCCGTGGAAAAATAAGATGAAGGGCTTGTGTGGTTAATAAGAAGGTTTGAAATTATTCCCTCCATTCTAAACAAATGTATCACATTCATAAGTTGTGACAGCGGCAAACAAGTTGATGAAAGGTTATGAATTGGGGGTTGAAATCGAAGACTTTGAATGCTCATTTATCCCCTCTCTTTTGCCCAATAATTACTTTGGGTTAGACCCATTTGTTTGTGATATTAGCGCTATTTTCAATTTGATTGCATGATTTGCAATGTTTTCATTTGGTCATTGCTGATGAATGTAATTTTCATGATGTAATGCTTTGAAGAGATTAAAACTGTTCAAAACTTTGAACAGTCTTCACTTATTGAGAGGGACAATAGAGGTGGAATTGGCCCTTGTCTTGTGCAAATTGTTGGGATCAGATAATCACGGACGTTTGGATGGTGCAATAGCCTAACATTGTTGCCTAAGATTTTCCTAGTGCTTGTTTTGTTTATGCCAAAATGAATAGAAACCAAAAGCAAAAAATATATTGTCATTGGCACCATTGAGATCTAGAAAATAAAAGCAAAAAAGCAAAAGATAACCTTTCCCAATGAGTTTCATCATCGACAGTCGGTAACGAAGGGACGCTATATGAGGAAAGCTAAGATTTGGATGTGAGAGTACGTTAGATATGTAATAATTTTTGCAATCTAAAAGCAGAATTGGGCTCACTTTACCTTCACCCCAAATGGATGTTTTGACATGTAAGTAATCAAAAATAGAACTAAGTTTTCCCCACTGTTCTAGACAGAGTATGCATTTTATAAGTCGTGATAACAGCAAACAAGTCTATGCAATGGGACAAATCGAGGGGAGAAATAAAGACTTTGGTTGCTCACAGAAAAATGCATTTACTTTTCAATTGCTTGTTTGTTTTGTCTCTGTCTCTGAAATAAATAGAAAACAGAGAAAACCTAAACTATGTTGTTGGCACCATCAAGATCCTTCATTCATTGTGCAAACAATGCTTATCGGTTCACAAGGGAACAGTAAATTTATTACATTCACTCCCAAATTCAATCAAGGGAGTTTGTCCAAATCTCAAGTTCCGTTTTTTACTTTTAAAAAAAAAAAGAAGAGGAACTTTGCTATAAATTTTTCCGAAGGAACTTACTTTAAAGGCACGTTGGTCTGTATTTGCTGAACAATAGGAAAATCATTTGCTGATATTAGTTACGGGGAAATTAGGAAATAGACGTTTGAGAACAAGTCTCGAGTGCAACCGGAGTCCCAAGTTTGGGCGTCGGAGACCTAGGTTCAAGCGCAAGTTCCAGGACCGGCCATGGGGAACAATCCGGGTAACATGGACCCACAAACGCTTGACCTTCTTGAGATCCTCCGTTCTAACCTTCTCGGCATCCCCAGGCATTACAATGCAGCAAACAAGGTCCCCATTTGCCGAAGTGAAAAAAGGTGAAATTTATGAGAGGAAAAGTTATTCAAAAAATCCTAAACCTATTACACTTTTGCCAATTCAGTTATAAATTTATTAATTTTGCTAATTAAATTCTAAATATTTTCACATTTTGTCAATTGAACTATCTGATCAAATTTGGTTGGAAATTGTTGAAGTGGGTGTCGGCACGCAGCCGTCCTACATGGTATGACCGACGTTGACGTAGATAATTTTTAATAATATATATTATTTATTCATTTATTTATTTTGATATCAAGGATTTGGCCTAACTTATCTTACGGGAATACAACACCGACTATACCTCGGGGAAAATTGGCCCAGTAACCTACCGCCGAGGCCCCCGCTTAAGTCACAAGGCCTCGTCGATAGTTAGCATAGGTCGTTGGCCTTAGGCATGACCTCAAGCCTTGACTTGCCTAGGTGAGGGCGACCATTGCCAGGGGTCGATAAGGGTGGTCCTTGCCTAAGGTTGGTGACTTTTGTTGCCCATGAAAAAAAGATAAAGGATAAAAAAAACAAAAAAATTAATAAAAAATTTGAAAATTTGAAAATATTATTAAAAAATATTTGCATCATCGCCAATTATATCACATAGGATAGTCGGCATTTATATTAGTCATTTCTGGTCAAAATTGGACGAATGTACTCAATTAATAAAACGTGAAAATATTTATGACTCAATTGATAAAATTGAAAAATTTATGATTAAATTGATAATAATACAAAATATTTATGACTTTTTGGAAACTTTTCTTAAATTTTCGTAACCCATCATCAATCATCCATCATAGGCAATTCAATGATGGATCTACTTTGGTCTGGGCTCGATTGTTATATCCATATTGCCTATTTGAGTAGAAACAAAGCATAATGTTTGCGATTGTCTATTTGGTACGGCATTTTATTGTGCATTTACACAACGTTTCATCTTAACTAAGCAAAAAGACACGTGCAATGTGATTTCCTTCTCGGCTATATGACGTTTCATTATGTTTGAGTGAAATAGTACCTTTAACCAAAAAAATTTCCACTATTTCATTCTGACAAGGTAACTGTAAAATGAAAATGCTCTTATCACTATTTAAATGACAAAAAAAAAAAACACGCTCATGCTCCGGGACGGTCGTCGACCACCATGGTAACTACCTTGACAATGAGGTAACAACGTAGCCAATGAATCATCAGACAAAAATATCCCGATGATTTCTGGAATTTAAGACATGGTAACAACATCGCCAATGAATCATCAAACCATTGGACATCCACTTCCCACTACAACTTCAATAAGGTCTAAATCTCAATACAAGATGTCAAGCAAAAACATCAAGCCCAAGAATTTCACTTCCCCTGCTACCAAACTAACACAACTAAAGCATTATAGCACGATGAAACAAGAGAATAATCCTTCTCCTCCTGCCCAATCTCAGGTATTTATATGCCCCAAAAAACCACACAAATTATTATCAGCTCTTGCCAAATGAGCTCCTTTCTCCTTCAGCAAACCAGCAACCTTACCACAAACAACATACTCTCGAAAACCTTCTCAGCGCAGGGAACTCTACAAATGTGAACTATAGTATTTCTTTCCTTCCATGAGTAATAAATGACACCATTCCATGCCATCTTTAATAAGACTTTCCAGAGACCTCCCCTTTGATGTCTGCAACACCCACATAAACTCAGCATCACAATCGCCAACAAAACCTCCCACACCACATAGCTGCAAAAGCCTACTTCATTTTTCAGAGGAGAAAGAGCATTCAAAGAACAAATGTCTCCTTGATTCGGGCTTCAATCCACAGAGGACACAAATATCATTCACATTCTGCCATTTGCAAAATCTATCACCAGTCTGCTGCAACTTGGTAAGGATAGCAAGCCAAGATACAAAGCAAAATGTCGGCACATTTGGATTAAACCAAATTAGCCTATGCCAAGTTAACTCGGCCTTCTTCTCCCTAGTTAAGCTCCAACCATCAGCCTGAGTGAAGTCACCAGATTTCGAGCCTAAGAAGACCACTCTACCCAGTTGAGACTTGAGAGAGGAGTTAAAGTTCCACACAGCTCAACCTTAATTTCAACCAGATCATCTGATCTAGCAGTGGTTTTGCCAAACTACTGATTCCCTCTTTCAAAGCATAGAAGCAATGACATTTAAAGACTCCGACGAGAAATTTGAAATCAACCTAGTTAGGCCGTACCCAAGCAGTTTGCCGGCATCTATGGTTTGATTTTCGTTTCCGAATCGTGGTTATGTGAAAAGTTGCTCCTTATATTGAAACCAAAACATATGGCCCAGATTGTAATCACTACTATTCAGTAATGAAGTTTACTGATATGTAAGAGCACATCTGCCAAGAAAGCAACAAATCATGTCACACGACTAGCGCGGAAGCGCGAACAAACGAAAAGATTTGAGTAAGAATAAGTTACAGCCTACCCCTCCATTTGCTTCGCCATCCTGGCGATCTTCTCCGCTCCTTCGTTGCCTACTTCAGCAACGTTTCTTCTGCTCTTTAGCGGAGAAAGCCCCCAAATCCGACAGTACCTCGTCCTCCTCCACGAATCGGAATAATCCATCGGCGAAGAGTCTGGATCGTAACTTCGTGGTGGACTTCTAACGCGATTTCTCGTCCGGATTCCGCTTTGGCAGCGGGGCAATTGCGTCCTCCGAGGAGCAGTTGATGGCAGCGATTTGGCTCGAGGACGAAGAGGTCCTTGGTCTGGGAAATGAGATCTTCCACTGCGAAGTCAACTCACCGGGTAATCGTCGGTGTCGGAAAGGTAGGAGAAATCATCCATGGCTGCTCTTGTGATTGTGGTTGTGAGGGTTTTGTTGGGTTCTTGCAGACTCTGCTTCTGCTCTGTTAACGCGAGCGGTGGGGAGGGAATTGTGCTCAACCAGGAGCTTCTCGTCGACTTCCTCAACTGACTCTCGATCCCAAGCGATCATGGCGTCGCAGGCTTGGAGCTCGAAGCTATGCGGAGCGGCAGATGACGATAGAGATGGGAAATCACCCCAATAAACAAGGAGGAGAGAGGCGGAGATTATGCCGGCAAAATGTTTTTCCATGGGAATCGTTTGGTACAGTTCCGGTATGCGAATTGTGTCTTAAATGTCACCTCAAAGGTCGGATTAGAGCCTACTAAATTGCGTTAAGTCATGAGAGCACCGTAATCTTGTTATTGATCGTTTAACTGGAATTTGTAATCGGGTATCAGCTCGTGATGTGAACCCTGGGTGAAGATGAATCTCTTTTGCTTGGACATTGATATAAAGAGAAAAGGTGCTTATAAGCTTGTTTTACAAGTTAATAATGGCCTTATATATAACACAGAAATTAACTTTTCAGAAATGGTTAAA
The DNA here is from genome assembly GCA_016097485.1 of Eucalyptus sideroxylon x Eucalyptus melliodora. Classification (NCBI taxonomy): domain Eukaryota; kingdom Viridiplantae; phylum Streptophyta; class Magnoliopsida; order Myrtales; family Myrtaceae; genus Eucalyptus; species Eucalyptus sideroxylon x Eucalyptus melliodora. The sequence continues at coordinate 4,295,751 of CM027834.1, read as the reverse complement.
AAAATCCATGAAATGGAACGATTTGGGAGTCAAAATTGAATACTTTGGTTGCTCATTAAGGCAATGGCAAAAAAAGTCTATGAAATGATACGATTTGAGAGTCGAAATTGAAGACTTTGGTTGTTCGTTAGGATAATGGACAATGGTAAATGGTACGATTTGAGAGTCAAAATTGAAGACTTTGGTTGCTCGTTAAGACAGTGAACAGTGGCAAATGGTACGATTTGAGGGTCGAAATTGAAGACTTTGGTTGCTCTTTAGGATAGTTGACAATGGCAAATGGTACGGTTTGAGGGTTGAAATTGAAGACTCTGGTTGCTCGTTAGGACAATTAGGATGGTGGACAGTGGCAAATGATATGATTTGAGGGTCGAAATTGAAGACTTTGGTTGCTCGTAAGGACAGTGGATAGTGGCAAATTGTATGATTCGAGGGTCGAAATTGAAGATTTTAGTTGCTCATTAGGAAAGTGGATAGTGGACAGTGGCATATGGTACGATTTGAGGGTCGAAATTGATGACTTTGGTTGCTTGATAGAATAGTGACAAATGGTACGATTTGAAGGTCGAAATTGAAGACTTTAGTTGCCCATCAAGCCCCTTTCGTTCACTCATGGTTGTGCTGTGCGGGACCTTTTTGTTTGTCATATTAATGCTATTTTCACTTAGAATTACGATGAGTGAACATTTTCTTTGGTCACTTATAAAGAATGTAATTTCTGTCGTGTAATGCATTCAGAGAAATTAAGATTGTTTATAATTTTGAGAAGTCTCCCTTATTGAGAGGGAGATAGAGATGGAATTGGCCCTTGTCTAGTGCAGATTGTTGCTCCCAGACAATCACAGTCGTCTGGATTGTGCATTAGCCTAACATTGCTGCCTACTATTTTCCTACTGCGGGGTTTGTTTATGCTGAAACGGATAAAAACCACAGACAAAAGTATATTGTCGTTGGCACCATCGATATCTAGGAAAATAACTTAACTTCAAAGTACAATTGGTTGTATTTTGCAATATTACAGAAGTCCGTTTGTTACGGGAAACTAATGAAGTCCCACACGTTGACAAAGGCACAACCAAGCTTGCATTGCTCTGACCAAAGGAACAAAACATGAGATGTTTTGAATCATTTGAACGCAATTTAAGGAATAAAATAGCCAGTCATGCATTTCTTCTTGTTCTATCGGTCTCAACTTTGTGTCGAAATAAATTATGTGCTCAAGGAGACCCGTTGAAGATAATTTCTACTCATAAGAATATTATATCGTTGCACGCTAGAGCAAATTTTCAGTACTTGCCGCACATCATCTATCATAACCAGCACTCAATCATCCATAAGCAATTCAATGACGCATCTACTTTTCCTTTGGCTTGGTCGTTCGGTTCATATTGCCTAGTTAAGTAAAAACAGAGCAAACTGTTTGCTATCGTGTATTCGGTACCCCATTTTATCATACAATTACACAAAGTTCTGTCTTAACAAAGCATAAAAGGTGAAGCAATTCGACTTCTTTTTGACTTTACAACGTTCCGTTATTTTCGATTGAAGAAATTAACTTTTAAGAAAAGATTGCACGGTACAACGTTGCACCATGCATATCCCCTGTTGCTGGGACCATTCAAGACAAGATCTCACAAACAACAAAAAAATTATTCACTCGTTGTGTAGAAATATACACATCGAAACGACTGGATGGGTCATTTCTCTATGTCCAAACCTTTTCAAAATTTTTCTCGTTATTCATTCTAAAATGTGAATTCTTGGCGCAATTAAAATGCTTTGAGAGCGAATAATAGATCATGAATCTTTGCACTATTTCAATGGATACGGCAACTATAAGATAAAGATGCTCTTTTTACTATCCATATGACAAAAAAGCATGCTCATGCTCCGGAGCGGTTCCATTTAGTCCCTTTCCCCTCCCTAGCGAGAGACGAGAACGAGATTTCACACTTTAGAGATGGGCATTTCCGTCGCCTGAGGTCTTTTTCATTTTCCGGTGGTGGTGGGAATCGGCCTGGTGGAATGTCAATTTTTCCCCCAGGTCTCATTGGGGATTTATGGTGCTTTTCTTAATTGATGGACAAATAAGTTAGCGGAGTAGTTTAATTCGTCGTCTTTAATCTTACTCATCGAGTCCATAAAAATCATTGCCAAAAGGTGGGCCATTCTTTAAGATACTTCTAGCTTCAAACAACGAAAATATTAGCCGTTTATTTGCCTAGCGCTTTTATTTGACTAGGGTGTTTTTAAAAAAATTAATTTCGAATAAATTTATTACAAATGTACCGATTTTGGATTTTTTGTGATATCAACTCAATCTAATATTAGTTTGACAAAAAAATTACATGGCCTTGTTATTAAGTCCCTAAACGTGATCGCCATGAGCTAATACCTCACTTTACTCAAATGCGGTAAAAGAATTGACAAAAAAGGTGAAGTGCGGTAAAATAACTTGATATGAGTCGGGTAAAGAATATATATTATCTTATTATTGATCCGGGCATGACCACCGTGAGCTAATTTTCAAAATCAGAATCAAAGTCTAATTTCAACTAAAGAGAATTACACTGACAATATTAAAGACGGAAATCGACAAAATGACCGCTAAATGAGATTTTTCATTTTATCCTTTTCTTTGTTATTGTTTTTTTGTCTGTTAATCTAAAAGAAAATACAAGCTAAAAATTCAAATTGTTTTGAAATCTGAAGACAATGACTCTTAAACTAGATGAATTCAAATCAAATGAAATTCAGCCAAAACTATTTCTAAGATGCAACCGTCTAGCTAGGAATCACACTTTCCAATCGTTTTCATTCCGCATTTTATTTTTCGTTTTTATTTATTAATTTTAATATGCTATTTTATTTCCTTTCGTTTCTTGCTTAGTTCAGCGCCGTCACGCCACAAAGCACGAGTTCTTCTTCTTCTTCGTCATGAATCTGCTACCGTTCCACTTCTTTTCTTTTGTTTTGCAAACATTCAGAAACTATTACTCAATTGCAGAATCACAAAACTCTCCACTTCTTCAAGCCTCCATCATTCCCTCTTTCATTCCCGTTCAACTTCCTAGCCAATCAATTTTATTTTTTTTGAGATTTTGTGAGACCATTGCCCATTATTCTAAATATTAAGCTTTTAGACGACGGCAATGTTTAATATTTAATTATTCTATCAATTTTCATATAGCTGATTCCTAGCCACCTCTAAAGATCAATCGGCATAAATTCAGGTTTGACAACAAGACTAATGAAATGGACTGAAACAGAGGTTGAAAATAAGCAGAGACACAGCAGGCAACGTCTCGGGCGGAGCATCACAGCAGGTCAATTCAATGGTGCAATGAGAGGATCAAACACAGACGTCTCAGTCTGAACACGTAAGAATCAACCAAACATCAATACGCAAGGATTTTAATCAATTTCACACGCAGGTTTCACTCAAAAATTGTCGAACACATGGTAGACAATTTAATCTAATGATCTAAACGCAGGAACATGCCAAGAATTTGTCTCCATATCATCAACAAAACACGATGAGTTCAAATCGCTAGCGGAAGCTCGGCTACATAAGATCTATACACAAGCAGTATGTAGGATTCGCGGCCTCTGTTTTTAAGCATAAACAGAGCAGATATGGTTCGTTAAGTAAGGATGTTTACCTGCAATAATTATCGATTGAACCAGAGAAAAACAGTCACAGAAGCAAAATTTGAAGGCGGGAATCAGCGAAAGAGTAAATGGCGAACCGCGGCTCAAGCTCTTCAGTGACAATGACTGAGAACAAGACGAACAGAGCCTTTTTCTCATGGCAGTGGAGATGGATTGAAGCGACCATCGAAGGCGGCAACTGCAAGCGATGTCCAGAGAAGAAGAATCGAGTACGAATTCTCTGGAATTGGATTCTAGAGAGAAGGAATCACCAAAGTCAGTTGGATGAGAGAGGAAGCTGGAGGGAGAGCCGGTTCTTTTGCCAACGTCCCCTTGCCAGAATTCCTTCGCTCTTCTCAGTTCCTGTACGCGCGCGCTTTATGGGCCAAACTCTCACGGGCTTTGTGGGCTCCGACTTAAACTTGCAAATCTGGGCCTGTGCAGAAGTTGCTTAATGCGACTTTAAATTTGGGCTTCATGGGCTAGGCTGGTGGGTAGCCAAATTCCTGATGGGCTTGGCTAGTGGTCCGGGTTAGTGGACCGGGCTGAAGCGAGCGACTTAGACTTAATAGATGGGCTCAGGCAAATGGGTTTAGGTCCTCGCATAAACCGGCAAATTGGACTCTGTCTTTTGTTGATTTATTATTATTTTTCTTGGTTTCAAAAAGACTGAAACTTTGACTTTTCAGAAAAATTCAGGTGTTAACAATAATTCAACATAACAAATGATCATTCTTTGAGAAAAAAAGAAAATTTTAAATAGATAAATCAAATGACATTTACCAAGTACATGATTAGCAAGCATGGTAAGAACTTTAGGAAATTCTCCTGCGCCATGTTGGTTCTCAACATGATATGCTGCTTTATGAGAGAGAATTCGATTTTTTACCGCACAAACATAAAAGAAGATCCGAAAAGCAAAAGTAATATGTATATTTTTCACGAGAATCATTTGTCATGGTTCTTGTCCAATCAATCTCCAAATGCGGATTTTGTTTCAAATGTCAATACAACTGTTGTTTGTATAATTTGTGAGGTGACAAACAACTAAAGCAAATGATCGAGGTGCGGATAAGAGTCTAGTTTGCATAAAGTTATGAGAACAATGTACCACTAGTATTGATTGTTTTACTAGAACCCGTAAACAGGTTTCAGCAAGTGATGTGAACCCTGGACAGAAAAAAAATCCTTGTGGCAATTCGGATAGTGTTCGATTGTAGTACTCTTGCCAGAACATTGATAGGAAAAGGTGCACATGAGCTAGGTTTACAAGTTGACAATGACTTTATAAATAGACGTGACGAGAGATTAGTTGAAGAAAACGAAGTTTGACATAAATAAGTATAAAGATACTATGAAGAAACAAGTACATTTGAGAAAAATAAGGAAATACCCAGCTCAGTTTTTAAGTCAGTTCTAATATCTGCATATATTGAGAAACTTGCCTGACCAGGAGTTCCTACCTCTCCTAGGCTACCTCCGACTAGGCCGTCGCCTTCTCTTGGCGTTTCCTTCAAACCAATCATGTTTCCAAGAGATGCATGCATTTCCGATGACCACTCCAATCACTAAGCCGCTCCCATACCCCATAAGGACAATCTTCCAATTGAGTTCAATTGGTGATCCCAAGTCTTCTTCTTGGTAGGTTGAAGGTTGTCCTGACTTATCCGCTGAATCTCGACATTTCGTGGATATGAATTCCCCACACAGTCTTGAGTTTCCTTCAAAAGAATCGTCTGAAAATGTATCGAATTGTTTCCCTCTAGGCACGGACCCGGTCAGATTGTTGTAAGAGACGTTCAAGAAAGAAAGGAACCCAAGTTCTATTAGCTTATGGGGGATTTGTCCAATGAGTTTGTTTTGAGAAAGGTCCAATGACTCAAGTACTGTGAGATTCCCTAACGACGATGGGATGTGACCAGTGAGGAGATTTTTGGAAAGGTTCAGCCCTCGCAATCCTCTGAGATCACCTATGGCATTGGGGATCTCTCCTTTGAACAAATTGCTGGAGAGGTCAATGATCGCGAAGACTTCTAATATCTTTTGGTAAATGGTTTCATGCCCTTTGTAAATCACTATCATAGAAAAATCATAGTGGCCATAGTAGGTGAGCGGGTTGAACACTGGCGGATATAGATCTTTATACATGTATGTAAAGTTTCGCATCTCGAATTTCATGGCATTCCAAGACTGAAAGAATTCCATGGGCAACTTACCGATGAATGCATTAGAAGAGAGGTCAAGTATCCGCAACTTAAGGAATGCATGACTAGATTTAGGCCTCTCTATGACACCGTGGAATTTATTGGATCGCAAAATAAGGATATGAAGCTCTGGTAGTGATCCCAACCATGATGGGAAGGTGTCCATGATAAGATTGTTTGCAAAATTGATGAACTTGAGCTTTTCGCAATCAGCCAAGGATCTCGGTAATTTGCCATGCAATTGGTTGTCACTCAAATCAATCATTGTCAATTGTGTCCCTCTCATCGAGAGCTCTGGAATGCTTCCATGGAAATTGTTGCCTTTTAGGTTCAATACCACGAGTGATTTGCTGATATTGCCCAAACAAATAGGAAGCACACCGGTCAAATTGTTAGAAGACAAGTCTAGTGTGATTGCTGAACTCAAATTGCAGATCCACGCTGGCAATGCTCCCGTCAGGTTGTTGTTGGATACTATATAGGACATTGTCGATGACGGTGCTTCAGGGGGTGGTCCTTTCAACATGTTATGAGAGAGGTCTATCGTGTACATATCTAAAGCGTGCATCGGGTAATATCGATCAAGACCAGTTAAGAAGTTATGGGAGAGATTCAGGTGCTCCATGCTTTTAAATCTTCCGTCCCACACCCAAAAGGGCACTTCTCCCGTAATGTTGTTATCGGACAAGTCCAACCACCCAATATCCTCTTGGTTTTGTAAGAATGCCGGAAACTCACTCAAATTGCATGAAGCCAATCCTAGGGTAGTAAGCTGAGGAATAATAAGATCTGCACTACTCATGCAGCCTGATAGCCTGTTAGATGATACTTGCAGCACTCCCAAATGTTTGAGCTTGTGAAAGTTGTCTAGCTCAATAGTACCGCTGAAGTTGTTTTCGAAAAGGCAGAGGTCCTCTAGATTTTGAAGTTGAGAGATTGATGAAGGTATCTCACCGTGGAATTTATTGACTGAAAGGTCAAGGTAAACCAGTTGAGTCATGTTCATAAGCCAAGACGGTATAGAACCCGACAGTCGATTGCTTCCGAGGCTTAAATAAGTCGGTCGAGTGAGGTTCATGAGCTGAGATGGGATGGCACCTTTTAATTGGTTGTCATCTAACGATAAAAATTCAAGCTGAGACAAGTTTCCGATTGAAGGTGGAATCTCGCCATATAGATTGATCTTTTGAAGTGCTAAAAATGTGAGCTTCTTCTTCGTCCAAACCCAAGAAATAGAGGAAATGGACTGGGCAGTGAATGGGTTCCCTGAGACAACCAGGACTTTGAGGTTGCTAAGATTAGCAAGTGAAGCCGGGATGGATCCTGAGAATTCGCAAAAACTTACATCGAGATCGCTCAAGGAAGGAAGGATTCCGATTGAAGCGGGTATCTCCCCAGAAAAGCTCGTGCCAAACAGTTCCAGCTCTTCAAGAGGACTGCTCGAGTTGAACATAGGCAAGCTGCCCGTGAGATGTACATTGCGAGGCACACTAAGATATTGCAGCTTCGGTAAATGAAAAATGGCAGACGGAAATACACCGTGCAGGTCGCACGAATCCATGTCCAGCCTTCTCAGTGAAGACAGATTCGCTATAGTGTTGGGCACTTGGGACGACATATTGACGCCACAAAGGAGAAGTTCTTCCAGGCTGGTCAGATTATGAGCTAGGCTTCTCAGGCCCGGCGCTTCCATCCGCAACAAAAATCTATGAAGATATGGATCCACATTGCGACACAGGTTGAGGTACACCAACCTTGTAAGTTTGAAGATTTCTGATGGAACTTGGCCAGAAAAAACGGAAGCAGAGAGATTGAGATGAGTCAGTCTTGACAGATCTCCAACTCGAGACGGTATTTGAGAGTAGTTGAAGTGATTGTCGCCGAGATTGAGCTTTTCAAGATGAGCAAGCTGGAAGAGGGTACTGTTGTTGTCGATAGAACCATAGAGAAAACTACTTCCCAAGTCGAGAACAATTACATGGCCCGTATTCTCATCGCACTCGATCCCATCCCAAGAGCAGCAATCTCGACTGTTTTTCCAGGACAGAGTCTTGGGACGAGCGAGAGGATCATCGGAAACATTGGTGATTTCGTATCTCTCTTTAAATTGCAGCAGGGCGGACATTTCTTCCTCGAGACACAGAGGTTTCGTGGAACGAGAGAGATTGTGCGCGCCAATCGGCTGAGATGACAAATACAAGAAAAGAAAGTGTATGGACATGTAGAAGCACGATGAGGAAGCCATTTTGTTCGAAACAAAGACTCCTTTGTTTTGATGAGCAGAGTACGAGAGAGTGAAGCAGATGAACACGGCTCATCTTATGCTAGGATGCATCGAACCAATGACTTTTAAAGTGATGAAACCCATGTGCAGTACCCACGAATATTCAGGTGCGTGCGCATTACCTTGTGCAGTGCCTTAACGTGTAGCTGCATGGAAGACTTGGGTCAATCGTGGAGAAAGCAGCAAAAGCGTATGTGAAATGGTTATATTTGACCATTGGATTGGTTAAAAAGTCAGACATGGTAACAATAAAAGAAAAAATGAGAAAGTTTGACTAGTCAACAAAAGGAGAAAGTAGACGCAAATAATTGACGTTCATCCGTGGAGACTGGGTCAACCGAGGCACTCTCACATGTGAATTTTGCCTATAAATTCAATTTTTATGGACTTTAAAATCTCTAATGCTAGAAAATCTCTAATTCTTATACATATTTTGGTGATTTAATCGATGCAAAAAAAAAAAAGATTCACGCATATTATTGTGGTAATTAACATTTGAAACTAGTCGACCATGTATATATCAAAGATCCAAGGCAGGTTAAATGTTATTTTATTCTCATATCCCTTTTTCTCAATTTAAGTTATATTACATGAAAAATCTTATTATTAAAGTGAGAGTAAAGTCCTACATCAAGGTTTATTATACGATAATTACTTATCACTATCAATGAGGCTCATTTTATAATACTACAAGTAATTATCACAAACATAAAAACACAACGAGTATGAGAGAGTGAAGCACATTTTATAGGTGGTGCTTGGTGCCTTGTGATATGAATGTGTGCGTCCTTGGGTCACTGATGAGGAATGTGATTTACGTTGTGTAATGTCTTCGGGAAATTAAGACGGTTCATAGTGTTTTTGAACAGTGTTACTTATTTTTTATCATACGAATGTCAAAAAAAATTTCTATTTCCCATCTATTTTATCAAAATTTTAAGCTTAATCTTTAAGGCAACATCTTTTGTGTCCAAATGGACAAATACTTTTACTTGGCATTTCTCACATTCCATGAATAACAACCCCATATAACATAATGTAAAAATCATCGACGCTAATAGCAAGGAAGAGAACAGACACATATCAAAACACGTTTATCAATGAAGGAATATGATTTATGTTATGTAGAATAAAGGAGATTGTCTAACATTTGAGCATATTTGATTATTGGATTGGTTAAAATGTCAAACATGATGACAACAAAAGAAAAAATGAGAAAGCTTGACTAGTCAACGAAAGGAGAAAATGGATGTGAATGGCCAAGTCGAGCCTTGCCATATGTGGGCGAGGCTCGCTTGAGGTCGGTGAGGTCAACCTCACCGGTTCTTCTAGCCGGTCGTCCAAGCTTGATGATCAACTAGAGGCAAAAGGGAAGAAAATAAAAAGAAAAGAAATAAAAAATTGAAAAATTGAAAAATATTATTTAAAATTATTTACTTCAGTGCTGGTCAAGTCACTGGAACGTCTAATGTCCACGTTAGCGATTTTCGGTCAGAATTGATTGGATGACTCAATTGGCAAAATATGAAAAGATTTATGACTAAATTAGTTAAATTGAAAATTTTAGGATTAAATTAACAAATACAATAGGTTTAGGATTTTGGACAATTTTTCCATCTATGTAACTATATATATATATTTAAAAGAACGATACACAAAAGCCACGTACCACATGGCGCTCTCATGTGAGTTTTGGGTAACAATTTAATTTTAGGTCACTTTATAAAAGCTCTTATCCTAACATCTATTTTTTATGCTTATTTCATTAACAATTCTCTAACCGCTATGCAAGAAATAATATATTTACATATATTTCTATAATCAAATCCTATCAAATCTTCTATTCTTATGCATATTTTGGTGATAAAATGCAAAATTTGGGCAATGCTGATGAATCTCTAGGTGCATGACAGCATGACTTTGTGCTGTGCCATAATGTGTAGCTACAGGGCGAATTGACAGATGATTGATTGACAGAAAATTCAGCCCATAGATCTTTATTTGCCTGGCAGTTGGCAGACCAACGGGTCATATAACAAATGGATGCGACAGCCGGCTAAAAAAGTCCATATGAAATGGTACGATTTGAGAGCCAAAATTGAAGACTTTGGTTGCTTGTTAGGACAATGGTAAAAGAGTCTATGAAATGGCAAGGGTTGAAATTGAAGACTTTGGTTACTCGTTAGGACAATGGCAAAAGAATCTATGAAAGGACAATGGGAAAAGAGTCTATGAAATAGTGTGAATTGAGGGTCAAAATTAAAGATTTTGGTTTACTTGTTAGGAGTCTAGCAAAAAAGTCTATGAAAGGACAGTGGCAAAAAAGTCAATGAAATGGTGTGAAATGGTGCAATTTGAGGGTCGAAATTGAAGACTTTGATTACTCGTTAGGGCAATGGCAAAAGAGTCTATGAAAGGACAATGGGAAAAGAGTCTATGAAATAGTGTGAATTGAGGGTCAAAATTGAAGATTTTGGTTACTTGCTAGGACTGTAGCAAAAAAGTCTATGAAAGGACAGTGGCAAAAAAGTCTATGAAATGGTGTGATTTTAGGGTCGAAATTGAAAACTTTGGGAGCCCATTTGAACCCTTTCGTTCACCTGATGATTGCGCTATGTGGGTCCTTTTTGTTTGTGATATTAGTGCTATTTTCATTTAGAATTACGATTGGTGAACATTTTCTTTGGTCACTTATGACGAATATAACTTCTTTTGTGTAATGCATTCAGAGAAATTAAGAGTGTTTAGAATTTTGATCAGTCTCCCTTATTGAGAGGGAGATAGAGGTGGAATTGGCCCTTGTTTTGTGCTGATTGTTACTCTTACTCCCACATAATTATAGTTGTTTGGATTGTGCATTAGCCTAACATTGCTGTCTCCTATTTTCCTACCGCTTGGTTTGTTTATGCCAAAATGGATAGAAATTAGAGACAAAAATATACAGTTGTCGGCACCATCGGTATCTAGGAAAATAACTTAATTTCAAAGTACGATTGGTTGTATTTTGCAAATATTACAGAATTCCGTTTGTTATAGGAAACTAATAAAATCCCGGCATGTCGACAAAGGCACAACCAAGCTAGCATCGCTGTGACCAAAGGAACAAAACTTGACGTTTTGAATCATTTGAACGCAATTCTAGTAGTAAAATAGCCAGTCATGCATTTCTTCTTGTTCCATCAGTCTTAACTTCATGTCGAGATAAATTATGTGCTCAAGGAGACTAGTTGAAGATAATTTTTACTCATAAGAATATTATGTTGTCACACGGCAGAGCCAATTTTTAGTACTTGCCGCACATCATCTAACATAACCCGCACTCAATCGTTCAACAACGCATCTACTTCTCCTTGGGCTTGGTCGTTCTGTTCATATTGCCTAGTTAAGTAAAAACAAAGCAAACTGTTTGCTATTGCGTATGCGGTACCCCATTTTATCGTGCAATTACACAAAGTTCTGTCTTAACTAAGCATAAAAGGTGCAGCAATTCATCTTGTTCTTGACTCTACCGACGTTATTTCCGAGTGAAGAAATTAATTTTTAAGAAAAAATTGCTCGGTACAACATTGCACCATGCATATCCCATATTACTGGGACCATTCAAGACAAGATCTCACAAACAACAATTTTTTTTTTCACTCGTTGTATAGACATATACACATCAAAATAAGTGGATGGGTCTTTTCTCTATCTCCAAACCTTTTCAAAATATTTCTCGTCATATATTCTAATACGTGAATTCTTGGAGCAATTTAAACATTTTGAGAGTGAATAATAGATCATGAATTCTTGCACTATTTCGATCGATACAGTAACTATAAGATAAAGATGCTCTTATTACTATTTAAATGACAAAAAAACTTGCTCATGCTCTGGAGCAGTTCCATTCAGTCCCTTTTCCGTCCCTAGCGAGAGACGGGAACGAGATTTTACGCTTTAGCGATGGGCATTTCCGTCGCCTGAGGTCTTTTCCATTTTCTGGTGGTGGTGGGAATCGGCCTAATGTGTAGCTACTAGGGAACATAATAAAAACCTTCGGGGCCGAATTGACAAATGATTGACTGAAAATTCAGCCCATAGATCTTTATTTGCCTAGCAGTTGGCAAACCAATGGGTCATATAACAACAGGATGCGACAGCGGCAAAAAAAGTCCATGAAACAGTACAATTGGAGAGTGAAAATTGAAGACTTTGGTTGCTTGTTAGGACAGCGGTAAAAAAGTCTATGAAATGGTACGATTTGAGGGTCGAAATTGAAGACTTTGGTTACTCGTTAAGATATTGACAAAAGAGTATGAAATGCTGCAATTTGAGGGTCGAAATTGAAGACTTTGATTACTCATTAGGACAATGACAAAAGAGTCTATGAAATGGTGTGATTTGAGGGTCGAAATTGAAGACTTTGGTTACTCGTTAGGACGGTAGCAAAAAAGTCTATGAAATGGTGTGATTTTAGGGTTGAAATTGAAGACTTTGGGTGCCCATCTGACCCCTTTCGATGATTGCACTATGTGGGTCCTTTTTGTTTGTGATTTTAGTGCTACTTTCATTTAGAATTACGATTGGTGAACATTTTCTTTGGTCGCTTATGATGAATGTAATTTCTATTGTGTAATCCATTAAGAGAAATTAAGATTGTTTAGAATTTTGATCAGTCTCCCTTATTGAGGGGAGGTAGAGGTGGAATTGGCCATTGTCTTGTGCAGATTGTTACTCCCACACAATTATAGTTGTTTGGATTGTGCATTAGCCTAACATTGCTGTCTACTATTTTTCTACTGCTTGGTTTGTTTATGACAAAACGGATAGAAACCAGAGACAAAAATATACTGTTGTGGGCACCATTGATATCTAGGAAAAGATCTTAATTTCAAAGTACGATTGGTTGTATTTTGCAAATATTATAGAAGTCCGTTTGTTATAGGAAACTAATGAAATCCCGGCATGTCGACAAAGGCACAACCAAGCTTGCATTGCTGTGACCAAAGGAACAAAACTTGACGTTTTGAATCATTTGAACGCAATTCTAGGAGTAAAATAGCCAGTCATGCATTTCTTCTTGTTCCATCAGTCTTAACTTCATGTCGAGATAAATGATGTGCTCAAGGAGACCAGTTGAAGATAATTTTTACTCATAAGAAGATTATGTTGTCGCATGGCAGAGCCAATTTTTAGTACTTGCCGCACATCATCTAACATAACGCGCACTCAATCATTCAATGACGCATCTACTTTTCCTTGGGCTTGGTCGTTCTGTTCATATTGCCTAGTTAAGTAAAAACAGAGCAAACTGTTTGCTATTGTGTATGCGGTACCCCATTTTATCATGCAATTACACAAAGTTCTGTCTTAACTAAGCATAAAAGGTGAAGCAATTCGTCTTCTTCTTGACTCTACTGATGTTTCGTTATTTCCGAGTGAAGAAATTAACCTTTGAGAAAAAATTGCTCGGTACAACGTTGCACCATGTATATCCCATGTTACTGGGACCATTCAAGACAAGATCTCACAGACAACAAAAAAATTCTTCACTCATTGTGTAGACATATACACATCAAAATAAGTGGATGGGTCATTTCTCTATCTCCAAACCTTTTCAAAATATTTCTCGTTATTCATTCTAAAACATGAATTCTTGGCACAATTTAAACATTTTGAGAGTGAATAATAGATCATGAATTCTTGCACTACTTCGATCGATACGGTAACTATAAGATAAAGATGCTCTTATTACTATTTAAATGACAAAAAAGCTTGCTCATGCTCTGGAGCGGTTCCATTTAGTCCCTTTTCCGTCCCTAGCGAGAGACGGGAACGAGATTTTATGCTTTAGCGACGGGCATTTCCGTCGCCTGAGGTCTTTTCCATTTTCTGGTGTCGTGGGAATCGGCCTGATGTAATATCAACCCGTACAAATCCCACCCCGCAAAAGGTCTCATTAGGAATTTATGGTGCTTTTCTTGATTGATGGACAAATAAGTTAGGGGAGGAGTCTAATTCGTGGTCTTTAATCTTACTTATCATGTCCATAAACATCATGGCCAAAAGGTTGGGCCATTCTTTAACGTACTTCTAGCTCCAAACAACGAAAATATTAGCCTTTTATTTGCCTCGTGCATTTATTTAACTAGGCTATTTTAGGAAAAAATTGTTTTAGATAAATTTATTATAGATATACCAGTTTGGGGTTTTCGTGATATTAATCCAATATGAGTCCAACAAATAAAATTATATGGTCTTGTTATTAAGTCCCTAGACATGATCCCCATGAGCTAATACCTCACGTTACTCAAATGCGGTAAAAGAATTGACAACAAAAAGTAGAGTGCGGTAAAATAATCTGGTACAAATTGAGTAAAGTATATTTATTGTCTTATTATTGAGCCGGGCATGACCACCGTGAGCTAATTTTCAAAATCAAAGTCAAAGTCTAATTTCAACTAAAGAGAATTACACTAACGATATTAAAGACGGAAATCAATAAAATGACCCATAACAGTAATTCTAATATAAATGCAAATGAGATTTTTTTTTCTTTTATCCTTTTCTTTGTTATTTTTTTTTTGTCTGTTTATCCATTTCATCTAAAAGAAAATGAAAGCTAAAAAATCAAATTATTTCGAAATCCAAATATAACAACTCTTAAACTAGATGAATTCGAATCAAATGAAATTCGATTAAAACTATTTCCAAGCTGCAACTGTCTAGCTAGGACTCACACTTTCCAATCATTTTTATTCCGCATTTTATTTTTCGTTTTTTATTTATTATGTTTAATATATTAATTTTACTTATTGTCTTTTTATTTCCTTTCGTTTCTTTCTTAGTCCAACGCCGTCACACCACAAGGCACGAGTTCTTCTTCGTCATGAATCTGCTACCGTTCCACTTCTTTTCTTCTGTTTTGCAAACATGCATAAACTATTACTCAATCGCAGATCACAAAACTCACTTCTTCGAGCCTCCATCGTTCTCACTTTCATTCCTGTTCAACTTCCATACGTAGAACATTATCCTCGGCGAAATCAATTAGAACAGCAGAAAGGATTCGAATGTATCTAAACTGTATCCTACGAACATATAAAAAAAGAAAAAAAAAACACTTGAAAGAAATTAATTTCAAAATTTTGTGAAACCGCTGTCAGCTATTTAAAAACTTAAGTTTTTAGATGAAGATGCGGTTTAATATGCAATTATTCTATCAATTTTCATACAGGTGATTCTCAGCCACCTCTTCGGTGGTGGAGATAGATTGAAGCGATGATCAACCGCGGCAACTGCAAGCGATGTCCGGAGAACAAGAATGGACTACGAATTTTCTGGAATTGTAACCAGAGAGAAGGAAATTTTGTCAGTCCGTGAAGTGCTATCTGGTGTAATATGGTCCTTTGTTACGTATCCCTTGCCAGAATTCCTTCGCCCTTCTGAGTCCCTGCACGTGCTCGCTTTATGGGCCAAACTCTCCCGGGCTTTATGGGCTCCGACTTAAAATTGTAAATCTGGGCCTGTGCAAAAGTTGCATAATCCGGCTTTAAATTTGGGCTTCATAGGCTAGGCTGATGGGCTGGCCAAATTCCTGATGGGCTTGGCTAGTGGCTGGGTTGGTAGACCGGGCCAAAGTGAGCGAGTTAGACTATGGGTTTAGATCCTTGCATAAATGTCCAAATTGGACTCTCTCGTTTATAGATTTATTATTATTTTTCTTGGTTTTACAAAGATGGAAGCTTGACTTATTGCAAAATTTCAGGTGTCAACAATAAGTCACCATATCAAATGATTCTTCTTTGAGAAAAAAACAAAAAATTAAACAGATAAATCAAGTGACATTAACCAAGAACATGACTAGCAAGCACAGCAAGAACTTTAGGAAATTCAACTGTGCTATGTTGGTTCTCAGCATAATATGCTGCTTTATGAGAGAGAATTCGATTTCCTACAGCACAAACATAAACGAAGATCCGAAAAGCAAGACTGGTATGTATATTTTTCATGAGAATCATTTGTCATGGTTCTTATCTAATCAATCTCCAAATGCAGACGATAATGCCAACTCGAGCCAACTGTTCCAGCACAGTATACTGCGCAGTAAATACGGCTACAAAACTCTAATTGAGTTGCTTTCTCATTCCGGCACAGCATACTGCGCAATAAATACAGCTACAAAACTCTGATGGAGTTGCTTTCTCATTTCCCCATGCAATCAAACCGACTAATCATGCATCGCATCCAGATAATCTCAACGTCGCAAAAGACCAAGGATGAGTCAGCGGGCTTTGACATAAAACCTAAAGTCACAGAGACAGAACCGGAAAACATTTAAACCGTACAGAGCAGTGAGCAGCACCAGCTCAAAACCCTAGAAAGCCTCGCCTAGTACTTCTCTACCCCCACCTCGAAAGTCAAAACGCCAAAAGCCGGAGTGTCCACGACTTTTATATACTTGACCTTAATTACACCGATACTCCACTAGCACCGAGCAAAGGCGAAGTAACACAAAACCCTAGCGGAACCGAGCATTTGACGCGAAAATCGACTCGAACGACTGTAATCAACAGCAAAAAGCATCATTTCGCAGTTCAAAATCAACTAGGGCGCCAAATCACCAAGATCCCGGCACAGAATCACCGGACGGAAGCCGGACAACGGCGAATTCCGCCGTATCCGGCCCAACCGCGATTCGGCGAGCGATTAACCGGGAAGATTACGGGAGAGATTAAGCAGATAATCAACACTCACAGTTAGTCCAGCTGAGACTCGAGCTCGGGGGGCCTCGGATCGCGGCGCTGCGATCCGAAGCTCGAGCGAATCGAGGTCGAGTTGAGCTCGCGAATCTCGGTGGGGTTACGCACCACCAAAAGCACGCACACACGCCCACGCGCACACAAAACACACTGAAGGAACCGCTTTTCAAGGCGGCCGCAGCACAGAGACGGGGGCCGCGAATGGAGGACTCACCGTGCACGGTGGAGGGAGGGCGGCGAGCTTCGGGGCGGCGCGGCGGAGCAGCTCCGGCGATCGGCGGCGCGGACCGGGAGATGCCGGTGGATCGCCGATGGGTGGGGGGATGTGGTCTTTAGAGGAAAAGGGCCCCAAAAAAGGGAGTTAATAAAACGGTGGAAAAATAAAAAAAATTATTATGAGATTGAGTGAAAGTAAACGGGGACGGGCGGGCGTTAATATAAAGTTTATTTATATATAACATTTTGATTTTAATTTTGATTTTAATTTAATTTAATTTAATTAAATCGGAAAGTGGAGGGGGTGTTTGCTAAAATGTGCGGGGGGTGCATTTGCTGTTGGTTAGGGCTGGGTTTGGTAGAGAGAGAGAGAGAGAGAGAGAGAGAGAGAGGGGAAGGTGATGATGATGAGGTAGATGTGTACTTTTTTGTATTTTATTTTTTTATTCTTTGTCATTATTAATTATGGTGTCATTTAATAATATGTGATTTGATGTGATATATATATATTTTATACTATATATATCTATACTGGCTATACTATTATTTAAAGCAAGGAGAATCTGATACTTTTATGGCATTTTAATTAATTTCCTCTCTTTTTTAAATAACCTTAGTTACTTATTTTACAAATATCATAGCCATTAGTAAATGCATGAATGGATAATCTACCTTATATTCCCCCATTTCGAATCTAATCTATCTTACAACAACCTTTCAAGAAAAGCTGCAAAGTAATTTTCTCATAATTTTTTTGTGTATTTTTCATCTTACATTTCTATTATTTAGTTTTATCAAAGTATTTTTTTTTTTCATATGGTGGTTTTTCTTAATTATTCGTATGTCTCTTTCATTTATACGCGTACATCATTGCCAGCGTATTTTTTGTGTTGTTGTTCGTATATGAGGGCGAAAGAAAATATATAAATTATAATTCGGAAGGATGTATAAGATAATGGAGGAATAAAAGGGGCAAAAAGTGGGGTGAGTCTTTGACAAAGTCATTTACAATCTCAAGTGTATTGGTAATGGACAGCTGGGATGGAGAGAGAGGTTGTGTGGATTTTATTTTATTTTTTGTCATTAAGTGCTCTCTGGATTTTATTATCTGCTATTTTATTTTTTTGTCAGTAAGTGCTTGCTGGATTTTATTTTTTGGTCACGTTTGGTAATAGGAATGGTAACTTCCAAAGGATGATTGTAATTTTTGGAAATGTGCAAGTAATTGTGTGTAAAGCTTTGTCATTAAATTATTGACTTGTAAAAGAAAACCACGAAGTTTCGATTCCGTTCTTGTAAGCATTTCTAATTTTTATTATATTATCTCTGAAGGTGTAGGTAATTTTTGTTTTGCAAATGCACCACAATTGTTTTTTATTTTTATTTTTCTCGAGTCCATTTTTGAGGCATTTCAGCCATCCATCTTCTATATTACATTCATAGGAAACTATCAATTTAGTCACTCTTAAACTTTTCAGTTTTGCCAACATAATTCTAAATATTTGCGCAAGATTTTTTTTTTTTTGTTAGTCCTACTCTATTCCTATTCTACACACACTCGCAGACTTGTGTCCTGCCTCTTGTAGGGCGTGGGAGTCGCAACCCACTCTCGAAACTTACGCGTCCCTACTCCCATCCCTCCCTGAGAAGGTGGGGATTTGAACCCCTCACCTCCCCCTTCCATGTTGGAAGGGTGGCCACTGGGGCGAACCCCCAGTGGTTGCGCAAGATTTGAAGATAGTCCTTTTGACAAATTGGCGCTAGAAATCGAAGGTTGAGGACAATGGTAGTAAATTTGAAAGTTTAAGATTAAATTGGTATCCAAACGATAGATTTAAAACTAATTTATTAATTATCCTCTACATTCTCATTAGTGTAACATTTAAAATAGTTCATGGGCATATGTATATGTTTATCTAAATATAAGCAAGACTAACTATTGTATAGGTAATTTACACACAATCGAAACCGAATTAACTTGTCTTTAATCAGACCTAATTAAATTAGGTACAATGGTGAACTAGGAAATTGCAAGATGATAATTGGAGAAGTTTTTTTTTTTTTTTTTTTTTTTTCCTTTTTTAACCATGAAAATTAGGGGTGAGCATGTTTTGAGGACAAGAGCGGGAATCGGAGCAAAAATCGGACTTGTTGGAACTGGTCTGGTTTTAGGGTACGCAAGGTAACTTCCAAGTTCAAAAAATTGGGGAACCTGTTTTAATAAATAGGTAGGTTGTAGAATCTAGAACTTGCAATAAGTTTTTGTGTTTTTCTTTTTCCATGTCTTCGCGCAATTTTGCAAAATTCATGTAATCTAGAACCACTACTCTGAGTTTCAATTTCCGACATATACATGACTACAACTTTTACTTTATTAATGTTTCATAATTATTTTGTGTCTAAGTATGCAATCGTTCAATTAATGATGCATGAGAAACCTAGATAGACTTTATAGCTGACTTTGAAATTTGTAACAGATTAGGTTCCGAGTTTCAAAATATGTATGATAGTTCTATATTTCAAAAATTTGGGAATGGGTTCTCAAGGGTAGATACCTGATGGAAGCTGGACCAATCCTAGAACTACTCTCCTCTAGTGATAATGACGACAAAGATGGTTTGAAAATTGAAATGATCCATTTTATTAAGAAGTGCCTTCAATTCCATATTGGTATTTGCTTTGGGAACATTTTCGAAGGTTTTAAATTAATCCTGTAATTAATCTTATTGTACATTGGTTTCTTGTTATATATATTATTTAACTCCATGCACAATATTTAAGTAAGGATACTAAAGCAGATTCATTCGAAAAAGAAGAGAAAAAGAAGAATAAAGACAAAGAGGGTTACGTGTTTTTTTTTGTTTTTGCTTTTTCTTTGGTGCAGGCATGGTATATATAATAATCCATCTTTTAACATTATTTCAAAAATGGTCATATGATAATATGAGGTTGGGCCTTTTCCGATGGTATGGTTGGCTTGAAAATGAATATTCGTCCGTGGTCATTCTGGACCGTTCATTGTTGATGAAGGAGTATGCACCGTTGGATCGAGGGAAAAAAACAAATGACTTGTTCGGCCGATTAATGTATTATTTGTGAAGGTGGTCAATCAAAACTAGCCACTAGTTTTTGGGATGTCCAGACATATCTTTAGTTATGATAACTTAGTGAATTTCAATACGTTCTTAATTATTTCTTTTATATGAAAAGTTATGGATACAATGAAGATAATATAAATATAGATACTTTTTTTTATACAAAAAAATCACTAATTACATGTAGATTTTCCACTATAGAGAAGGGTACCTTTCGACTTGCCAACATAAGTGATCAATGGGCGGGACTAGGCTTAGTTAGGTATTTACGTTGAACCTAACTTGTTGTTTAGGCCTCCCCTCGGGCAGACTCGAGCTTTCTAACTAAATAGTCTTACATAGCCTGCCGAGAAATGCTTTTGAGACCCCTTTGGCTTGAGTGGGACTTATATTCCATCTCATCCTCCGATTTTGGTCTAAAGTCAGGTGAAACCGTGAAGTATGCAACTAGTGAGAAAATCACCGGTTCGATATTTTGCATAGTAAGTCGCCTTAGAACTTTACATATGTAATCACCTTGTGATAACCAAAAGCATTGCTACAAACCTATCTCTCTAGATCTTCATACCGACTATCTTTTTTGATGCACCAAAATCTTTCATCTTGAAATTATTCCTCAATTGGTGTCTCAACTCATCAATGTGAAACATGTTCGTAGTTGCTATCAATATATCATTAGCATATAACATTAAATAAATGTAACTACCATCGTATAACCT
Organism: Eucalyptus sideroxylon x Eucalyptus melliodora; assembly: GCA_016097485.1. Lineage (NCBI taxonomy): Eukaryota > Viridiplantae > Streptophyta > Magnoliopsida > Myrtales > Myrtaceae > Eucalyptus > Eucalyptus sideroxylon x Eucalyptus melliodora. Next base: position 4,274,841 of record CM027834.1, on the reverse strand, counting down.
CCTAGAGTACATGCAATGATCATGAGCACTCTTATATAACGTTGAATGGAATCAAATCGTTTGTACCACTATAAGATTGCTTAAAGCCATAAACATATCATTTGAGCAAGCATGCATTGCCTTAATGAACCGAAACGACAAAGCTTGTTGGCTATTGCATGAATATCCGCTCCTCTAATTCCTTGTCTAGAAACGCCGTCTTAACATGGAGCTACTCCAACTCCAAGCCGTCCGCCGCAACTAGTCCCAACGCCACCTTGATTGAACTATGCTTCACCGCAAGTGAGAATATCTCGTGCAACAAACCCGTTCGCCAAGCGGGTCTTGTATCTGGTCGCTCGTGAATCAAAACTATCATGCGCCTTTCTGGATGCCCACCTGCACCCTATCTTCTGCCATATACCACTGATTACCGTGTTTAATTCCACTCAAGCGACTCCAATCTCCTCTCTCGTTGCACCAATCCATTGCTGAATCTGTACACCTGACATCGCTTTTGAAGAATACTACTGGCTACCATGTCTCCTTGCAACGTCTTTGCTGATGATGAAATCCGGGCGATCTGAGGAGCCCAACGCCACGGCCTGTAACCTTTCATCCCTAGTGCATAGGGATATGCACTTTTTTGTCCTCGGTTCTAGCTTACCGTCCTAAACATGGCCATATGCGGGGATCCCAAATGCTCACAAACTCGAGTAAAGTAGCAAGGTTCACCGGTTCACGCTTCCTCTATCATCGGTCGATACGTTCTCATCCACATTCTTCATGTCATTAATTACTATTGAACTTATAAAGGTGATTTTGGATTGATGTTCCTCATTAATCTGGAAAGTTAAGAAACGTTGGAACGGCTTTGCAGCCCAAACTGCAGCTACATTAAACTCATCAGCCACTTCAACCAAAAGCATCGTTTCCTAAATTTGGCAGAACAAAACCTGCAGCTTTTTTCAAAATATCAGCTTTTTTTGCAGCTTTCATAGTTTGGGGAAATTTATCGTGTCCCTTTAATGCTCAATCCAAAATCTTGTGTCTCCAATAAAGTGCGCATCTTAATGTGCACAAAATTAAAATTATGAATTTCTCTAATTCAAATATCACATAGACCATAATGATTATCATAGATGGACAAAATTCCTGGAATAACCAATCAACAATAAACTTAGTTTCTAATGCCGATTTGTTACAACCAACACAGAAGTATGAACACATGAAGCGATTCAAGCCTCGGGTGAAATTTAAACTTAGTTTCCATTGTCACTTTATCACGACTAATGTGGAAGTGTGAACAAATGAAGCCATTAGATGGAGAAACAAATTGTAGAAATAAGACCTGAGCACGGTTTGGCGCTTTGGCTACTTCACGAGGAGAGTCAATGAGATGATTCCATTATAATGGCAAAGAGAAGATTACAATTGCTTGAACAGATAACTCTCAAGTGTTTCCTAATCTTAGATGTCACTTGCAAGAATCAATCACCGCAAATGAGTTCTCTCACTCTTAAATTTCTAGCTAGAAGACTTTCAATGCATTCTGTCTCTCGCCAGTTTTACATATATTAGGTGCACTCACTTTGTATCCAGACATGCTGAAGAAAGAACAAAGAATTCTTTAATTTTTTCCCTGCCGCTAGGAAAGAATTTCTTCTTCAGTTCAAGTTCATTTCAAAATACTTCAATTGGTATGTGCAAGAAATAGGCCAATTCGGCGGCTTTTTGCTCAATTTCACGCGGAGTCAAATTCTCATCAGTACGCGTCAAGGGAACGGCCTCCTGTCCTTTGATTTCCATATAAAGGACACGACGAGTAGAAATACCCTCTTTAACTTTGATTCGGATGGACTGAATATCTTTCATACGAAATCGTAGAAAGATGCGATGATTTTTTTCCAGGAAATCCCCAACGAAAAAACTCGACAAGAGTTATATGCAAAAAAAAAAAAGCTGTATAAGCCCTTCTCCGAGGATGGACCTCAACTTCAATAAGAAAAGGAGGTCTTGCGGGCCTGTCAGCAAGAGTTCAAGTCGGACTTTCTTGATATGGGCCAGGTTCCCTTACAATTCAATTGTGTGCAGGCTTTCTAATCAAATGACATTCACTTCGACCCGCACCAGGTGATTGTATTAGCTGTAAAGAAGCGTCCTCATCCGATGATCCATCTTTCGGGGAAAGAGATGAAGAGATTGGAAAGAAAAATCAAATGAAATCAATGCTCCATTTGTTTTGCAAAAAATTTGATATTTTTCAAAAATAATTTTCAAGAAATAATTTTCCAAATAAATAAGAATTCTTTTTGGTATTTGACTGAAATTTAAAAATGAATTGAAAATTATATCATTTGGAAAGAAAAACTTGATGCTATTTTCCTAAAAAGTCATGCACTATTCATAGTACATAAGAGATACCCAATCGTCGGTGTCTTGGTGGCATGAGTAGTATCCAAGCATGGGTATCAAGAACCCAGGCATAGATACCTAGGTCTTTGGCATGATCTTGAGGGAGGTATGCTATTGAGGGAGCTCGGGAGCTAGTGACTTGGGTGTGGAAGTTAGTTACCCAAGCATCGCGGTCGAGGACCCATGTACTAATACTGAGGTCTTGGGCATGGACTGCTGGGGACTTTGATGGGAGCATTGAGTTCTCACGCCCGGCCTTGATGGACTTAGCCTTGTTCGCTGGTGACTTAGGTATGGAAGCAAGGCAATGCCGTATAAAATTTTGTAACTACCATCATATAACCTCCTAAAGTACATGCAATTTTTATCAGCACTCTTATCATAGCGTTGAATGGAGTCAAATCGCTTGCACCACTATGGCATTGCTTAAAGTCATAAAGAGATCGCTTGAGCAAGCATACATTGTCTTCAGGACCCAGAACAACAAAGCCTTCCGGCTATTGCATGTATATCTGCTCTGATTCTCCGAAAAGCCGTCTTAACATCTAGCTACTTGTCCATTGCAACTAATCGCAACACCACCCCAATCAAACTATGTTTCACCACAAGTGAGAATATCTCATACCATGAACCCCTTCACCACCAGGCACGTCTTATATCTAGTTGCTCATGAGTTGAAACTGTCGTGCTTCTTTTTGAATACCCACTCACACCCTATCTTCTGCCCTTTTGAAGATACCAGTGACTGCCATGTTTGATTCCACTAGAGAGACCCCTTCTCCTCTCTCATTGCACCAATCCATTGCTGAAGCTCTACACCTGACACTGCTTCTCGGTATGAGAGTAAATCCTCGGCATCCTCTACAGCAGACATGGCATAAGTAACACTATCTGAAGTAACGCAATCTGCATGGCTCCATGGTTCTCTGATCTCCCCGCGTCCTCTACTTGTCGCTATGGAGGATGAGGTCTTTGCGAGCTGCACCTCTCCACCAATACTATCTTCTGCTCTAGACTGACTAGTGCCCTCACTGACGCCTGGCTTGGGGCCTCTCTCCTCACTTCCTATCTGCGTTTTCCGCTGAGCCTCCAACTGAAGCTCCGCTTGTCTCGTGGCACCAGTCTGTACTTACTGAGTTTCCTTGCAACATCTCTGCTGCTGATGAATCCGGGTGATTTTAGGATCGGAACACCACGACCTGTAACCTTCCATCCCTAGTGCATACTGCGTAGCATAGAAATATGCAATTCTTCATCCTCGGTTCTAGCTTACCGTCCCTAACATCGCCATATGCGGGGCACCCAAATGCTCGCAGTCTTGAGTAAATTAGCAGGTTCACCAGTTTACGCTTCCTCCACCGTTGGTCAACACGTTCTCATCCACATTCTTCATATCATTGATGACTCTATTGAACTTATACAGGTGATCCTGGATTAATGTTCCCTCAATAATCTGAAAAGTTAAAAAATGCAAAAAGTACCTTCGAGAGCGATTTTGACATATATAACGCTTTCAAGTTTCGCCGAAACTGCAGCTACATTCCTCTCATATGCCACTGAAACCAAAACATTGTTCCCTAAATTCAGCAGAATAAAACCTGGAACTCTTCTCAAAATATCTGCTTTTTTAGCGGCTTTCATAGTTTTGAGAAATTTATCGTCTCCCTTAAATGCTCAATCCAAATCTTGTGTCTCCAGTGCGCATCTTAATTAGAATTGTTAAATGGGTGGGTCGGGTCGGGTTTGGATCGAGTCATTAATGGTCTGACTCAAATTGACCCATTAACCCATTTATGACCCATTTATGCCTAATGTAAATTTTTTGACCCATACCTAACCCATATCTGACCTAACCCATATTAATAAAATATTTTCATATTTAACCAAATTAATAAAAACTCATTCCTATTTTTTTTAAAGATTATATTACTAAAATACTTTCACGTTTATTTCTTATATATATATATATATATATATATATATATATATATATATTACTTTTTTAAAAATGGTATTGCTAAAATAGTTTTATGCAACACAAATTAAATGAATATTTTTTATATAATTTTTAAAATAATTATTTAAAAAAATCGAATTTTAATTATTTATATATTTTTAAAATTAAAATTAAAATTAAAATTATTTTTAATATATATATATATATATATATATATATATATATATATATATATATATTTTGTTATTCTTCTTCTTTGGTCATTTGTCGCCACGACGATCGCCGCGGCCGGCCACAAGCGAGCCTCGAGCTCGCTTGAGTCTCGCCATACGTCGGCGCGTTTGAGTCTTGCTAGATTGGCGAGGCTTGAGCCTCGCCGAGAGTCGGCAAGGCCTCTGCCTCGCCAGATCCATTTAAGACCCACCTATCAAAATTTTTAATTGTTAAATTCATTTAACTACTTTTTGTCAAAAATGAGTGACCCATTTTAACACCTCTAATCTTAATGTGCACAAAATTAAAATTATAGATTTCGCTAACTCGAAGATCACGAGACGTAATGATTATTGTAGCTGACAAAATTCCTGGAACAACCAATTAACAATGAACTTAGTTTCTAATGCCACTTTGTTACAACTAATGTGGAAGCATGAACAAACGAAGTGATTCAAGTAAGAAATAAACTGCAAAAATAAAACCTGAACCCGGTTCAGCGGTGTGCCTACTCTACAAGGAGAGATCAACAAGTTGGTTCCATCATAAATGGTAAGGAGAAGATTCCCATTGCTTGAACACTCGATCTCAAGCATTTCTCAATTTTAGATAACACCTGAACTCGTAAGAGTCAATCACCGCAAATGAGTTCTCTCACTCTTAAATTTCTTGCTAGAACGCTTTCGATGCTTTCTGTGTCTCTCGCAAGCTTCACATATATCAAGCGCACTCACTTTGTATCCAGACCGAACTCAAGAAAATTTATTTGCATAAAAAGCCGTTAGCCCTTCTCCGACGTCAACGTGGACCTCAACTTCAAGGAGGAAAGGACGTCTTGGGGGCCCGTTAGCAAGAGTTCAATTTAGACTTTCTTGATATGGGCCAGGTTCTCTTTACAATTCAATTATGTGTAAGCTTTCTAGCCAAACGACAGTTACTTCGACCCATAATCCACAAATCACCATCTGGGAACCCTTCCGAGTGATTAAATTAGCTGTAAAAAGCAACCTCATGAAATGATCCTTCTTTTAAGGGAAAAAGAAGAAGAGATTGTATAGATAGATATTAAGGCTCTGTTTATTTTGTAAAAAAATTCACATTTTTGGAAAATATTTTTTAGGAAGTCATTTTTCAAGAAATAGGAATATTCTCAGGTGTTTCTCTGAAATCTAAAATGAATTGAAAATTATTTTTATTTTTTAGAAATGAAAACTTGATTTTTTCCAAGTATTCCAATATTCGGTTCATAGAAAATAAATTAGTCAAGAAAAACGTTTTTCATTAGTGGAAAAAATACCTTCGAAAATGGTTAAAATGTTTCCTATTTCCCTGTCTTTCTTTCCCCTAGTCCACTCATTTTCACTCATCTTTTTCTTCTTCATCTTTTCTTTTTTTAATTCAAAATTTTAATTAATTAATTATTTATTTTTTCCTTATTCTGTAGTTGGCCATGATTATGGCCGACGACTAGCCACAAATGAGGGATGAGCTGGCCCAAGAATAGCAAGGCTCGAGCTCACTAGATTTGGTGAGGTGGAGCCTTGCCTAATGTTGGCTCTGCTTGGCTTAGCTTGCTAGAATCGAGCGAGCTCGACATTCATTGACTTTTAGTGAGCTCATCCCTCAGCTATGGTATGTTGTTGGTTGTTGTGGTGGTCGGCAACCGGTAGAGGAAGAAAGCAAAAAAAAATAAAAAATATTATAGTTAAAAATTCGAATGGTTTGATAAGTTTCTCTAGGAAAATCAAATCGGTTTTTATACCGAATGAAAGAAAATGTTTTCTAGTTCATTTATAGGTTTAAGCCAAATATTGAAAAATATTGTTATTTTTTTGGAAAATGACTTTTGAAAATGTCACATTTTCCGTGAAATAAAGGGAGCCTTAGGCTCTATTTATTTTGTGAAAAATGAACTTTGTTGGAATTTCTTTTTCAAGGGATGTTATTTTCAAGGCATGTTTGGCTGTATTACGCAAATAATACCGAAGTCATTTTCTTATATTTGTTAAGAAAAAATTATGAAGCACACATTTGAGAATAAGTCTGAAGTACAAACCGGGTGTCAAGTTCGGGTGCCGGAGACTGGGGCTCGGGCGTGAGTTCTAGGCCTGGGCTCGAGGGACAATCCTGAAAACATCGACCCACGCATGCCTCAACCTTCTTGAGACCCTCTGTTTCAACCTTTCTTGGCGTCTTCACGCATTACAATACAGCAACCAAGGTCCCCATTTGCCGAAGGGAAAAACATGAAATCTTCAGGCTACAATACTTGAATTTTCTTAGAGTTTAAACTGTCATAGAACCCACGAGGACGGCAGTGGCGGTCCAGCCATGGAGCTCAAAACCACACCAAGGAGGTAGGACAAATTCCCACGATTCTTGCCTGTTTGCCGGCTTTGATACTATCTATAATGACCTGATTCGTCCGGACGGACATGAGTTGAGCCTCTTAAAAATCCTTTGATCATCTAATTTGGGGTTTCATACGTGATCTCAGTACAAATGGAACCAAAAAACCAAGTAAGTACTCAAAGACAAATCCTAGAATGTCAGGCTAAGGTGCAACCGAGCTTGCCTTGCCGTGATCAAAGGAACAGAACTTGAGATGTTTTATATGTTTTTAACGGGATTGAAGGAACATGTTAGAAGATACGCAGAAATTAGGAAAGAATTGATTGGATCAAATCGAATCAAATCATAGGGATTGTATTGTAGGAATTAAAATCAGATCTAATCTGTATATTGTATCTTTTCCTTTTCTTCTACACATACATTGTAATATAATGTAACTCAGTACATTGAATGAAGTAGAGAAAATACAGAAAATTCCTACACTTTTTCCTTCGCTTTTCCCTTTCCCTTCGTATTTTGTCATGGTATCAGAGCTCCAAAGACTCTGACATTGCTTCCGCTATACCTTAGTTGATTGCCTAGAAGGAACCCTATCCTGCAAAAGGGTTGCCGAGAGGAATCAAATTCTTTTTGAAGGGAAATTTTATCAAAATGAGCCAATCAGAAATTCCTACCTCCAATCCAAATGAGCCAGTATCGACGATCCCTCAGGCTTCCAGTGCCATCTCCGTGACCGAACAACAACTCGGTCAAATTCAACATCCACATGCGCATTGGGAGAATGCTCCGGCCGATTTAACGGGTCAGCCATTTCCGCGTATCCCTACCAATGGATGCCATATCCATGGATCCCGTGGTTGAATCCAGTCACATCATCGCCGGGTTTCAGGGTAGTGTGCCGAGCGATGGAGGTCCACCAACCAGTATTGGGGCAAACGCGCCCATTGACCCGGAGCAGACGGGCGGTTCAAATTATTCAGGATCTCAGGGACAATTTGGTGCGGGGCTTCAGGGACAACCCCAAGGAATACCACCTGGTTTCCGCCTTTTCCTTTCGCGGCCACCATGGGTCGACGAGCCGGCGACGCGCTTTATGTTTCCACCTTCGACGGACCGGAGTTGCGGCTTATCGGCCACCCTCTCACGGGTTCGAAAAATTACTCAACCCGGGTGCGGGAATTTCGGCGAGCCCTAATCACCAAAGACAAAGAAGGTTTCATCGACGGGACCGTTCCAATCCCGACCGACGAGAAGATGGGAAAACAGTGGAGAAAATGCAATCAATTGGTCAGAACATGGATCAACAACTGCATCAACCCAGAAATCGCGGCGGGGTTACCACCCACAGAAGATTCAAAAATGATTTGGGACAGTATTCGTGAAATGTACGGCAAATTAGATCGGGCCAAAATCTTTTCGCTTCATCAAGCGCTCAGCGAACTGAAGCAAGGAAACACGTCGATAACGACGTGCTTCAACAGGCTTTCAGCCCTCTGGAACGAATTAGAAGCTGCTGAAGAAAAACTAGAAGGGTCCGAATCAACTCTCCAGCAGTACAAGGCTATGAAAGACAGGGAGAAAGCGACTCGGTTCTTACTCATTTTGAACGATTCGTATCTCACCTTCCGATCGCAGATCCTGGCGATGGAACCAGCGCCAAGCCTCGGCCGCATCTTCCAGCTTGCGGTGCAAGAGGAGAATCAAAGGCTTGCTTCGTCGGACAGCAAGATCTCCGAAACCCTAGCGCTGGCGGCAAGAGTGGAGAAGGAGAAAACCCTAGAACGAAAAGGGCAAGAGAAGAGAGAGCAGCTAGGGTTCGCGGAGAACTGATGACAGCTAGGGTTCGCGGAACAAAGGCCGTATAAATGGGGGGGCGCGGACGGCTCAGATCGCATGCCACGATCCGACGGCTCCAGAGGCGTGCGAGGTTCCGTTGATCTGGACGGTGGAGATGCATCCGCTTTAAGAGGATCCAACGGTCCTCAAAATCTGAAGGGATATGGGCCGAATTTGCGAAATAAAGGCAAATTATACTGTGAATTTTGCAAGCGGCCCCACCATACAATTGATACTTGCTGGAAATTACATGGTAGGCCTGGAGAAAAAGAAAAAAGGGGGAAAGAAATATCTGCAGCAGCCTATCAAATTTCCGGATCGATGAATTCTGTTAATCAGCCTATCACACACGGGGAATATCAGCAACTTATGCAGGCTTTGCAAAAATTGGATGTCCAGAAAAAGGGAAGCAGCTTTACAGGTATTTCATATTGCCTAGCAAATGCTATTCCTAGAAATACCTGGATTATAGACTCAGGAGCTAGTGATCATATAGCATGTGATAGAAGATTATTCTCTCGTTGTGAATGAAGAATTAGAAAATCCCGTCACCGTGGAATTACCGAATGGAAATGTTACCTATGTCACTACAACAGAACAAGTAAAACTCAATTCCCATTTTGTCCTTACCAATGTCCTTTATATTCCAGACTTCCAATTTAATCTCGTTTCAGTGTCTAGAGCCTGTAAGGAAAACTCTTGTCGAGTTATTTTCAACACTGATACCTGTCTATTTCAGGCCCTTTCGACTGGGACACTGATGGGCTGGGGTAGTCTCTTTGAAGGATTGTTTTTCTGGAAAAGCTTGCCTGCAAATTTTAACCCTTCTTGTAATAAGATATCATTGTGTAATTCGATTTCCAATAATAGAAAATTTCTTTTGCACTCCAGAATGGGTCATAGTTCTCAATTCTCTTATCCTCACTGTCAAATTTGCCCGCTTGCCAAGCAATCGCGTAATTCTTTTCCTTTAAGCCAAAGTCGTGCGAGACATATTCTTTCCTTGCTGCATATTGATGTTTGGGGACCTTACCACACAGTAAATCATGATGGATCTAGGTTTTTCCTTACTATTGTGGATGATCACTCCAGAGCCACCTGGATCTTCCTCATGCAGTCTAAAAGTCAGGTTGTGTCTCACTTGAAAAATTTTCTTTCCCTTTCTAAAACCCAGTTTGGGAAACCTGTACAAAAAATAAGGACAGACAATGGGAAGGAATTTTTTAATCATGAATGTGCGGATCTTCTTTCATCACAAGGGATTCTACATGAAAGCTCCTGCATTTACACACCACAACAAAATGGAGTGGTGGAAAGGAAGCATCGGCATCTCTTGGAAGTTGCCAGAGCCTTAAAGTTTCAAGCTTTTATTCCAGATAATTTTTGGGGGGATTGCATATTGACTGCTGCTTATCTAATAAATCGAATGCCAACCAAAGTTTTGGATGGACAATCTCCTTTCCAGATACTTTTTGGAAAGAAGGCTGACTTAAGCCACTTGAGAATTTTTGGCTGTCTATGCTTTGCGGCTATTGTTGGACCCAAAGATAAAATGGGTCCTCGTGCTCGCCATTGCATATTCATGGGATATTCTACTTTACAAAAGGGATATCGAATTTTTGATCCAAGTACTGGAGAATTTTCTGTCAGCAGAGATGTTATATTCCAAGAAACTGTCTTCCCTTTTGCCCATCAAAACAAAAGTGGCACTGAACCAGGGCATTCTCCAACTTATTCTGCTGACGATGGATCCGCAGATTCCAGATATGTATTTGTTCCTCCATTTCCACAAGGTGTTTCCAACTCCACTATGAGCACAACACCTTTAGAGGAAGTCCAGGATGGAAGATTGAATGATGATGAGGTTTCTTCAGACCTACCTACTTCCGACTCACTTCCAGTGGAAATTCCAGATAATCCTACATCTTCGGGAGATGAACCACCCAGACGTTCTGGACGTGCCACTCGACCCCCTACCTGGACCAAAGACTATATATGTGGCACCAGGAATTCACAAGGTATTCCTTTTCCGATCTCATCTTATGTTTCCTTTGATCGCTTGTCCCCAATGCATCAATGTTGCATTACTCGTATTTCCGAAGAACAAGAGCCATCCACCTTCCATGAAGCACAGACTGATCCACGATGGCAAGCAGCAATGGAGGCAGAATTGAAAGCTCTCATGGATAATCATACATGGGATCTTGTTTCCTTACCTCCACATCGTAAAGCAATTGGATGTAAATGGGTATACAAGATCAAATATCGAGCAGATGGATCGATCGAACGGTACAAGGCGCGCGGTAGCTAAAGGCTTCACACGAAGGAAGGTTTCGACTATCACGAGACTTTTTCTCCGGTGGCCAAGGATGTCACAGTTCGCTCTTTTCTTTCCGTAGAGCTTTTCACGATTGGACATTACATCAAATGGATGTCCACAACGCTTTTCTCCATGGTGATTTGGATGAGGAGATATATATGGAAATACCTCCAGGATTACGGAGACAGGGGGAGAATAGAGTATGTCATCTCTGCAAATCCTTGTACGGACTCAAGCAAGCATCCAGACAGTGGTATGCGAAATTTGCGGAATCACTAATAGCTGCTGGTTTCCAACAATCCAGATTCGATTATGCTGTCTTCACATGGATTCAAGGTACGTCATCTATCTACTTGATGATATATGTAGACGACATACTCATTATGGGGAATGACGAAACAGCTATCAAGAGCCTAAAAGGGTACCTACATTCTACTTTCCATATTAAAGACTTGGGATCGCCAAAGTATTTTCTTGGGATTGAAATTGCTCGATCTGGCCAAGGAATCTCTCTCAGTCAGAGAAAATTTGCATTGGAGATCATTTCAGAGGCAGGATTATCTGGATGTAAACCAGCTGTAGTGCCAATTGAGCAGAATGTCAAACTGACAACCGCTGAGTATGATGTTGAAGTACCTCAGGAAGCAGATCCTATTCTCAAGGATCCATTCGGATATCAAAAGCTTGTTGGGAAGCTCATATATTTAACTATGACCAGACCAGACATAAGTTATGCTGTGCAGACACTTAGTCAGTTCATGCATAAGCCAAAACAGTCCCATATGAATGCCGCGCTGAAAGTCGTGAGGTACTTGAAGAAAAGTCCTGGTCTTGGGATTCTTCTCTCTAGGAAGTGTGACATGAGAATGACTGCATATTGCGACGCAGATTATGCAACGTGTCCTATGAGCAGAAGATCGATAACTGGATTTTGTATCAAATTGGGGGATTCTTTACTTTCCTGGAGAACGAAGAAGCAACCAACTGTCTCGTTGTCTTCAGCAGAGGCAGAATATCGAGCCATGGCTAAAACCACATGTGAAATAGTGTGGTTGAGAGGGTTACTTCAAGATCTTGGTGTACAAGTCAAGGGGCCAACAAGGTTGTTTTGTGACAATGATGCAGCCCTAAAACTTGCATCCAATCCTATCGTGCATGAGAGAACAAAGCACATTGAAGTAGATTGTCACTTCACCAGGGAAAAAATCCAGGAAGGAATGATCGAGACACAAGGAATTGGAACACAAGAACAACCGGCGGATGTCTTCACCAAACCTCTGTGTCAAAGACAACATGCGTATCTCTTGAGCAAGCTAGGCGTCTTGGACATCTACAAGCCACCAGCTTGAGGGGGAGTGTTAGAAGATACGCAGAAATTAGGAAAGAATTGATTGGATCAAATTGAATCAAATCATAGGGATTGTATTGTAGGAATTAAAATCAGATCTAATCTGTATATTGTATCTTTTCCTTTTTCTTCTTTACATACATTGTAATATAATGTAACTCAGTACATTGAATGTAGTAGAGAAAATACAGAAAATTCCTACACTTTTTCCTTCGTTTTTCCCTTTCCCTTCGTGTTTTGTCAGAACAAAGTAACCATTCTTCTCACCAATTCCTCTTGGAAATTTCAGGATACATTTTTCCAATGAGCTAGTCATACATTTCTTCTTGTTCAATCAGTCTTATCTTTGTGTCGAGATAAATTAAGCTTGAGTAGACCCGTTGACGATAATTTCAACTTGTTAGAATATTATGTCATTGTCTGTAGCCTGCCGGAGTGAATTTTTGTAGCGCATCGATCATCCAGGCAATTCAATGGTGGATCCACTCTGCTTTGGGCTTGATCGTTCTATTCATATTGCCTATTTAAGTAAAAACATAGCAAATTGTTTGCGATTGTCTATGTGGCGAGCAGAGCATGAGCGAGTGGAGCACATATTATAGGCGGTGCCCGGTGCCTCAAGATACGAACATGCCTCGTCTCATGCTACCCTGCATTGAATCGATGACCTTTCGGGTGATGGAAACACCCAGACGATGTGCAGTACCTATGAATCTTTAGGTGCGTGAGCATGACTATGTGCAGTGCTGGAATGTGCAGCTACCGGGGAACATAATAAGAGCTCAGCTGCCAATAGATCTGCATTTGCATGGAAGACTTGGGTCAACAGTGGAGAAAGCAGCGAGAGTCTATGAAGTGGTGCAATCCGAGGGCCGAAAATTAAAGACTTTGGTAGCTCACATGGCGCCCGTCTCGTTTGCCCAACGATTGCTCTTGGGTGGATTGTGAAGTGAGAGCTGTTTTGACTTTGAATTCATGATCTGTGGACATCTCCTTGGGTCACTGATGAGGAATGTAATTTACGTTGTGTAATGGGATTGGAGAAATTAAGACTGTTCAAAGTTTTTAAAACGATCTTACTTAATGAGAGTGAGGATGGAGGGAGAGCAAAGGAGATTGCGTATAGGCAATAAGGCGTTTGCATTGTCAGTTGCCTAACTTGGTGGCCTATTATTTTCTTGTTGCTTGTTCTATGTATGTTGCCGAAACGATTAAAAGGCCTAGACAAAAACTAGATTGTTGTTGGTTGTATACCGTAGAAATGCCTCTCTAAATGAATTTCATCATCGAGAATCGAAAACTAAAACTTTATTTTATTTTTCTGCTATGAAACCATCAAAACTTAAAAAAGGTAGCGAACACACAAATGTAAGTGGGTAAAGTTCCCATGAGATTGAATGCCGTGGCATTCTCACTAGGATAATTATCCAAAAAGTCCTAAACTTATTGTACAGTGCCAATTTAGTCTTAACTATTTTGACGGTTTGCCAATTTAATCCTAAACCTTTTGAAGTTTTGCTAATTTAGTCGTAAATCTATTATATGGATAATTGACCGAAAGGACTACATTGACAAATTGTCAACGATTTATGACTAAATTGGTAATTCGTGAAAATTTTTAGGACTAAATTGGCACAATCAAAATTGTTACGACTAAATTGACAAATTATCAAAATAATTTTAGACTAAATCGGTAGAATTGAAATGTTTATAATTGAATTTACCACCGTATAATTTATTTAGGAATTTTTTTTTAACAATTTCCCCCTTTTCACGTGTGAGTCTTGTCTAGAAATTTAGTTTTTATGGACTTTAGAATATCTCTGATATTAGAAAGTATCTAATTCTTAGGCATATTTTGGTAATCTAATTGATGTGCCAAAAACTATAGATTTATGCAGATTTTGGCAATAAACATTTAAATATTATTATTGATGTATATACAGATTCTATTTAGATGAATGATCAAAGATCCATGGCAGGTTAAATTCTATTATGTTCTCAGATACCTTTATGAATTTAAGTTGTACGTGAGAATAGTTATTACTGAAATGAGAATAAAGTCATACATGGAGGTTTTATTACACAATAATAACTTATCGCTATATAAGTAATAACATCAACAAGTGTTTCAAAATCTTAGATAACACCCGAACTTAAAAGAATCAATCACAAGGAATGAGTTTTTTCATACTCTCAGTTTTCTTGTTAGAATGCTCTCAATGCTGTGTGTCTCTCGCAAGTTCGGCACATTTTAAAGCACCTACGATCCACCAGAGATGAAACTCCACAACAGAATAATTTTATGCATAAATACTACGAGCCCTTTTCCGATGTCAACGTATACTTCAACTTCAATACGGAAACGAAGACTACAGGAAATCAGATTTCCTTTTTCGCATCACCCATGATCTTATTGGCAAGAATTCAGTCGACATTAACTTCGAGCCATAATCAGCTGATCACTATCTTTAGGACCCTTCCAAGTGATTGAATTAGCTGTAGAGAAGCCACCACATCAAACGATACTTTCACGGGAAAAAGAAAAGGTTGTACAGAACAATCAAATGAATTCACTTGTAAATTTCGGGGTACATGATTAGCAAGCAGACATAGTACTTGTCCAGTAATTTCAACTGGGCCACGTTGGTTCTCTGCATAATATTCTGCTCTATAAGGGAGAGTTCTATTTCCTACCGTACACACTGAAAGAAGATCCGACAGAATAATTTGTTACAGTACTTGTCCAATCAGCCTCCAAATGCGGACCTTTTTTTTTTTTTTTCCCAATGTCAATACCTCGGTGTCTGTACAATTTGTGTGGTGATGGAAAAATAAATGCAATTGATTGAAGCGCTGCTGAGAGCCTAGGTTTGCGTAAAGTTATGAGGACATTGTACCCTTTGCTATAGATGGTTTTACTAGATTCTGCAAATGGATTTCATCTTGTGATGTGACCTTGGATAAAAAAAATCCATATGGCAATTTTGATTTCATTGTTAGATAGAAGTACTTTTTAGATTTATTATAAGGAAAAGAAAAAAGAAGAAAAAGCGTGAGTTCCCCTTAGAGAGGTGGTAAGCAGATGTGGTGAGAGATTAAAAGAAGCGAGCAAAGGTTTACATAAATAACCGTAAAGATACTATGAAGAAACAAGTACATTTAAGAAAAAGAAGGAAATACCTAGCTTGTTATTTAGGTAAGTTTTAATACGTGCAGAAGTTTAAGAACTTGCCTGACCATGAGTTCCTATCCTTCCTAGGCTGCCTCTTGCTAGGCCGTTGCCTTGACCTAGCATTTCCTTCAAACCAAACATGTTTCCAGGAGATGAATGCATTTCCGATAATCACTCCAATCACTAAGCCGCTCCCATATCCCAGTAGAACAATTCTCCAATTGAGTTTAATTGGTGATGCCAAGTCTTCTTCTTGGTGGGTTGAAGGTTGTCTTGACGTATCCCCTAAATCTCGACATTTCCTTTGTATGAATTCCCCACATAATCCCAAGTTCCCTTCAAAAGAATCATTTGAAAACAAGTCGAATTGTCGCCCTCTCGGCACAGACCCAGTCAGATTGTTGTAAGACACGTTTAGGAAAGAAAGGAACCCGAGTTCTGTTAGCTTCTGGGGAATCTGTCCTGAGAGTTTGTTCCAAGAAAGGTCCAATGATTCAAGTGCTGTGAGATTCCCCAACGATGGTGGGATGTGACCAGTGAAGAAATTGTTGGATAGGTTCAGTCCTTGTAGTCCCTTGAGATCACCTATGACACCAAGGATATCTCCTTTGAACAAATTGCTAGAGAGGTCGATGATCGTGAAGACTTCTAAGATCTTTGGGTAATACCGTTCAAGCCCTTTGTATATCACTGTCATGGAGAAATCCCAATAGCCATAGTAGGTGAACACAAGGAAGCATCTCGGCTGTAGGTTTAACTGCATGTACGTAAAGTTTCCTGTCTTGGATTTCATGGCATTCCAAGACTGAAAGAATTCCATAGGCAACCACCGACAAATAAATTTATAGAGAGGTCAAGTATCCGCAGCTCAAGGAATGTGGAACTAGATTTAGGCCTCTCTATGAATCCGTGGAATCTATTGGATCGCAAAATAAGGACATGAAGATTCGGTAGAGATCCCAACCATGACGGGAAGGTGTCCATGATAAAATTATTTGCAAAGTTGATGAATTTGAGCATTTTGCAATTGGCCAGGGACCTCGGTAACTTGCCTTGCAATTGGTTGTCACTCAAGTCGATAATCATCAATTGCGTCCCCCTCACCAATACCTCGGGAATGCTCCCGTGGAAATTGTTGCCTTTTAGGTTTAATATGATGAGAGATTCGCTGATATTGCCCAAACAAACTGGAAGTGCATCAATCAAATTGTTAGAAGACAAATCTAGTGTGATTGCTGAACTCAAACTGCAGACCCATGGTGGCAATACTCCCGTCAGCCTATTGTTGGATACTATATAGGACAATATTGACGGCGGTGCTTCAGGGGGTGGTCCTTTCAACATGTTATAAGATAGGTCTATCGTGTACATAATTGGAGGATTGATCGGGTGATATCGATCAAGACCAGTTAAGAAGTTATGAGAGAGATTCAGGTACTCCATGTGTTTAAAAGTGCCATTCCACACCCAAAAGGGCACTTCTCCACTAATGTTGTTATCCGATAGGTCCAACCAATTCATAGACCCTTGCTTTTGTAAGAATGCCGGAAACTTGCTCAAATTGCATGATGCTAGTCCTAGGACCTGAAGCTGAGGAAGAATAACATTCACGCTACTTGTGCGACATGATAGCCTGTTAGATGATAGTTGGAGCACATTCAATTGTTTGAGCATGAGAAAGTTGTCAAGTTCAATAGTTCCGCTGAAGTCGTTTTTGGCAAGGATGAGGACTTGGAGATTTAGAAGTTGATAGATTGAAGAAGGTATCTCGCCATAGAATTTATTCTGTTTAAGATTAAGCAAGGTCAGTTGAGTGAGGTTCATGAGCTGAGATGGGATGGTTCCGCTTAATTGGTTTCTATCAAAGTATAATTCAACAAGTCGGGACAAGTTTTTGATTGAAGGTGGGATCTCGCCATATAAATTGTTCTGGAAGAGGTCCAAAGTGGTGAGCTTTTTAATCTTCCAAACCCAAGACAAAGAGGAAATGGACTGAGCAGTGAGTGGGTTTGTACTAACACCTAGGTATTTGAGGTTGCTAAGATTAGCAAATGAAGCCGGGATGGATCCCGAGAATTTGCAATCAATTGCGTCGATATAGCTCAAGGAAGGAAGTATTCCAATTGAAGAGGATAGTTCTCCAGAAAAGCTTGTGCCATACAGTCGCAGCTCTTCAAGAGGACTGCTTGAGTTAAAGTCCGGCAATCGGCCCGTGAGAGCTTTGTTGTGACCCACCCCAAGATATCGTAGCTTCGGTAAATGAAAAATGGCAGATGGAAATACACCGTGCAAGTGGCATCCAGACATGCCCAACCTTCTCAGGGAAGACAGATTTGCCAGGGTGTTGGGCACTTTGGATGACATGTTGATGGTCCCTAGAAAAAGTTCTTCCAAGCTGGTTAGATTTTGAACTAGGCTTCTTAGGCCTGACGCTTTCATTTCCAACAAACCTGCACATGTATCATCATTGCAACACAGGTTAAGATACACCAACCTTGTAAGCTTGAAGATTTCTAATGGAATTCGCCCGGAAAAAACGGAAGCAGAGAGGTCGAGATGATTCAATCTCGATAGATCTCCAACTCGGGATGGTATTTGAGAGTAGTTGAAGTCATTGTCACTGAGATTGAGCTTTTTAAGATGAGCAAGCTGGAAAAGGGTACTGTTATTGTTGATAGAGCCATAGAGAAAACTACTTCCTAGGTCGAGAGCAATTACATGGCCCGTATTCTCGTCGCACTCAATCCCATCCCAAGAGCAGCAATCCTGACTATTTTTCCAGGACAGGGTCTTGGGACGAGTAAGATGATCATCGGAAACATCGGCGATTTTGTATCTCTCTTTAAATTGCAGCAGGGCAGACATTTCGTCCTCGAGGCACAGAGGTTTCACAGAACGAGAGAGATTGTGAGCACCAATAAGATGTGACCACAAGTACAAGAAAAGAAAATGTATGGACATGTAGAAGCACGACGAGGGTGCCATTTTGTTCCAAACAGAGACAACTTAGTTTGTGATGAGCAGAGAGTATGAGAGAGCGAAGCAAATTTTATAGGCAGCGCTTGCTGCTAAGGGTTATGAACATACCTCATCTCATGCTACCGTGCCTCAAATCGATGACTTTGCGGGTGATGTAACACGCAAAAATATGTGGAATACATACGAATATTTAGCTACCAGAGGACATAAGGAAAAACTTCCTGCTCAAATTGACAATTGATTGATTGACGGGAAATTCAGCCAATAGATCTGTCATTAACTCTGTAAGTCCTAAATTGCATAGCCAAGTGGTCATATAGCAACAACATGATGGTCCACTTCACAAAAAATCCTTCTTTGTGGGAAGATAAGGAAAAGAGCTTGTATGGTTAAGAAATGGTTTGAGGTTATTCCCTTCATTCTAGACCAAAAATATCCATTCGTAAGTTGTGACAATAGCAAACAAGTCTATGAACTGGAACAAATCAAGGGTCGAAATTGAAGACTTTGCTTTCTCATTTGGGCCCCTCTCGTTCACTTATCGATCTCTTTGTGTTGGACCTTTCTATTTGTGAAGTTAGTGCTGTTTCAACGTTGAATTTATGATCTTCCTGTGGTCACTGATGAGGAATGTGACTTACTTTATGTAGTGCCTTAGTAGAAATTATGCCTATTGAGAGTTATGAACAGTTTTACTTATTGAGAGTGAGAATAGGGGTAGAATAAAGGCGATTATCTATGAGCTTGTCGCCTAATATTTTCTTACCGCTTGTTCTATGTCTATTGCCGAAACGAATGGCAATTGAAGATAAACTACACTATTGGCACCATCAAGATGTAAAACAAATTTAGCGAAAAAAAGCAAAACATTTATCTTAATAATTCCTCTCTAAATAATGTTCCATCACCAAATTAGAAGTCGCTGTTCTTTTTTTTTTTCTGGCTAAGTACCTATTAATATTTACAAAAGAAGAAGATCAATACACAAAAGCCATATGCCACATGGCACTCTCAAGTGTGAGTTTTGTGTAGCAATTATTTTTATG
Organism: Eucalyptus sideroxylon x Eucalyptus melliodora; assembly: GCA_016097485.1. Lineage (NCBI taxonomy): Eukaryota > Viridiplantae > Streptophyta > Magnoliopsida > Myrtales > Myrtaceae > Eucalyptus > Eucalyptus sideroxylon x Eucalyptus melliodora. Next base: position 4,255,221 of record CM027834.1, on the reverse strand, counting down.
TTCACTTTATAAAATCTCTTATATTGGCAACTTTCTAATTTTTATGCTTATTCTGGTAACACGTCTCTAATCGCTCTGCAAGAAGTAATAGATTTATGCATTTTTAATATCAAATCCTATCAAATCTATTATTCTGATGGATATTTGATAATAAATCTCTAACTGATGAATAAAAAAAATAAAAGACCCAATAAACTTTAAAATCATTATGTTTATAGAGATTCCAGCTAGATGTATGATCAAAGATATTAGGTAGGTTAATTTTTTTTTTTTAATCTCTAATATGTTTTTCTGACTGTGCTCAAAGCGATGCTGTCGGGGAAGTAAGGCACTTGGTGCGGAGGGGTAAGCGAGCATGCTGCATCGCGCGGTACAATGCAACAAAATCAATGACTTTGCTAGTAATAAAACATGCAAAATATGGGCGATGCATATGAATCTTTGGGTGCATGAGGATGACTTTGTGCAGTGCTGCATAGGATTAGCAACCGGGGAACACAAGGAAAAGCTACGTGCGCAAATTGGCAAAGAGGTTTGTATTTGCATGAAAGACTTTGGGTCAACCAACAGTTAGTCCCAAAATTTCCAAACCAGAGGGTGTCATACAGCAACATATGATGGTCCCCTTCACGAAAAGTCTCTCTGTGGGAAGATAAGATGAAGGGCCTATGTGGTTAATAAAAAGGTTTGAGGCTATTCCCTCCATTCTAAGCAAATGTATCTCATTCATAAGTTGTGATAGCAGCAACCAAGTGGATGAAATGGTATGAATTTGGGGGTCCAAATCAAAGACTTTGAATGCTCATTTGGCCCCTCTGTTCACCCAACAATTGTTCTGGGCTGGACCTGTTTTTTTTTTTTTTTTTTTTTTTTTTTTTTTTTTTTTTTGGTGATATTGGTGCTGTTTTCACTTTGAATGCATGATCTGAGAACATTTTCTTTGGACACTGATGAGGAATGTAGTTTCCATGATGTAATGCTTTCGAGAGACAAAGATTGTTCAAAGTTTTGAACAGTCTTCACTTATTGAGGGACCATAGAAGTGGAATTGGCCATTGTCTTGTGGAAATTACTGGTACTAGACAATCACAGGCGTTTGGATGGTGTAATAGCCTCACATTGTCGCCTAACATTTTCCTAATGCTCGTTTTGTTTATGCAAAAATAAATAGAAACTAAAGACCAAAAATATACTGTCGTTGGCACCATCAAGATCTGGAACATAAATACAAAAAAGCAAAAGATTTGGGTCATCGCGAGAGCCGGTAACGAAGGGACGTTATCTGACCGAGCAAGCTAAGATCTGGATGTGGGAGTAAGGAAGATACGTATTAATCTTGCAATCTAAGAGCAGAATTAGGCTCAAAATACCTTCAACCCAAATGGAAGTTTGAGATTTGAGTAATAAAAAACAGCACTAAGTTTTCCCCTTCGTTCTAGACAAAGAGTGCGCATTTTATAAGTTGTGACAACATCAAACAAGTCTATGCAACGGGATGAATTGAGGGGAAAAATGAAGACTTTGGTTGCTCTTAGAAAAATACATCTACTTTCCAATTGCTAGTTTGTTCTATTTTTGTTCTATTTTTCCGACTAAGTAACTACTAATATATAAAAGAAGAAGAAGATAAATACAAAAAAGCCATATACCACCTGGCACTCTCAAGTGTGAGTTTTGTGTAGCAATTATTTTTATGTTCACTTTATGAAATCTCTTATCTCGGTGACTCTCTAATTTTTATGCTTATTTTGGTAACACGTCTCTAATTGCTCTGCAAGAAGTAATAGATTTATGTATTTTTGTAATCGAATCAAAGCAAATTTGTTATCCTTAGGGATATTTGGTAATGAATCTCTAATCGATGTATAAAAAATAAAAGACCTGATAAATTGGCAAAAAGGTTTGTATTTGCATGGAAGACTTTGGGTCAACCAATAGATAGTCCCAAAATTTGTAAACCAAAGGGTGTCACACAGCAACATACGATGGTCCCCTTCACAAAAAGTCTCTCTGTGGGAAGATAAGATGAAGGGCTTGTGTGGTTAATAAGAAGGTTTTAGGCTATTCCCTCCATTTTAAGCAATTGTATCTCATTCATAAGTTGTGATAGCAGCAAACAAGTGGATGAATGGTATGAATTGGGAGGTCGAAATCGAAGACTTTGAATGCTCATTTGGCCCCTCTCGTTCACCCAATAATTGTTCTGGGTTGGACGTGTTTGTTTGTGATATTGGTGTTGTTTTCATTTTGAATGCATGATCAAAGATCATTTCCTTTGGACATTGATGAGGAATTTAATTTCCATGATGTAATGCTTTGGAGAGACTAAAATTGTTCAAAGTTTTGAACAGTCTTCACTTATTGAGGGACCATAGAAGTGGAATTGGCCCTTGTCTTGTGGAAATTGCTGTATCAGACAATCACAGGCATTTGGATGGTGCAACAGCCTCACATTGTCACCTGATATTTTCCTAATGCTCATTTTGTTTATGCAAAAATAAATAGAAACCAAAGACAAAAAAGATATTGTTGTTGGCACCATCGAAATCTGGAACATAAATACAGAAAAGCAAAAGATTTGTGTCATCGCAAGAGTCGGTAATAGAGGGACGTTATCTGACTGAGCAAGCTAAGATCTGGATGTGAGAGTACGACAGATACGTATTAATCTTGCAATCTAAAATCAGAATTAGGCTCAATTTACCTGCAACCCAGATGGATGTTTGAGATGTAAGTAATAAAAAAAACGGCACTAAGTTTTCCCCTTCATTCTAGACAAAGAGTATGCATTCAGCAAACAAGTCTATGCAACGGGATGAATTAAGAGGAGAAATGAAGACTTTGGTTGCCCATAGAAAAATACATCTACTTTACAATTGCTAGTTTGAACTATTTTTCCGACTAAGTAACTACTAATATATAAAAGAAGAAGTAGATAAATACAAAAAAGCCATATACCACATGGCATTCTCAAGTGTGAGTTTTGTGTAGCAATTATTTTTATGTTCACTTTATAAAATCTCTTATCCTGGTAACTCTCTAACTTTTATGCTTATTTTGGTAACACATCTCTAATCGCTCTGCAAGAAGTAATAGATTTATGTATTTTTGTAACCGAATCCTAGCAAATTTCTTATTATCAGGGATATTTGGTAATGAATCTCTAACCGATGTATAAAAAATAAAAAACCCGATGAACTTTAAAACATCACTCTTCATGTGTATAGAGATCCTAGTTAGATGTATGATCAAAGTTATTGGGTAGGTTAAATTCTATTTTGTTCTCAAAGCTGTTTTTCCGATTGTGTTTAGAGCAACACTAATGGGGAAGCATGGCGCTTGGTGCGGAGGGCTAAAAGAGCGTGTCATATCGCACGGTACGATGCAAAAAATCAATGACTTTGTCGGTGATAGAACACTCAGAATATGGGCAATGCATATAAATCTTTAGGTGCATAAGGATGACTTTGCGCAGTGCGGTATAGGGTGAGCTACCGGGGAACACAAGGAAAAGCTTCATGCCCAAATTGACATATAGGTTTATATTTGCATGGAAGACTTTGCGTCAACCAACAGTTAGTCCAAAAAATTCCAAACCAGAGGGTGTCATACAGCAACATGTGATGGTCCCCTTTACAAAAAGTCTCTCAGTGGGAAGATAAGATGAGGTGCTTGTGTGGTTAATAAGAAGGTTTGAGGTTATTCCCTCCATCCTAAGCAAATGTATCCCGTTTATAAGTTGTGACAACAGCTAACAAGTCAATGAAATGGCATGAATTGGAGGTCGATATTAGTGCTGTTTTCACTTTGAATGTGATTTGAGAAAATTTCCTTTGGTCACTGATGAGGGATGTAATTTCCATGACGTAATGCTTTGGAGAGACGAAGACTGTTCAAACTTATTGAGAGGGACAATAGAGGTGAAATTGGCCCTTGTCTTATGGAAATTGCTGGTACCGGACAAGTCAATGAAATGGCATGAATTGGAGGTCGATATTTAAGACTTTGGATGCTCATTTGGCCTCTCTCATTTGCCCAATAATTGCTCTAGGTTGGACCTGTTTATTTGTGATATTAGCGTTGTTTTCACTTTGAATGCGATCTGAGAAAATTTCCTTTGGTCACTGATGAGGGATGTAATTTCCATGATGTAATGCTTTGGAGAGACGAAGACTGTTCAAACTTATTGAGAGGGACAATAGAGGTGAAATTGGCCATTGTCTTATGGAAATTGCTGGTACCAGACAAGTCAATGAAATGGCATGAATTGGAGGTCAATATTTAAGATTTTGGATGCTCATATGGCCTCTCTCGGTTGCCCAATAATTGCTCTGGGTTGGACCTGTTTATTTATGATATTAGCGTTGTTTTCACTTTGAATGCGATGTGAGAAAATTTCCTTTGGCCACTGATGAGGGATGTAATTTCCATGATGTAATGCTTTGGAGAGACGAAGATTGTTCAAACTTATTGAGAGGGACAATAGAGGTGAAATTGGCCCTTGTCTTGTGGAAATTGCTGGTACCCGACAATCACAGGTGTTTGGATGGCGCAATAGGCTCACATTATAGGCTAAAATTTTCCTAGTGCTCGTTTTGTTTATGCAAAAACAAATAGAAACCAAAGACAAAAAATATATTGTTGTTGGCACCATCGAGATTTGGAACATAAATACAGAAAAGCAAAAGATACCTTTCTCAATGTGTGTCATTGCGAGAGCCGGTAACGAAGGGACGTTTTTTGACGGAGCAAGCTAAGTTCTCGATGTAAGAGTACTATAGATACGTATTAATCTCGCAATCTAAAAGCACAATTAGGCTCAATTGACCTTCAACCCAAATGGATGTTTGAGATGTAAGCAATGAAAAAGGGCACTAAGTTTCCCCCTTCGTTCTAGACAAAGAGTATGCATTTTATAAGTTGTGACAACAGCAAACAAGTCTATGCAACGGAACGAATCGAGGGGACAAATGAAGACTTTGGTTGCTCATAGAAAAATACATCTACTTTTCAATTACTCGCTTGTTTTGTCTTTGTCTCCGAAATAAATAGAAAATAGAGAAAACCTAAACTATGTTTTTGGCACCATCAATATCCTTCATTCATTGTGCAAACAATGCTCATCGGTTCACAAGGGAATAGCAAATTTATTACATTCACTCCCAAATTCAATCAAGGGAGTTTGTTCAAACCTCAAGCTTTATTAGTTTCACAGAAAATGAACTTTACTTAAAATTTTTCCGAAAGAACATATTTTCAAGGCACGTTGATCTGTATTTGCTACACAATAGGAAAGTCATTTGCTAATATATGTTACCGGAAAATTGCGATATAGACGATCGAGAAGAAGTCTCGAGTGCAACCGAAGTCCCAAGTTTGGGCTTCAGAAACCTAGGCTCGAGCACTAGTCCCAGGTTCAGCCATGGGGGACAATCTGGGTAACATGGACCCACACACGCTTGACCTTGAGATCCTCTGTTTTAACCTTCTTGGTATCCCCAGGCATTCCAATGCAGCAAGCAAGGTCCCCATTTGCCGAAGTGAAAAAAAGGAAGGTGAGTTGTTTAAAAAATCCTAAACTTGTTGCATTTTTACCAATTTAGTTCTAAACCTTCTAATTTTTTTCAACTGAATCCTAAAAATTTTCATGTTTTGCCAAATGAGTCAATCGATCAAATTTGATTAGAAATTAGGTGTCGACCGACTTGAGTGAGATTATCGATCGACGTGGATAATTTTTAATAACATATATTTTTTCTTTTTTTTCTTTTCTTCTCTTTTCATTGTTTTCTCTCCTTTTTTTTTCCCTTTGCTGGGCTTTGTTGATAGTCGATGGAGGTTGCTAGCCTCAAGCCCTTGCCTACCCATGCAATTACGACCCTTGCTAGGGGTCAAGGAGGGTAGCCCGCCTTAGGTCGACGACCCCTGCTAGCCATCGAGGAGGTCTAGTGGTGGCCAATGGAGGGAACAAAAGACAAAAAGAAAGAAGAAGAAAAAGAGAAGAAAAAATGAGAAGAATGAAAAGAGAAAAAACTGATAAAAGGAAAAATTAACAAAAAATTCAAAAAAATATTAAAAAAATATTAAAAATGTTCCATATCACATAGGATAATCGTCCATATCAACGATTTCTGGCCAAAATTGGATTAATACACTCAATTGGCAAAACATAAAAAAATGTATAAGATTCAATTGGTAAAATTAACATATTTAAAATTGAATTGGTAAAAGTGCAAAATATTTAAGACTTAATGGACAACTTTCTTAAATTTTTGTGGCCCATCAATCATCCATCGTAGGCTTGTCAAAAAAAAAAAAATCATCCATCGTAGGCAATTCATAAAGGAATCTACTTTGCTTGGGGCTTGATCGTTATATCCATATTGCCAATTTGAGTAGAAATAAAGCATAATGTTTGCAATTGTCTATTTGGTATGGCATTTTATTGTGCAATTACATAACTATTTTTTTTTTTGGTAAGGAGCAGTTACACAACTTTTTATCTTAACTAAACACAAAAACACAGTGCAATGTGATTTCCTTCTTGGCTATATGACGTTTCGCTATGTCTGAGTGAAAAAGTACCTTAAATAAAAAAAAAAAAAAATTGCACTATTTCATTTTGACACGATAACTATAAAATGAAAAATGCTCTTTATCACTATTTAAATGACAAAAAAGCATGCTCATGCTCCGGGACGGTCGTCGACCGTGGTAACCACCTCGACAATGAGGTAACAACATCGCCAATGAATCATCAGACAAAAATATCCCTGATGATTTCTGGAAATTAAGACATGGTGCCGTTTTTACTTTTAATTTTTTTTCTTTTGCTTTTCGATGGCTATGTACTATTATTGCTGGAAACATCAAACCGCAGGAGATTCGCTCCCCACTACAACTTCAGTGTAAGGTCTTAATCTCAATTAAAGATGCCAAGCAAAAACATCAAGCCCAAGAATTTCACTTCCCCTGCTACTAAACTAATACGACAAAAGCATTATAACACGATGATACAGACAAAATAGAGACTAGTTCTCCTGGCCAATCTCTGGTATTTACATGCCCCAAAAAAGCGCACAAATTATTATCAGCTCTTGCCAAAGCAGCCCCTTTCTCTTTCGGCAAACCAGCAACCTTACCACAAATAACATACTCTCGAAAAAGTTCTTAGCACATGGGAGTCGGGACTCTACCATTGTGAACTACAGTATTTCTTCCCTTCCGCGAGCAATAAATGACACTATTCCGTGCCACCTTTAATCAGACTTTCCAGAGATCTCCCCTTCGATGTCTGCAACACCTACACAAACTCAGCGTCCCAAATCCCCAACAAAACCTCCCACACCACATAGCTGCAAAAGCCTACTTCATTTTTCAGAGGAGAAAGGATAATCAAAGAACAAATGTCTCCTTGATTCCGGCTTCAATCCACGGAGGACACAAATGCCATTCACATTCCGCCATATGCACAATCCATCACCAGTCTGCTGCAACTTGGTAAAAATAGCAAGCCAAGATATAAAGCCGAATCTCGGCACATATGGATTAAACCAAATTGGCCTATGCCAAGTTTTTTCTCCCTAGTTAAGCTCCAAGCATCAGCCTGAGTGAATCACCTGATTTAGAGCCTAAGTAGGCCACTCTATCTAGTGGAGACTTGAGAGAGGCATTAAGTTCTACACAGCTCAGCCTGAATTTCAACCAGATCATTTAATCTAGCAGTGGTTTTGCCAAACTACTCATTTCCTCTTAATGCCAGTACAGGCTCATTTCCTCTTTCAAAACACAGAAGTAATGGCATTTAAGGATTTCGACGAGAAATTTGAAATCGACCTAGTTAGGCCGTATCCAAGCAGTTTGCCGGCACCTATGGTTTGATTTTTGTTTCGAGTCATGGTTATGTGAAAAAGTTGCTCCTTACATTGAAACCAAAACATAAGGCCGAGATCGTACTCATTACTAATCTGTAATGAAGTATACTGATATTTAAGGGCACATCTGCCAAGAAAGCAACAAACCATGTTCCGAAGCACGAACGAACGAAAAGGTTCGAGTAAAAGTAAATTACAGCCTACCTCTCCATTTGCTTCGCCTTCCTCGCGATCTTCTCCGCTCCTTTATTGCCTTTTTCAGCAACTTTTCTTCTTCTCTTCAGCGGAGACAGCCCCCAAATCCGACAGTACCTCGTCCTCCTCCACGAATCGGCATAACGCATCGGCCAAGAGTCTGGATCGTACTTCGTAGTGGACTTCCAACGCGATTTCTCGTCCGGATTCCGCTTGGCAGAGGCAAAATTGCGTCCTCCGAGGAGCAGTTGATGGCGGCAATTTGGCTCGAGGATGAAGAGGTCCTTGGTCTGGGAAATGAGGTCTTCCACTGCCGAGTCACCTTATCACGGCGTCGTCGGTGTCGGAAAGGTAGGAGAAATCAGCCATGGCAGCTCTTGTGATTGTGGTTGCGAGGGTTTGTTGGGTTCTTGCAGACTCTGCTTCTGCTCTGTTAACGCGAGCGGTGGGGAGGGAAAGGGAATTGTGCTCAACCGGGAGCTTCTCGTCGACTTCCTCAAACAACTCTCGATCCCAAGTGATCATGGCATCGCAGGCTTGGAGCTCGAAGCTATGCGGGGCGGCAGATGACGATAGAGATGGGAAATCACCATCAAAAACTAGGAGGAGGAGAGAGGCAGAGACTATAGTGGCAGAATGTTTTTTCATGGAAATCGTTTGGTGCAGTTCTGGTCCAATCAACCTCCACATGCGAATTAAGTCTCAAATGACACTTGGATTAGACACTGCTCAATTGCACTAAGTTATAAGAACGCCGTAATCTTGTTATTGATCGTTTCACTGGAATTTTCAGTCGGGTTTCAGCATGTGATGTGAACCCTGGACGAAGATGAATCCCTGTGGCGATTTAGATTTGAGTGTTCAATAGGACTACTTTTGCTTGAACATTGATTAAATAAAAAAAAGGTGCGCATGAGCTTGTTTTACAAGTTAGCAATGGCTTTATATAAAAAAAAACAGAGAACTTAAATATTCGTTAGAAAGGTGGTAAACAGATGTGATTGATCTGAAGAAAGTGAAGATATTATGAAGGAACAAGTACATTTAAGAAAAGAAGGAAATACCTAACTTATCTTTTAGCCAAGTTCTAATATCTGCAGAAATGAAAAACTTGCCTGACGAGGAATTCCCAAGACTCCTAGGCTACCACGGACCAGGCAGCTGTCTCCTGGCATTTTTTTCAAACCAAACATGTTTCTAGGAGATGATTGCATTTCCAATGATCACTCCTATCACAAAGCTGCTCCCATAACCCATCAGAACAATTTTCCAATCCAGTTCAATTGGCGATCCCAACTCTTCTTCTTGGTGGGTTGAAGGTTGTCTTGACGCATCCCTAAATCTTGACATTTCCGGGATATGAATTCTCCACAAGGCCCCAAGTTCCCTTCGAAAGAATTGTTTGAAAAAGTATCGAACTGTTTCCCTTCGGCACAAATCTGGCCAAGTTGTTGTAAGACGCATTCAACAAAGAAAGGAACTCGAGTTCTGTTAGCTTCTAAGGGATTTGTCCAGGGAATTTGTTCAGAGAAAGGTCCAATGACTCAAGTGTTGTGAGATTTCCTAATGACAATCCGATGTGACCTATGATGAAATTGTTGGAAAGGTTTAGTCCCTATAGTCCCTTGAGTTCACCTATGACACCTGGTATCTCTCCTTCAAACAAATTGCTGGAGAGGTCGACATCCGTGAAGGCAGGTGAGATCTTTTGGTAATACATTTCCAGTCCTTTGCAGGTCAAATTCATCGTCACACGGTGATCTTGACCGCCGATTGTAGAGAAAAAGTACCAATCTAGCTGTTCATTCCCACCCATGAAGGTAATGGAAATATAACTTTCGTCACCTATGGTTTTGGGATGATAATAATCGCCATATGTGGTTCTTTGAATGTACTTAATGTCTCTCCTCTCAGATTTCATGGCATTCCAAGACTGAAAGAATTCCCTTGGCAATTTACCAAAGAATTCATTATTAGAGAGGTCAAGTATACTCAGCTTAAGGAATGTGGAACTAGATTTAGACCTCTCTATGACACCGTGAAATTTATTGGGTCACAAGATAAGGATATGGAGCTCTAGTAGAGATCCCAACCAAGACGGGAAGGTATCCTCAATAAGATCCTTTCCGAAGTTGATGAACATGAGCATTTTGCAATTGGCCAAGGAACTTAGTAAATTGCCTTGTAACTGGTTGTCCCTCAAATCGATCATTGTTGGTTGCATCCCCCTCACCAATAGCATGGGAATGCTTCCGTGGAAGTTCTTGCCTGTTAGGTTTAATACCACGAGAGATTTGCTAATATTGCCCAAATAAACTAGAAGCACACCAGTCAAATCGTTAGCAGACAAGTCCATCGTGATTGCTGAACTCAAATTGCAGATTCATGGTGGCAATGCTCCTATCAACCTGTTATTGGATACAATATAGGAGATTATGGACGGTAGTGCTTCAGGGGGTGGTTCTTTCAACATGTTCTGAGATAGGTCTATCGTGTACATATATAAAAGACTGATCGGGTAATATTGATTAAGGATAGTTAAGAAATCATGAGAGAGATTCAGGTATTGCATGCTATTAAAACTACCATTCCACACCCAAAAAGGTGCTTTCTCCCTAATGTTGTTATCCGACAGGTCCAACCAATATATATTCCCTTGGTTTTGTAAAATGCCAGAAACTCACTCAAATTGCATGATGCCAATCTTAGGGCCCAAAGCTGAGGAAGAGCAACATTCGCACTACTAGTGCGGCATGATAGCCTATTAAAAGATAGTTGCAGCACGTGCAACTGTTTGAGCTTGAGAAAGTTGTCTAATTCAATAGTTCCATTGAAGTTGTTTTCAAAAAGGTGGAGGATTTGGAGATTCTGCAGTTGAGAATTGATGAAGGTATCTCGCCGTGGAATTTATTGCATGCAAGGTCAAGCACGACTAATTGTGTCATGTTCACAAGGCAAGACAGCATAGAACTTTATAGTTGATTGGTTCGGAGGGACAAACTAGTTAGCTGAGTAAGGTTCAAGAGTTGAGATGGGATGGTACCATTCAATGGGTTGCCAAGGAAGCTTAAGTCCACAAGCTAAGACAAGTTTCCGATTAAAGGTGGGATCTTGCCATATAAATTGATCATCTCAAGGCTCAAAGTAGCGAGCTTCTTATTCTTCCAAACCCAAGAAAAAGAGGAAATGGACTAGGCGGTGAATGGGTTCATTGCAACATCTAGGTATTCAAGGTTGCTAAAATTAGCAAATGAAGTCGAGATGGATATTGAGAATTTGCAACCGGCTATATTGAGATAACTCAACGAAGGAAGTTTTCCGATTGACGTGGGGAGCAACCCTATCAAATTGCCTGTTTGGGATTTAAGATTCAATATTTGCAACGAGCGGGTATTGCCAATTGAAGCGGGTAGCTCTCTAGAAAAGGTCGTGCCAAGTAGTCGCAGCTCTTCAAGAGGACTGCTCAAATTAAAGTCAGGCAATTGTCCTGTGAGAGCTTCATTGTCAGCCACCCCGAGATGTCGCTGCTTCAGTAAATTGAAAATGGCAGACGGAAATACAGCATGCAAGTTGCACACATCCATGTTCAGCCTTCTTAGGGAAAACAGATTCGCTAGATTATTGGGCACTTCAGACAACATGTTGACGACACCTAAGCGAAGTGCTTCCAGGCTTGTTAGATTTTGAGCTAGGCTTCTCAGGCTCGGGAATTTCATTTCCAACAAAAGTGTAGAAGCATTTTGATCAGATTGCAACACAGGTTGAGGTACACCAACCTCGTCAACTTGAAGATTTTTTGTGGGACTCAACCGGAAAAAACAGAAGCAGAGAGATCGAGATGAATCAATCTTGTGAGATCTCCAACTCGGGATGGCATTTGAGAGTAGTTGAAGTGATTGTTGCTGAGATTGAGCTTTTCAAGATGAGCAAGCCGGAAGAGGGTACTGTTGTTTTCGATAGAACCATAAAGAAAACTACTTCTCAGGTCATGAACAACTACATGGCCCGTGTTCTCGTCGCACTCTATCCCATCCCAGGAGCAGCAATCCTGATTGTTTTTTCAGGATAGAGTCTTGGGATGAGCAAGAGGATCAACTGATGCATTGGCAATTTCGTATCTCTTTTTAAATTGCAGTAGGGTAGACATTCCGTCCTCGAGACACATAGGTTTCATAGAACGAGAAAGATTGTGCATGCCAATCGGCTGAGACGACAAATATGAGAGAAGCAAATGTATGGATATGTAGAAGCATGACAAGGAAGCCATTTTATTCAAAATGAGACAACTTAGTTTATGATGAGCAGAGTATGAGAGACTGAAGCAGATTTTATAGGTGGTGCTTGGTGCTTAGGGATATGAACACGCATCAACTCATGCTAAGATGCATCGAATCAATGAATTTTAGAGTGATGAAACACACGGACTATTTGCAGTATGTATGAATATTTAGGTGCAAGCGCATTACTTTGAGCAGTGCCGTAACGTATTGCTACCGGGGACATAATGGCAATTCAGCTAATAAATCTACATTTGCATGGAAGACTTGGGTCAACCATTGAGAAAGCAGCAAAAAAGTATATGAAATGGTAATAATTGAGGTTCAAAATTGAAGACTTAGGTCGCTCATATGCACCCCGTTCGCCCCACGATTGCTCTGTGTTAAGACTGCTTTGTTCACGACGTTAATGTTATCTTGACTTTGTATTCATGATCTGTAGACATTTTATTGGGTCATTAGTGAGAAATGTAATTTACAGCATGTAATGGGTTCGGAGAAATTAAGACTATCTAGAGTTTGGAACAGTCATATTTATTGAGAGCGAGAATAGAGGTAGAATAAATGTGACTGTCTATGTTGAAGAAGGTGTTTGTATTGTGCAATAATCGAATATTGTTGCCTAATATTTTCTTGTTGCTTGTTCTATCCATGCCGCCAAAATGAATAGAAACTGCAGACAAAAACTAGACTGTTGCTGGTTCCACCAAAATCTAAGACAAAGTAAACAGACAAAATCGAAATGTATATTTCAAAAATACCTATCTAAATAAGTTTCATCACTAGCTAAAAGTCTCTATTTTCTTTTTCTGCTATGTAACCATGAAAATCTAAAAAATGGCAGCCCATACGTACACACAAACATATAAACACGTAAGTGGGTAGAGTTCGCGCGGGTTAAATGACGTGGCACCATCACATGTGAATTTTGCCTAGAAATTTAATTTTTTAATGACTTTAAAATCTCTAACGCTAGAAAATCTCTAATTCTTGTACATATTTTGCTAATCTAACTAATGTACAAAAAATGATAGATTCACACATTTTGTGGAAATTAACATTTGAAAGTGCTCGACCATATATATATACATACATATCTCTCTCTCTATATATATGTATGATCTGAGGCAGTTTAAATGCTATTTTATTTTCACATTTCTTTTTATGAATTTAAGTTATATCACATGAAAATTCTTACTAGTAAAATGAGAATACAGTCCTACATCAAGGTTTTATTATACGATTATTACTTATCACTATCAAAGAGGCTCGTTGTATAATACTGCAAGTAATTATTGCAAAATAATAATAATATAAAAAAAAAAACTAAACTAAACGGATGAATTCACATAGTCACCTACGACAATGAGCAGGCAAGATAGGAGGTCACGGCAGACCTATTCAAAGTTGCAATTGAAAGGATCGGACATAGTACGTCTTAGTCTGAACACCTAATGATCAACCAAACGCTAATGTGCAAGAATTTTACTCAAATTCGTACACAGATTCCCTAAAAAATTCATTGAACACATAGCTGACATTTTAATCTAATGATCTACGCACAGTATTATGTCAACAATTCGTCTCCACATCATCACCAAAGCAACACAATGAGTTCAAATTGATAGCAAAAGCTCAGTTACATAAGATCTACACCATTCGTTTCACAGGAAATGAATAATTTGAAAAACATTTTTCTATGAAAAATGCTACAACAATTTATTGCGGAGGATGATAATATTTTTCACTCATTCATACTTTTTTTTTTAAATGATACAACTTATCATTTGAATAAAGGTTTTCTAAATCATTCAGTTTTTGTGAAACAAACTGAGCTAAGATACTCAGCCTGAGTTTTGCTAAAACCAGAGCAGAAATGATTTGATTAAACATATGGATTGGATCTGAGCAAGGCAGTCACAGGAGCAACTCAAAGAGTGGAATCAGAGAAAGAGTAAATGGCGAATGTGGCTCGATCTCTTCAGAAATCAGCGACAATGACTGAGAACAGGGGCTGGCTTGAAGCAACGATCAACGGCGGTGAGTGACGATCGGAGAAGGAGAATCACCTACGAATTCTCTGGAATTTGATTCTAGAGAGAAGGAACTTCTGGTGAGGTCAGTCTGTGAGGTGCTCTGTGGTGTACATGTTCTGCTGTTACCAATGGGGCCGAGAGAGCTTAAAACAACTACAGGAAATTGAACTGTGCCACTTTGATTCGCTATATAATATACTGCTCTAAGAGAGAGAATCCTATTTCCTACCGCACACACACGAAAAAGAAGATCTGAAAAGCAAAACCGTTATGTAAATTTTCACAAGAGTCATTTATCACAGTTCTTGTTCAGTCAACCTCCAAATGCGAATTTCGTTTCAAATGACAATGTAACCATTGTCTGTACAATTTGCGACGTGACAAACAAGGAAAGCAAATGATTGAGGTGTGGATGAGAGCCTAGAATTGCATAAAGTTATGAGGACATTGTTCCCATTTTATTATTTGCTTTACTAGAATCTGTGGGATAAGTACACTAATGGTGCTATAAGTTGTGTACGGCGCTCACTTTAGTGCCAAAAGTTTCCATCGGATCACTTAAGTGCCAAAAAATTTGAAAAATGCTCACTTTGGTGCCAACGCCGATCTGATCGGCCGGAAATCCGATGTGGCCTTTTTTATTTATTAATTTCTTATACTGATGTGGCTCGCCGGAGAGTCCAGTTAGCGTGTAAACCACCAAATAACATCGTTTGGCGTCTTAAACCCCAAGTTGAAACCCTAAATCCCCAAATCGAGAGAGAGAGAGAGAGAGAGAGAGAGAGAGAGGCCATGGTGGCGTTGTCTTCTTCCCGAAGAACAACACCAGCAGAGAGAGAGAGAAGCCATGGCGGCATCGTCTTCTTCCCCGAAGAACAACACCAGCGAGAGAGAGAGAGAGAGAAGCCATGGCGGTGTCGTCTTCTTCCCCGAAGAACAACACCAGCAGAGAGAGAGAGAGAGAGAGAGAGAGAGAGAGAAGCCATGGCGGTGTCGTCTTCTTCCCCGAAGAACAACACCAACAGAGAGAGAGAGAGAAGCCATGGCAGCGGCGTCTTCTTCCCTGAAGAACAACACCAGCACCAGCCACTCTCTGAACAGAACCCAGTCCACCATCTCCATCTACGTCGTCCTTGTTTCCCTCGCACCCCTCGTCTTCTCTCTCTCTCTCGCACCTTCAACCCGCCTTCTATGGCATCCTAGAATTTCATGACAATCCCTAGATGTGCTATGAACCATGGATAGGTGATGGAAGTACCATCAATTTATATTGTAGCCATTTGATTCATGATTTACAATAAGATTAAGGCCAAGCATTTTAATGGATAATTATTTGATAGGAAAGAAAATTCTATTCTTGGCCATGTAATTTATAGGTTGGATTTTATTAATTTATGTTGCAAGTTTTATGGTTTTATAAATTTCAATTAGGTATTTATATAAGTGGGGAATTAGAATAGCTTATTAAAGGAAGGAGTGGGCCGAAATTTTAGCCCAAGACCAGCCCTCAAGAGCCTCACCGTTCGGCCATTAGGGCTTGGCCCGCGAAGCCCAAAAGGAAAGGGGCTGCTGTCGACCAAAGGAGGGAGAGGCCGACCCATCTAGCCCATCATCTTGCATGGGAAAAATGCCAAGTGGCTAAAAGGATTGGCCAAGTGGCATTTGCATGCAATCTAATGATTGCAAATCATTGCAAAAGCGAAGAAAAGAGAGGAAGGGTGGGCGGAGTGAGTGAGGAATACCGAGAGGGAGAGAGAGAGCTATCGTGTGAGAGAAGGAGAGAAAGAGAGGAAGAGAGGAAGAGGGAGGCCGTTCGCTGCCGTGCATGCGCCGAGTCGCTGCCATCGAGCCGCCTTGCCTCGCCGTTTGCTTGCTGTGTTATGCTTGGATTAGAGGCAAGTAGAGTCCATTGATCTACCCTTTGCTTGCTATGTTTGTGTGTGATGAATGGTGAATTTCGGATGTGGATGAGGTGAGAAATTTGGAAGTTATTGGAGTTGTGTTCTAGCCTAGTATTATGTTTTCTGGAAAAACAGTCCGACCTTTGATGATTTCGTGAGTTGCATGCGATGTTCTAGTTGGAATCTAACTTTGACTTCTTGATGAAAGTTGTAGAGGACTTCTTGAAAAATAACATATCAAAATTTGAGAGGAAAAAAACAAGTATAGGTCAGTGAAACTATTTTTCTTTGAAGAAGCTAGATCTGGAAACTGTTATGTTGATCTGTTGTGATTCCGTGAATTTTGTAAAATTATCCAGTCCGAATTTGATCTCGTGCTCTTAATAAGAGTTGTATAAAATATATTAAAGAGTAACATAATAAAATTTGAGAATAAAAGGACAAGTATTGATTGGGGAAAACGATTTTCTTTGAAAAGGATGAATCTGGATAGTGAACTGAGAGTTAGGGAGAATTAAAAAAATTATATCTTTTAATCCAGAAGGAATTTGACTTTGATTTCTTCATGAGACTTTTACCTATAGATCTCAGCTATAACATATTAAAATATCAGAATTTTCGGAGTTCATTTAAGGGTTTAATAGAAATTATTTCAGAAACTGTGCAAAAGTGGTATTGGAATTTCTTTTGCTGTGATGTGTGGATCTATGTGATTGATGTGGAACTCTCTTGACGTGGTGTTCTTCATAAAATATCTTCCTCTGAATCTTGTTTACGTCATGTTAGATTTTCAGAATTTATTGAGATTGTTTACTAATTTTCCAAGAATGTTTACTAAAGAGGTGCATTCTGTTTTACCTGAAAATTGATTCTATTTTCAAAAACCAATGAATTGCTTTATGAAATGTGATATCGTGGGTGTTATGTGTGCTGCATATATGGTGACGTTTGGCATATCATATAACATCAAAAAGCTGGTTGAGACCTTTGATATTGTTGCATCAAATGTCATGTTGAAAATGAGACATATATGTGATCATAAATTGTGATAATAACAAAACCGTTGGAGGTGTGAGCCGACAATGCCTCGAGAGTGTCGGGATGCCCAGAGGTTTGTGCCAGATGCCCGAAGGTTTGTGCCGAAGGGTCCTCGGGAGTTTAAAGATGCCCGGTGGTATACGGTACGTAATTCCAGGGGGAATGCCTAGTGGTATGGCGATACATAATTCCGGAAGCCCTGGAGGTTTGTGCCGGGGGGATTCCTTGTGATGCTAGTTGGGGTGCGAGATGGTCGAAGGTTTGTGCTGGATGCCCGGAGGTTTGTGGCGGAGGTTCCTCGCGATGCCAAATTGGGTGCGAGCGATAAATTGTGGGATGCAAACATTGGTCCCTGGAAAGAAAAACTAATGAGATCCTTATGAAAGATAAGAATTGAAATTGAATCATGTGCATGGGTATATGCATATGGCATGATGCATGATATGCTTATGAAAGTAAATTGATGCTATTTGACAATGAGAATGTGATCATGAAAGCATGAATGGATCTCATGGGAATGTATACATGATAGCATGGATGATATGAATCATGAGTATGTATGTGCATATGGCATGGAATGAACCTCATGGAAATACAAGTATGATTGCATGGTGGTATATGCACGATGGCATGGTGAGATATGCATGACTGCATGGTGATATATGCACGATCGCATGGTGATGTATGCTTGATAGCGTGGATGATATGTGCTTTACTCGTGATATCTTGATTGTCTTGCTTGTTACATTGTGTAGTTTGATGGATCTTTATTGCTGAGTGGTTGTACTCACCTCTTTGGGGACTAACATTTCAGATTGAAAGATGCCTTTAGCACTTGTCACGCATGGTACTTTTTATGGATTACTGTCTGATGTCGAGGTCGAGTGCTCGGAGCACCCCTGCGTTGGTGTTCATGGTTTGGTGTTCATTCGCGTCCGTGTTTTAACTATGTACAATGTGGGCTTACCTGATGGCCCCATAGTCCAGGAGTTCTTATATGTTCATGTTCGTTGAGATGGGAGGATCATGGGGATGTTGCCGCCACCACCGGCCGATGCACCAGGATGGGTATGATAGGAGAGTGTGACTGGTGGAGGTTGACACTTTTTGGGATGGCCGACACTAGCTGATGGATAGATGTTCACGTCTGATGTATAGTTGGGTTTCTTTTTGAGTATCGCCGAGCTTAGTTATAGCCTTGGCCCTTTTGTTATACCGACTTGTGAAATCCGTCTTAGTATGTAAATAAAAGTGATTTGGCTTTAGCTTTTTTATATATATGAAAAGTTGTACTTGGTGTGTATTGCATCGTGTTATTTAGTTGTGTACGGGTTTGAGAGATGATAAGTATGCTTCCGTTAAATTTGAACTGTGCTAAGACCGATCTAAAAGATATTAACCCCCAAGTTGTGTGGACCCACTACAATTGAAATGGTATCAGAGTGGAATTAGGAAAAGTGATAGGTGAGTGAGCTGTGGCGACTCTAGCGGATTGGGGGCCATGGCGAGGGGTACCACACCTTCTTCCTCCTCCTCCTCCTCCTCCGCCCTCGCCTCCTATTTTCCTATTACTTCTTGGCCGAGCAATGGGGCCGAGCACGGTGGTTGAGCGACGGTGGCCGAGTAGGGTGGCCGAGCGATGGTGGCCGAGCACGGTGGCCAAGCGACGGTGGCCGAGCAAGCTAGGTCGGTGGGGATGAACAAAAAAAAACCCTAATTTCAATCACAAATGAGCTATACGGCGTCGTTTTTCCTAAGCCATCCACATAGGATAGCAAAACGACGTTGTTTTCTTAAGTAGGACAGAAAATGACGTCGTTTAAAGGGTTAATTGATTTTTTTTTTTTTTTTTAAATATAAAGCTACATAATCATTTTGGTCGGAATTTCTCGCCGGTAGCACCAAAGTGATCGCTTTTTCTCCAATTTGGCACTTAAGTGATTCGGCGGAAACTTTTGACACCAAAGTGAGCACCGTACACAACTTATGGCACAATTAGTGTACTTATCCCAGAATCTGTAAACAGGCTTCAGCTTGTGAAGTGAACCCAGGATAAAGAGAATTCATGTGGCGATTTAGATTTGTTGATAAACAAAAAAATAATTATTGATGTATATATAGATTCTAATTAGATGAAGGATCAAAGATCCATGGCAGGTTGAATACTATTATGTTGTCAGATTTCTTAAGTTATATCACATGACAAGAATACTTATTACTAAAACGAGAATAAAATCATACATTGAGGTTTTATTAACCGATAATTACTTATCACTTTAAATGCTGCTCATCGTATAACACGTCACACACACAGAAAAAAAAAAAAAACCAAATAGATGAATTCGCATATCCCATCATTGTTCAATTGACGACTAGGCTAAGTTCTCAAGTGACGAATTTATAACAATTATAAAACATTATTGAAAAAAAGAACAATAAATTCTCTTATCGCGCATAATTTATAACAAACTATCATAAGTCTGCTGATGGCAACCCAAGATATAAAGCAAAATCGACGTGCGGACCGCTCAAGTGCCACAACTTTGGCCAAAGGGACACTTAAGTGCCATAACTTACAAAAGGTACACTTAAGTGCCAAAATCGGAGTAAAAGGGATCACTTGAGTGCCACTCCGGCCAAAATCCGGCCAAAACGCCAACGTGGCGTTTTTCCGACGAAGCGTGCCCAAAACGACGCCGTTTTGCATGTTGATGTGGTCAAAACGGCGTCGTTTTGGATTGACGTGGAAAAAAAATAAATAAATAATTAAATTAAATTAAATTTCAAATTAAATTTAGTTAAAATATTAAAAAAAATTAAAAAAAATTTTAAAAATTAAAAATTAAAAAAATTTAAAAAAAAAATCAACGGGTGGGAGGTGGCCGAGGATCAACCCTCGGCCCGCCGCCGCGGAAGGGCTGGCGATGGCGGGGGAGGGTCGGCCGGTGTCGCCGGCCTCGGCTAGAGGTCGGCGACCCCGGCCCGGCCGGTGGCGAGGGCTCACGAGCCCTCACCGCTGGATCTGGGCGAGGGCTGCGAGCCCTTGCCGCTGGATCTGGGGGGGCTCGCGGCCCTCGCCCAGATCCGACGAGGGCTCGCGAGCCCTCGTCACTGGTTGGCGGGGGTCACCAGGCCCTGGCCAGGGGTCAGTGACCCCAATCGATCGGCGGCGAGGGCTCGTGAGTCCTTGCCGCTAGATCTGGGCAAGGGCCGCGAGCCCTCGCCGCTAGATCTGGGGGGGCTTGCGGCCCTCGCCCAAATCCGGCGAGGGCTCGCGAGCCTTCCGCCAATCGGCGGGGTCGCGGGCCCGCCGGGTCGGCGACCCTGGCCGACCGGCGGCGAGGGCTCGCGAGTCCTCGCCGCCGGATCTAGGTGAGGGCTGCGAGCCCTTGCCGCCGGATCCGGGGGCTTGCGGCCCTCGCCCCGGATCCGGCGAGGGCTCGCGAGCCCTCGCCGCCGGTCGGCCGGGGTCGCCGGCCCCAGGCCAAGGCCTCGGCGACCCGGCCGACCCTCCCCCGCCGTTGCCGACCCTTCCGCCGGCGGCGAAGGCGGCCGAGAGCCCTCGGCCCGCCTCCCCCGTTCCTTGTTTTTTTTTTTATAAAGTTTTAAATTATTATTTTTAAAAATATTTTAACTAAATTTAATTTTAAAATTATTAATTTTAAATATTTTAACTAAATTTAATTTAATTATTTTTTAATTTAATTATTTTTACCACGTCAGCCCAAAACGACGCCGTTTTGGCCACGTCAGCGTGCAAAACGACGTCGTTTTGGGCGCACTTCGCCGGAAAAACGCCACGTTGGCATTTTGGCCAGACTTTGGCCGGAGTGGCACTCAAGTGATCTGTTTTTCTTCGAATATGGCACTTAAATGTACCTTTCATAAGTTATGGCACTTAAGTGTCCCTTTGGCCAAAGTTATGGCACTTGAAGCGTTCTTTTGCCAAGCAAAATCATGGCACATTTGGCTTTAAAAAAATTAGCTATGCCAAGTCACCTTAGCCTTCTTCTCCCTAGTTAAGCTCCAAGCATCTGCCTGAGTAGAATCACCAGATTTAGAGCCTAAGAAGATCACTATATCTGGTTGAGAGCAAGGCATTAAAAATTCCACATGGCTCAACCTGACTTTTACTCAGATCATTCAATCTGGCAACGGGGCAAAACCACTCATTTTCCTCTTCGAAAACATACAACTTTTTGCAATTGTAAAGGTTTTGACAAGAAATTTAGCAATGAACCTTCTAGTTATGCTGTACTCAAGCAGTTACCCAGGCACCTATGGTTAAAGTTTTGTTTCTGAATCAGGGATATGTGAAAAAGTTGCTTCTTTATCTTGAAACCAAAACATGTGGCGGAAAGGAATATCCAACATCACCGAGTACTACTCAATAATGAAGTACACTGATATTTTAAGGGCACATCGGCGAAGAAAGGAACATAATCATGTACGACGAATGTGGGACTGCAAACAAATGAGACGATTCGAGCAAGATTGAAAATAAAATCTAAACATAGCAGATTTATTTGGTCTGGGGGTGCGCATACTCTATTAGGAGAGATCGATAAGATAATTACTATAATTAGCAAAAAGGAGATCGCAATCGCTCAAACACTATACTCTCAAGTGTTTCCAAATCTTAGATAACACCCGAACTTCCAAGAATTAATCGCAACAAATGAGTTTTCTCATACTCTTTTTGGTAGGTTCTTAATTCTATCTGTGTCCTTTGCAAGTTTCAAACATATTAATCTCACCCACTGTGCACCAGATATGAAACTCAACGAACGAATATTTTGATGCAAAAAAACTAGTAGCTCTTCTCCAACTTCAACATGTACTTCGACTTCAATGAGGAAAGGAAGCCTTAGGAGAAATCAAATTTCCTTTTTAGCATCACCCACGATCTCGTTGGCAAGAGTTCAATTTGGACTTATTGTCCACATTTCCTTACAATTCAATTATGTGTCAGATTTCAAATCAATTGACATTAAGTGCGAGCCATAATCAACCATTTACTATCTTAATAACCATTCCAAGTGATTAAATTAGCTGTAACCATGTCAAATGATTCTTCCTTGAAGAAAAGGAAGAAGAAGATTTCACAAAAAAATTAAATGATATTACTTGTGTAAATTCTGGAGCACATGACTAGCAAGCAGACATAGTAAGAACTTTTAGAATTTCAACTGTGCCGGTTCTCTGCATAATATGCTGCTCTATGAGAAATAATTCCTTTTCCCACCGCACAAACATAAAAGAAGATCCGAAAAGCAAAAGTGATATATATAAAGAGAATCATTTATTATAGTTCTCGTCCAATCAACATCCAAATGCAGATGTTGTTTCAAATGTCAACACAACGAAGTCGGTGCAATTGTGTGGTGATAAAAAAAAAATGATCGAAGTGTGGATGAGAAGCCTAGATTTGCATAAACTCATTAAGACATTGTACCCTTGCTATTGATCGTTTTACTAAAATTTATAGACGGATTTTACCCCGTGATGTGAACCTTGGATAAAGAACAATCCGCGTGGTAATTAAGATTTGATTGTTAGATAGAAGTACTTTTGCTTGAAATTGATAGAAAAAGGTGCATCTGAGCTTGGTTTACACGCTAACAATGGTTTTACAAAAAAAAAAAAAAAAAAGAAGTGCAAGTTTATTATAGAGAGGGGGTAAACAGATGTGATGAGAGATTAATTGAAGAAAGTGAAAGTTTGACATAATTAACTGAAAAGATACTATGAAGAAACAAGTACATTTAAGAAATAGAAGGAAATACCCCGCTCCTTTTTTTAGGTAAGTTCTAATATCCACAAAAATTGAAAAACTTACTTGACTAGAAGTTCCTCCCCCTCCTAGGCTGCCTCCAACTAGGCCGCTGACTTCTCTTGTCATGTCCTTTAAACCAAGCATGTTTCCAAGAGATGAATGCATTTCCGATGACCACCCCAATTACTATGCCGCTCCCATACCCCAGGAGAACTATTCTCCAATTGAGTTCAATTGGCGATCCCAAGTCTTTTGCTTGGTGGGTTGAAGGTTGTCATGACTTATTTCCCGAATCTTGACATTTCCTGGATATGAATTGCCCACAGAGTCTTGAGTTCCCTTCAAAAGAATTGTTTGAAAATGTATCGAACTGTTTCCCTCTCGGCACAGACCCTGCCAGATTGTTGTAAGACATGTTCAAGAAAGAAAGGAACCCAAGATCTGTTAGCTTCGGGGAATCCGTCCCGATAGTTTGTTTAGAGAAAGGTCTAATGACTCAAGTGCTGTGAGATTTCCTAATGATGATGGGATGTGACCAAAGTGAGGAAATTATTGGAAAGGTTCGGTCTTTACGGTCCCGAGATCACCGATGACACTAGGGATCTCTCCTTTGAACAAGTTGTTGGAGAGGTCGATGATTGTGAAGACTTTTGGTATCTTTGGGTAATAACATCTAAGCCCTTTGTAAATCACTGTCATGGAGAAATCGTAATTGCCATAGTCGCTGAATGGATGGTAGTCGATGGCAGCAGGCTTCTTTGCATGTACGTATAGTTTCTCGTCTCGAATTTCATGTCATTTAAAGACTGAAAGAATTCCATAGGCAACTCACCGGCAAATGCATTATTAGAGAGGTCAAGTATCCTCAGCTTAAGGAATATGGAACTAGATTTAGGCCTCTCCATGACACCGTGGAATTTATTGGATCGCAAAATAAGGATATGAAGCTCTGGTAGAGATTCCAATCATGATGGGAAGGTGTCCACGACAAGATTGTTTGCAAATTTGATGTACTCAAGCATTTTGCAATTGGCCAAGGACCTCGGTAACTTGCCTTGCAGTTGGTTGTCACTCAAATCAATCATCGTCAGTTGCATCCCCCTCACCAATAGCTTGGGAATGCTTCCGTGGAAATTGTTGTCTCTTAGGTTCAATATCATGAGAGATTCGCTGATATTGCCCAAACAAACTGGAAGCACACCAGTCAAATTGTTAGAAGACAAATCTAGTGCGATTGCTGAACTTAAATTGCAGATCCATGGTGGCAATGCTCCCGTCGGGCTATTGTTGGATACTATGTAGTACATTATGGATGGCGGTGCTTCGGGGGTGGTCCTTTGAACATGTTATGAGATAGGTCTATCGTGTACAAATATAAAGGATTGATTGAAAAATATCTATCAAGACCAGTTAAAAAGTTATGAGAGAGATTAAGGTACTCCATGCTCTTAAAATTGCCATTCCACACCCAAAAGGGCACTTCACCCCCAATGTTGTTATCCGATAGGTCCAACCAATTCATACCCTCTTGGTTTTGTAAGAATGCCGGAAACACGCTCAAATTGCATGATGCCAGTCCTAGGGCCCGAAGTTGAGGAAGAATAGCATTCGTGCTACTTGCGTGGCAAGATAACCTGTTAGATGATAGTTGGAGCACTTCCAAATGTTTGAGCTTGAGAAAGTTGTCTAGCTCAACAGTACCACTGAAGTTGTTTTTCACAAGGACAAGGACGTGGAGATTTTGGAGTTGATAGATTGATGAAGGTATGTCGCCATGGAATTTATTATCCTCGAGGTCAAGCTCGACTAGTTGAGTCATGTTCACAAGCCAAGATGGTATAGAACCCGATAGTTGATTGGTTTGGAGGAGCAAACTAGTCAGCCGAGTGAGGTTCATGAGCTGAGGTGGGATGGTACCACTTAAATGGTTGCCAACAAAGCTTAAATCAATGACACGAGACCGTTTCCAATTGAAGGTGGAATCTCGCCATATAAATTGATGTAAAGGAGGCTCAAAGTAGTGAGCTTTTTCATTTTCCAAACCCAAGACAAAGAGGAAATGGATTGGGCAGTAAATGGGATCAATCCGACAAGTAGGTGTTCCAGGTTGCTAAGATTAGCAAATGAAGTTGGGATGGATCCGGAGAACTTGCAACCAGCTATATCGAGAGAACTCAACGAAGGAAGATTTCCGATTGACATGGGTAGGGACCCTGTCAAATTGCACGTGTAGGAATTAAGATTCAATATCTTTAAGGAGCGAAGATTACTGATTGATGGGGGTAGCTCTCCGAAAAGCTCCTTCCAATCAGCCGCAGCTCTTCAAGAGGACTACTCGAGTTAAAGTGAGGCAATCGTCCCGTGAGAGCCTTATTGTCACCCACCCCAAGATATCGCAGCTTCGGTAAATGAAAAATGGCAGACGGAAACACAGAGACTATGTGCAGTCGAGTTACCTATGTGTTGGGAATAACTGATCCCCGAAAACCGAATTCGACACCGAATCGAACCCCTAAATCAATGCGGAAGACGAAGCCTGGGAAAACACGCATCACCGATCGTAAAGCACACCACGGATTCGAGCGTACCTTGTTAGCCACAGATTAAACACCAATGCCGAAGAAGAGGAAGAAATTCTGGCCCCGTTCGATCCGATGACGCCTTGAAGGGAAGGAAAGCGCGCCGTATGCTTACTGCCTTTTCTTTTTGGGAGAGAGAGAGCGTGAGAAGAGAAAAGACGTACGTTATGTTCCAAAACGTTATCTTCTCTCTCTCTCTCTCCTCCCTTTTATACCTTCCCCCTCCACGGGCCCTATTCCCGTGGGTCGGGCCTTTTTGGGCCCAACTTGAGCGGATGGGCCTTAAGCCCATCTCATAAATCCATCATCTCTCACTCGCACATGGTGGTGCAAAACCAACATGGGCGGACAGGCCCTACTCAGCCCCATCAGAGAAAAATCCATCATAGACTCTCACTTAACATGGTGGGCCGAACAGAATCCTCTTTTCCTCTCTTCAACATTCATACCGGTGAATAATCCGTGCGACCAGCATACTTTGAGAGCTCGTTGCTATACATCTGTTAGGAATATATAGCAGCTCATAATGGGCATCACACTCCAAGTAGATTTAATATGTAGTACCCTAGATCGATCGATCACATTTATATCTCTCTTGATCTCTTTTAAATAATGATATATATATATATATATATATATATATATTTTATTCACAATTATGATTATCACAAAGACAGTCATAATTGGTTAACCGGTGAATACAAAACTACAATGTGATTCTCCAAAATCGATCTTCCTCTTTCCTTCAAACTCTCAATTTCAGTCCAGCTTGCTTTTCTAGAAATGCCCCATTAGATCGAATCACTCATGACCATTGGCAACATCCTAAGATAGCAAACACTAAATAGAAATCTTGAGATTAAGTAAGAGTCATGAGGGGACTAAGAAATTGAGGAACTCTCTTCCTCAAGAGTCTCACACGACATAAAAGTTGAGATCAAACTTTTGTCACTCTTATTGGTCGTCTCATGCATACTTAGTATGAAATACGTATTACGGTATTAACTCATTTCCCATGGAGCGTATGTCTACACCTTTCAATACCGTACAGGTGATAGTTCAGACATACCCAATGTCTAACTTGAGTTCACGTATCTACTTATTCACAAAATTCATCAGAACTCACATCTGTCATCTTAGACAGATAAAGTAAAACATGTGGGATATTTTACTTTCGAACATAGTAAGTATTATATCCTCATCTTAACACTCAGTTAAGGTGACATACGTGTTTTAAACTTGAGCTCTCGATTATCACCTAGGTAATAAGCTTAAAAACAGTCTCATCTCTATTTATCACACAGTAAACAGAGGTGATTACCCGTGTGAGTGGGCTAATCTTATATCTGTCCGACATACTTCTCAACTTAAAGTAATGCACTAAGCATTAAGATGCATAAGGATTAAACAAAGATTCATAGGCATTAATGATGAAAACACAAATTCATCAAATTGTGAACACTTAGGGAAAATACAATATTCAGTACATCAGTCTCTACGCAATCCTAGAGATTTCATATGGCCTCAAAACACATCTCTAGGTATTGGCTTTGTCATAGAATCTGCTACCATTCCATGCGTAGTATGTACTCTAAGTTCACATCTTTTCGTGCAACCATATCCTTGACAAGATTATACTTGGTATCTATAGGTTTGGTCTTGCCATGATATTTTGGATCTTTGGTATACGCTTTTTGCTGCTTGGCTACCACAGTTAACCAACAATAAATCTGCAGCACTTCTAATAACACCTAAATGATCCAAAAAATCTCTTAAGCCAAACACTTT
Organism: Eucalyptus sideroxylon x Eucalyptus melliodora; assembly: GCA_016097485.1. NCBI lineage: Eukaryota > Viridiplantae > Streptophyta > Magnoliopsida > Myrtales > Myrtaceae > Eucalyptus > Eucalyptus sideroxylon x Eucalyptus melliodora. The sequence continues at coordinate 4,227,757 of CM027834.1, read as the reverse complement.
CTTACACTGCTGCTGATAATGCCACGAACTCAACTTACATCGTGGACAAGGCTATACACTTTTGTTTCTTACTGCTCCAACATATGGTGCCATTATTCGGTAAGAAAACAAACCCAGAGGTAGATTTCCTTTAATTTAAATCTCCTCTCCAATCAGTATTAGAATAGCATTTGAGTTGCAGATCCTTTCCTTAATAACTCAACGTATGATCAGCAGTTCCCTTTAGATGCTTTAGTATTCTCTTAACGGCTTTCCAATGTGTTTGACCTGGATTGGATATGTATCTGGTCACCATTTCGACTGCAAAGCATATGTCGGGTGTTGTACACATCATAGCATACATCAAGCTCCCAATAACACTAGCATAAGGAACATGTTTCATTTGTTCCTTCTCTTGTGGAGTCCTTGGACACAGATTATGGCTCAATCCTTCACCTTTTTGCAATAGGAGTGTCTATGGGTTTACAGTCTTGCATACTAAATCGTTCAAGAACCTTATTTATATAGGTTTCTTGCGAAAGAGACAAAGATTTCTTCTAAACGATCTCTTGAAGTCTTAACTCCAAGAATGTATGCAGCCTCACCCATATCCTTCATCTCAAAGTTAGAAGACAATTATCTCTTGACAGTATTAACCAACTCCATATTGCTTCCGGCAATTAGTATATCATCAACATATAATGATATGATCACAAATTGATCATTGGATCTATTGATATATACACAATGATACTCGTCAATCATTGTAAAATCATATGCCACTATGGCATTATGAAAATGTATATACTTTTGTCTCGATGACTGCTTAAGGCCATATATCGACCCCCAAAGTCAACATACCTTTTCTTTTTGGCCTTTCACTATGAAACCAGCAGGTAGTTCCATATATGTTCCTTCCTCTAATTCTCCATTGAGGAAAGCAGTCTTTATATCCATTTGATGTAACTCAAGATCCATACTAGTCACTATTGCCGAGAATCATGTAAATCAAGGTAAAATCTCACTACAGGAGAAAATATATTTTCATAATCAATTTCTTCATGTTGATTATACCCCTTCGCCACAAGGCGAGCCTTATGCCTTTCTATTGAGCCATTAGCCTTTCGCTTTATTTAGAGAACCTACTTGTTCCTATAGCTCTGCGTCCTTTTGGAAGATCAACCAGTTCCCAGACTTGGTTTGATTTTATTGACTCCATTTCCTCTTTCATTGCATGAATCCATTTTTTTTATTAGGGCAGTTCAGAGCCTCATTAATATTTCTTGGCTCATCCTCATCTTGTGGAGCAACCATAAAAGTTTCCCTTTCAATGTCAAAACATCGACGGGGAATACTTTGGCGACTTGTTCACCGTATGGGAGATTGTACACTTAACACATCATTCCTCATCATGCTCCCACTTGGATTAGGTAATGATGATGTCGTCACATCAGGTGGTTGCAATTGAGAATGAGTTGAATTCAATTCATTACATCTCATATTACTCCCACTTGAACGAACTCCACTGACATCATTATCTTGATCCAAGGTTTCAAATAGGGAGTTATTTTCCCTTATTTCGCCCCTCTTAGAAAATTCATCCACTAAGGATGTGACATCCCGTGATTCAAATTCAGTTATACTCCCACTTTCCTGCTCACCTATGAACACAAACCCTTTTGAGTGTTCGGAGTATCTCATTAAAATACTCTTATTTTCTTTGGGACCTAATTTCCCAAACTTGTGAGAGGACTCATGAGTATAGGCAACACAACCCCATGGCTTAAGAAAACTTAAATCCGGTTTTCTAACTGTCCATAACTCATATGAAGTGGAAATAATTGATTTGGAAGGCACCCGGTTAAGTATATAGGCAACAGTTAACAACTCATCACTCCAAAAAGTGATAGGTAAGTTAGCATGCGCCATCTTGGACTTAACCATTCCAGTAGGGTTCTGTTTATTCTCTCTGCAACACCATTTTGTTGAGGAGTATATGGAATAGACAACTATCTTTCTATTCCTTTTTCATCACATGATTTTCTGAACTTATCAGATAAATATTCTTAACCTTGATCGGATCTAAAAACCTTTATTTTCTTGTCTAATTGATTTTCTGCCAGGTTCATAAACCTTTTGAAACAACTTATGCTTTAGATTTATGAGAAATCAAATAGACATATCCGAATCAAGTAGAATCTTCTATAAATGTGATGAAACAAACAGCCCATTGCCTTCCTCTCACATTCATTGAACCACAGACATCAGTATAGATTAAATGCAGAGGAAATTAAGCTCTTTTACCTTTTCAAATGGTTTCCTTGTCATTTTCCCTACTAGGCAATGCTTACTTATGGACAAATCGACTTTTTCAATATTGCCCAACAAGCCCTTTTTGGCTAGTCTTTTCATATGTTGTTGGCCCATATGACCAAGTCTAGCATGCCACCATATTCACATCATTATTATATTAGGTAGAAGACGTGAAACAAGGGAATAACATATTGACATCACCACAGTCAACATTTAGTACAATAAAACCATCTAGAAAGTGACCACAACCATAGTAGTTTGTATCTAAACACAAATCTACACATTTATTATGGAAGTTCATACCAAAACCAAGCTTAACCAACACTAAGACAGACACTAAATTTCGACGAATCTCCAGAGCATATAAAACATCAAGATGCGTCCACTATGCATGTTCAATTGGCAGGTGCCAATCCCTTTAACTTCAGCTCTGGAGTTATTTCCAATATAGGTCCACTTAGTTCCAGTTGGTATCGTCGGAATTCCACAAAGGATCCTCTATCCTTTGCTACATGGTCTGTCGCTCCTGAATCTACAGTCCACAAAGGATTAGACTCAGTCAAGAATACAGAACTCGACACAAAAGTAAAGTTCTGAAAAGTACAATGGATGTTTACTTTCTTTGGCTCACGACAGTTGCGAGAATTGTAACACCTTACTCTGGACATTTTCTTCACTTGAGGACGTTTTCCTCTCTTGTGTTGGTTAACTCTTGATTTCTTGCAATAAGGACTTGATCCTTTGCATTCCCACATATTGAACGAATCAATACGCTTGCGCATAGAGCACAAAGCCCTTTCTGAGCTAGAACCAGCATAGCAAATGTCTGTTTTTGGCTCAAATACCGTTAGGCGGTCCTCTACTAGCTCAAGGTGGTGCACGACACCCTCAATATCTTCCATAATGTGATCAAGAGCTTCTAGTGCTTCTTGCTTTTCCAGCACATATTGAATCTTCATATTCAATATTTCACAATTATTGCCGTTCATATCAACAATTACATTCTTAGTTGCTGAACCATCGTTCCGAACACATCGACATACATGCACGAATAATTAATGCCTATCATTTATGCATCCCTATTTGCATAGACCCATCATATTAATAAATAATTTCAAGTAAGGCTTCGAATCAAAAGGTCACTATGTTTCCAATCATCCTCCAAAAATCCTAACTTAAAATTATTATTAATATAATTATCTTATGCAAATAAATTCTATGAAGTTACAAAAACGTCTATTACTACCCATAGCTAATTACCCACAAAGAACCAGCAATAATGAAAGCAAATAAAATCTAATATCCAATAAAATAACAATGCTTTCACATGATACGACTAACATATCAGTTGTTATATCAACAACAATCAGGTAGTAAAACATTACATCATTAATCAAAGAAATAAATAGGGAATGTCCCTTCTAATCTATTAGCCATAATATTTGAGAAATTTGAAGGCACATTTGCCAACCATGAAAAAACTTTTGGAGAGCTTTTATGTCGCCTCCAAGGCGCATTCACTCGGCGCCATGTGGCGCTCAATCTAAGGGTTGAAGTTTTGCCCAACTCAATCCTATAGTGCTCTCTCACAAAAGCTTCCACCAGCCTCCTATAACCCGGGACCACGTTGACCTCCCATAGCCGATCCAACACTGCTTGCCCTTCAGGTGGAAGAGTGTTCATCAAAGCCGGCACCTTCACAAAATCCGGCATAAGATAACCATTCCAGATGATTTCCTATATCATCTGATTGACCTTGACCACATGTGATACTAAATCACCATCATGCCACTGATAATTAGCTAATTCTGACATCAGCCTTTTAAGTCTTGCATTTCCATCATCCATTCTCGGGATTGCAGGTATCCTTGCATAACGCATCATAGTTCCTGCAACAAATGCAGAATTAAAAATGGATTACTTATAATCCATAATTAATATAAGAGAAAATACATAATTTTCCAAAATTCATGCAACAAATGCAGAATTAAAATTGGATTACTTATAACCCACATAGGCATGACTGAAAAAAGAAACAAATTCCTTTTCTTTTCTTTTTTTTTCTTTTTTTTTTGGGTCAACGGTCGTCGGTCAACGGTCAACGGTCGGTCAACGGTCAACGGGTCGGGTCACCGGGCGCGCGGGTCGGAACGGTCGGACCAACCGCGAGAACCGACTCGCGTGTGCGGGGATGATGTCACGCAGACGTCATTCGGCATGTGCCGGGCACGTGCCTGCGTCCGCGGGTCGGGTCGGGTCGCCGGCCGGTGACCGTCCGGCGAAACGTCGTCGGTGATGACGTCATCCGTACGGTTACCGACCGATGGATGACGTCACGGTGACGTCAGCACGCGTCGGTCCGCGAACCGGCGCGTGCCGGTTCGCCCGCCGGCGGCGTGCACGCGCCGGTTCGCCGACCGGCGTGTGCGCCGCACGCGCTGGCCAATGCCAGCTCTTCGGGCGCATTGCGCCCACGCGCAGCGCCTTTCGGCCGGCGTGTAGGCGCGTGCGTCGGCGCCCGGCGGCGGTCAACACATCGCCGGACTCGTCTCGACGTCGCGCTTCTTCCTATGCAATCACAATTTTATTTTGACTTACGAAAACTCGGAAAAATGGCCGAAAAGCGCTCGGGTGTCGGGATTTTCGCCCGGTTCCGTACGGCCGAAGGGATTTCGCGAAAAATCAATCAAAAACATCAGAATTGATCGGGAAAAACGTGAACAAGGGCTCTGATACCAATGTTGGGAATAACTGATCCCTGAAAACCGGATTCGACACCGAATCGAACCCCTAAATCAATGCGGAAGACGACGCCCGGGAAAACACGCATCACCGATCGTAAAGCACACCACGGATTCGAGCGTACCTTGTTAGCCACAGATTAAACACCAATGCCGAAGAAGAGGAAGAAATTCTGGCCCCATTCGATCCGATGACGCCTTGAAGGGAAGGAAAGCGCGCCGTATGCTTACTGCCTTTTCTTTTTGGGAGAGAGAGAGCGTGAGAAGAGAAAAGACGTACGTTATGTTCCAAAACGTTATCTTCTCTCTCTCTCTCTCCTCCCTTTTATACCTTCCCCCTCCACGGGCCCTATTCCCGTGGGCCGGGCCTTTTTGGGCCCAACTTGAGCGGATGGGCCTTAAGCCCATCTCATAAATCCATCACTATGAATATCTAAGTGCGTGCGCATTACTTTGTGCAGTGCCTTAACGTGTAGCTGCAGGGAGGACTTGGGTCAACCGTGTAGAAAGCAGCAAAAAAGGTGTATGAAATGGTAATATTTGACCATTGGATTGGTAAAAAAGTGAAACATGGTGAGAACAAAAGAAAAAATGAGAAAGTATGACAGGTCAACAAAGGCGAAAGCACCACCGCTTGCGGTGGCCCAATTAGATAAGTGCTCCCATGATCCTTTGCGAGAGGAGAGGAGTTCGAATCTCGCTGGCCGCACGGGATCTTAAGTGCGACGTCGGGGTGGTGAGTCCTCTGCTAGCGTCGCCTCAAGTTTACCCTCCATTACCCCGGGCCTGTAGGGCTGTCTGTGTTGGTACGATGCGCGGGTTCCCTAGGTCATCAAAAAAAAAAAAAAAAAAAACAAAGGGAGAAAGCGGACATAAATAATTGAGTTTCATCCATGGAGACTTGGGTCTTCCATTTTGCCCATAGATTCAATTTTTATGGACTTTAAAATCTCTAATGCTAGAAAATCTCAAATTTTCATACTTGGTAATTTATTTGATGTACAAAAAAAAAAAATGAAAAAAGATTCACACATATTGTGGTAATAAACCGCGATGTAGGACTTTATTCTCATTTTAGTAATAAGATTTTTCACTTATTATAATTTAAATTTGAAAAAAAAAAAAAAAGAGATATGAGAATAAAATAGCAATCAACTTGTCATGGATCTTTAATACGTGTAGCTTAGGAAGCATCGTCATTCTCCAGAAACCTTCGTGTCGTGTCCGACACTCTCAAACATGTGATCAATAGGTGTTAGAAAACTCTCTCAACATGCTCCAACACGTGAGTCCAGAATTTCGACACACATTCCAACAAGCATGTAATCAATTTTAAAAAATTTCAATAAATGAGGGATCAAAATTTAAATCTAAGAAATAAAAAATAATAAAAATAATAAAAAGAGAAATAATAAAAATCCAATCTTCTCTTCTCTTTTGACTCTCACTTATTGTGGCTCATGATTATTAGTGTAAATTTATTCTAAGCTATTTTATTATTTATTTATTTATTTTTGAATTTGAATCAAATTAATTTAAAAATAATAATTTATCATGTGCATATAAAAATATATATTTACTATATAACGTGTCCCAATATATCGAAATTTTTTATTTGTTAAGAAATCACGTGTTGGCGTGTCGTATCGTGTCATGATATGTGTCCTTTATCAGTGTCCATTCTACTTAGCTTGTAGCTGCATGGAAGACTTGGGTCAACCGTGGAGAAAGAAGCAAAAAAGTATATGAAACCATCGGATTAGTTAAAAAGTCAAATATGGTGAGAACAAAAGAAAAAATGAGAAAATATGACTAGTCACAAAAGGAGAAAGCGGAGGTAAATAATTGGAGGTTCATCCGTGGAGACTTTGGTCTTCCGTGGCACCCTCACATGTGAAATTTTGCCCATAGACTTTAAAATCTCTAATGCTAGAAAATCTCTAATTCTTATACTTGGTAATTTAATTGATGTACCAAACAAAAGATAGATTCACGCATATTGTGGTAATAGACCTAGACTTTATTCTCATTTTAGTAATAAGATTCTTCATGTAATATAATTTAAATTTAGAAAAAGAGATACGATAATGAAATAACATTTAACCTGCCATGAATCTTTGATACACGTAGGTGTAGCTGCATGGAAGACTTGGGTCAACCGTGGAGAAAGCAGCAAAAAAGTGTATGAAATGGTAATATTTGACCATCGGATCGGTCAAAAAGTCAAACATGGTGAGAACAAAAATAAAATAAAATGAGAAAGTATGACTAATCACAAAAGGAGAAAGCGGACGTAAATAATTGAGGTTCATCGGTGGAGACTTGGGTCTTCCATGGTACTCTCACATGTGAATTTTGCCCATAGATTAAATTTTTATGGACTTTAAAATCTCTAATGCTAGAAAATCTTTAATTCTAATACTTGGTAATTTAATTGATGTACAAAAAAAATAGATTCACGCATATTGTGGTAATAAACCTTGATGTAGCACTTTATTCTAATTTTAATAATGAGATTTTTCATGTAAAATAATTAAATTCGGAAAAAAGAGATATGAGAATAAAATAGCATTTAACTTGCCCTAGATCTTTGATACGTGTAGTCTCGGAAATACTAACACTCTCTAGGAATTTTTATGTCATGTCCGACACTTCGACATGTATCGACACTTTCCGATACTTTTCGACACGTGATCAATAGGTACATGCTTCAACATGTAGTCCAGAATTTCTCTGATGTGCACAAGGACAATTTTAAAATTTTTAATAAATGAGCGGTCAAAATATAAATATTTAAAAAAATAAAAAATATTAAAAATAATAGAAGGGGAAAGAATAAAAATCCAATGTTCTCTCCTCTTTTGACTCTCACTTGCCAAGACTCATGATTTTTAGTGTAAATTCATTTTAACTCTTTTATTATTATTATTATTATTATTATTATTATTATTATTATTTATTTGTGAATTTGAATCAAATTAATTTAATTTCATATATATATATATAAATATACATTTAATATATAACATGTTCCAACGTCTCAAAATTCTTTATTTTTTAGAAATGGCGCGTGACATCCTGAAATTCGACCCCATCTCAATAATATGAAAATGGGCATTTCGTCAACGTACCTATGATTCTTTTCTCTCCGAGCTGACCCCTCACGAGTTAACTAACCTATAAGGTGAAGTCATTAAGGGATATAAACGCGACAGACTTGAGAATTTGATAGGAAATCATCTGCTCGACCATAATAATTGGCAAGGGTCAATACAACACCGTTATAATCGAGTTGAGATTGGATATAGGTCGATTCAACGGAATCACGTAATTGAATTGCGGGAGATTCTGCATGATTGCGAAATTCACATCGAACGGTACTAACCCAATTTTTAACCGATTTTATACTCAGGACACATAATTGAAATCTTGCAATTTTTACGACAATTGAGAGTCGTTTACAAGTCGGAGATGCACAAACGTGGATCGAAAATTATCGACCATGGGCGCTAAAATCCCTAAAAGATACATGATAGGTTAGGTTGTACTAAAATCGCGTTCAGTCTATTTTAACCACAAAATTGAATTCGGTTTCGAGAATCGGATGTTCGAGCGTGTCATAATTCATTTTTAAGATGTCATCTCATCTTTCGGAGAAATTTCGTCGAGCCCAGAATTTTGCGGAAAAATCAATTTTGGACAAAAAGAAAATGAGTGAAATTCGGATGGCTGAAGATGGGCACATTTTTCTTCACCAAAATGGTTTAATTTTGAGGAATTGAAGCTAATTTCTCATTGGAGGACCCCCTTGACTAAATTGGCTGAAGACTTTGGGGCAAACACTTGAGTATTTGAGATATTTTTGCAAGGCCTTTCATTGGCCCTTGTCTTTATTGATTACGCTTGTTGCGTTAATAATGTATATGTGATGCATTGCAGGGACATGCTGAAGCGAGGTAAGTTTTGTATGGTGCGTGTTTAGGACCGCCTTCGAGACGAATTTGCTTCATAACCGGGGTTTAGGATTTTGACTCGCTGAAATTTTATCTTACCCCGTCGTGAGTTAACAGTTTTCAGGACCGTAGCGTGGAGGATCCAGAGTTCGAGTCGGAGGGATCCGGGGCATAGGTTGCCCATGACTTTCTTTTTGGAGACAGGCCCATGTATATAAACTCCTAGGTTAACTTGGTTTGTTTATAAAGCGAATGTTGTTAAAATTTGTTGTCCTGTTTTTACTATCCCTATCTCTGATAGTTGTTCGGGTGTTTATCTAATTCACTTCCGCTTGTACTTGAGACGTCGTATTTTTAGTTGACTGTCAAGGGATGTGCGTGTGCCTAGGGTTCAGGGCATGACATGACGTGTTGACGTGTGTCGTATGTCCAATACTTAGCGTGTAGCTGCATGGAAGACTTGGGTGAACCGTGGAGAAAGCAGCAAAAAAAGCGTACGAAATGGTCATATTTGACCGTTGGATTGGTCAAAAAGTCAAACATGGTGAGAATATAAGAAAAAAATGAGAAAGTATGACTAGTCACAAAAGGAGAAAGTGGACGAAAATAATTGAGGTTCATCCGTGGAGACTTGGGTCTTTCGTGGTAGTCTCACTTGTGAATTTTGCAAATAGATTCAATTGTTATGGTCTTTAAAATCTCTAATGATAGAAAATCTCTAATTCTTATACTTGGTAATTTAATTGATGTATAATAAATAAATAAATTCACGCATGTTATGGTAATTAACATTTGGAAGTGTTCTACCTTGTATATATCAAAGATCCAGGACAAATTAAATGCTATTTTATTCTCATATCTCTTTTTCCAAATTTAAATTATATTACATGAAAAATCTTATTACTAAAATGAGTGATTATACGATAATTACTTATCACTGTCAATGAGGCTCATTGTATAATACTACAAGTAAATATCACAAAAATAAAAACATGACGAGCATGTGGGAGTGAAGCACATTTTTTAGGTGGTGCTTGGTACCTTGTGATATGAATGTGTGCATCCTTGGGTCAACGACGAGGAATGTGATTTACATTGTGTAATGTCTTCGGGGAGATTAAGATGGTTCAAGGTGTTTTTGAATAGTTTTACATAATTTTCTATCATATGAATATCCAAAAATTTCAATTACCCATTTGTCTCATCAAAATTTTAAGCTTAATCTTTAAGGCAACATCTTTTGTGTCCGAATTGACAAATAGTTTTACTTGGCATTTCTCAAATTCAATGAATAACAACCCCATATAACATAATGTAAAAATTATCTACGCTAATATCAAAGAAGAGAACCAACACATATCAAAACACGTTTATCAATAAAGGGACGTGATTTGCGTTGTGTGGAATGAAGGAGATTGTCTAATAATTGAGCGTTTTTTACCATTGGATTGGTCAAAAAGTCAAACATGGTGACAACAAAAAAAAAATGAGAGTTTGGCTAGACAACAAAGGAGAAAGTGGACGTAAAGGGAAAGCACGCAAGAGAGAGGGGGAAAAAGAAGAAAAGAAAGAAAAAAGAAGAAAAGAAAAAAAGGAAAAAGGAAAAGCGAAAGGTGACTCACGCCTACTTGTGTTGCACGTCAATAGCGCCTTCTTCTCCTAGTTAAGGTCCCAGCATCAGCTTGAGTGAAATCACGAGATTTAGAGCCTAAGAAGACCACTCTATCTGGTGGAGAGCAAGGCACTAAAGTTCCACACAGCTCGGCCTGAGTTTTAGCCAGATCATTCAATCTAGCAGCGGGCCAAAACTACTCATTTTCCTCTTTTAAAGCATGTAAGTTTTGCCATTGCAAAGGTGTTGACGAGAAATTCATAAATGAACCTTGCGGTTAGGCTGTACCCAAGCAGTTTCCCAGCCACCTATGGTTTAATTTTTTTGAATCCGGTTTTATGTAAAAGAGTTGCTCCTAATCTTGAAACCGAAACAGGTGGTGGAAAGGAATGTCGAATATTACTGAGATTGTGGTCACTACTACTTAATAATGAAGTATACTAATATTGAAGGTCATAACTGCATAGAAGGGAACATAAATCTTGATACAACTAACGCGGAACCACAAACAAAGGAAATGAATTGAGCAAGAAATAAATTATCTAAATAAAATGTAAACATAATAAATTTAGGTGATTTGAGGGTATATGTACTCCATGACGAGAGATTGATGAGATAATTCTACTATAACTAGCAAAGAGGAGACTGTAATCACATGAATACTCAACTCTTACGCTATTCCAAATCTTAGATGGCACCTGAACTTATAAGAATCAATCACAACAACTTCTCAATTCTCTTCTTGGAACTTTCGCAATATATTATGCGAATATTAAGCACAGCAACCATGCATCAAAGATCAAACTCAACAACAGAATATTTTTATTCAAAAATATTATGAGCCATTCTCTGACGTCAACATGGACTTCAACTTTAATAAAGAAAGGAAGCCTTACGGAAAATCAAATTTCCGTGTCCCTTCGTTACCGGCTCTTGATGGTGAAACTCATCGAGAAAGGTATCAGTTGCTTTTCTGTATTTATTTTCTAGATCTCGGTGGTGCCAACGACAGTATATAGTTTTGTCTTTGGTTTCTGTTCATTTTGGCATAAAACAAACCAATACTAGGAAAATATCAGGTGACAATGTTAGGCTATTGCACCATCCAAACACTTTGATTGTTTGGTCCAAACAATATGCTCAAGACAAGGGCCAATTCCACTTTTATTATCCCTATCAATAAGTGAAGACTATTCAAAACTAATCTCTCCAAAGAATTACATCACAGAAATTACATTGCTCATCAGTAACCAAAGGAAATGTTCTCAGATAATGCATTCAAAGTGAAAACAACGCCAATATGACAAACAAACAAGTCCCACTTAGAGCAGTTGTTGGGCAAACAAGAGGAGCCAAATGAGCATTCAAAGTCTTCAATTTCGACCCCCATTTCATACCATTTCATTGACTTGTTTGCTGTTGTCACAACTTATGAATGAGATACATTCGCTTAGAATGAGATACATTCGCTTACAAAGTTAATGACAGATCCATTGGCTGAATTTCCCGTCAATCAATCAATTGTCGATTTGAGCCGGAAGTTTTTCCTCATCTTCCCCGGTAGCTAGAGATTCATGTGTATTGCCCATATTTCTGCGTGTTACATCACTCGTACATCACTCGCAAAGTCATCGATTTGAGGCATCGTAGCATGAGATGAGGCATGTTCATAACCCTTGGCACCAAGCACTGCCTATAAAATTTGCTTCGCTCTCTCATACTCTCTGCTCATTGCAAACTACATTGTCTTTGTTTGGAACAAAATGACTCCCTCCCCGTGCTTCTACATGTCCATACACTTGCTTTTCTTGTACTTGTGGTCACATCCTATTAGTGCTCACAATCTCTCGATCTATGAAACCTCTGTGTCTCGAGGACGAAATGTCTGCCCTGCTGCAATTTAAAGAGAGATACGAAATCACCAATGTTTCTGATGATGATCCTCTCACTCGCCCCAAGACTCTGTCTTGGAAAAACGATCGGGACTGCTGCTCTTGGGATGGGATCAAGTGTGATGAGAATACGGGCCATGTAATTGTTCTCGACCTAGGAAGTAGTTTTCTCAATGGTTCTATCGACAACAACAGTACTCTCTTCCAGCTTGTTCATCTTAAAAAGCTCAATCTCAGCGACAATGACTTCAACTACTCTCAGATACCATCCCGAGTTGGAGACCTGTCAAGATTGACTCATCTTGATCTCTCTAATTCCCGTTTTTCCGGCCGAGTCCCAACAGAAATCTTCAAGCTTACAAGGTTAGTGTACCTTAACCTGTGCTGCAATTACGATCCATGTGAACGTTTGTTGGAAATGAAAGCACCAGACTTGAGAAGCCTAGTTCAAAATCTGAGCAGCCTAGAAGTACTTCGCTTAGGTCTCGTCGACATGTCGTCCGAAGTGCCCAACACTCTGGCAAATCTGTCTTCCCTAAGAAGTCTGAAAATGCGTGGTTGCAAACTATACGGTGTATTTCCGTCTGCCATTTTTCATTTACCAAAGCTGCAACTTCTCGCGGTAGGTGACAATAATGCTCTCACGGGTAGCTTGCCTGACTTTAACTCAAGTAGTCCTCTCGAGCAGCTGTCTCTGTATAGCACGAGCTTTTCTGGAGAACTATCCTCTTCAATCGGAATACTTCCTTCCTTGGGCTATCTCGACGCAACTGATTGCAAATTCTCGGGATCCATCCCGGCTTCATTTGCTAATCTTAGCAACCTCGAATACCTAGGTGTTACTACGAACCCACTCACTGCTCAGTCCATTTCCTCTTTGTCTTGGGTTTGGAAGATTAAAAAGCTCACCCTTTTGGACCTCCTCCACAACAATTTATATGGCGAGATCCCACCTTCAGTCAGAAACTTGTCCCACCTCGTTGAATTACACTTGGTTGGAAACCAATTAAGCGGTACCATCCTACCTCAGCTCATGAACCTCACTCAACTGGCCTTGCTTAATCTTAAACAGAATAAATTCTATGGCGAGATACCTTCTTCAATCCATCAACTTCAAAATCTCCAAGCCCTCGCCCTTGCCGAAAACGACTTCAGTGGAACTGTTGAACTTGACAACTTTATCAAGCTCAAACAATTGGAATTGCTCCAACTATCATCTAACAGGCTAGCATGCCGCACAAGTAGCGTGAATGTTGTTCTTCCTCAGCTTCAGATCCTAGGATTGGCATCATGCAATTTGAGAGAGTTTCCAGCATTCTTACAAAACCAAAAGGGTATGAATTGGTTGGACCTATCGGATAACAACATTAGTGGAGAAGTGCCCTTTTGGGTGTGGAACGGCACTTTTAAAGACATGCAGTACCTGAATCTCTCTCATAACTTCTTAACTGGTCTTGATCGATATTACCCGATCAATCCTTCAATTATGTACACAATAGACCTATCTCATAACATGTTGAAAGGACCACCCCCTGAAGCACCACCGTCAATATTGTCCTATATAGTATCCAACAACGGGCTGACGGGAGAATTGCCACCATGGATCTGCAATTTGAGTTCAGCAACCGTACTAGACTTGTCTTCTAACAATTTGATTGGTAAACTTCCAATTTGTTTGGGCAATATCAGCAAATATCTCGTGATATTGAACCTAAAAGGCAACAATTTCCATGGGAGCATTCCCGAGGTAATGCTGAGGGGCACACAATTGAGGGTGATCGATTTGAGTGACAACCAGTTGCAAGGCAAGTTGCCAAGGTCCCTAGCCAATTGCAAAATGCTTGAATTCATCAACTTTGCAAACAATTCTATTGTGGACACCTTCCCATCATGGTTGGGATCTCTTCCAGAGCTTCATGTCCTTATTTTGCGATCCAACAAATTCCATGGGGCCATAGAGAGGCCTAAATCTAGTTCCACGTTCCTTAAGCTACGGATACTTGACCTCTCTATAAATGCATTTGTCGGTAAGTTGCCCATGGAATTCTTTCAGTCTTGGAATGCCATGAAATCCAAGATGGGAAACTTTACGTACATGCATAGAAGCCTACAGCCGGAATGCTACCTTGACTTGACCTACTATGGCGATTGGGATTTCTCCATGACAGTGGCTTACAAAGGGCTTAAATTGTATTACCCAAAGATCTTAGAAGTCTTCATGATCATCGACCTCTCCAGCAATTTGTTCAAAGGAGAGATCCCCGATGTCATAGGTGATCTCAAGGGACTGCAAGGACTAAACCTTTCCAACAATTCCTTCACTGGTCACATCCCACCATCGTTGGGGAATCTCACAGCACTCGAGTCATTGGACCTTTCTTGGAACAAACTCTCAGGGCAGATCCCTCGAAAGTTGACAGAACTCGGGTTCCTTTCTGTCCTAAATGTGTCTTACAACAATCTGACCGGGCTTGTGCCGAGAGGGCAACAATTTGATACGTTTACAAATGATTCTTTTGAAGGGAACTTGGGATTATGTGGGGAATTCATATATAGGAAATGTCGAGATTTAGGGGATACGTCAAAACAACCTTCAACCCACAAAGAAGAAGACTTGGGATCGCCAATTGAACTCAATTGGAAAATTGTTTTGCTGGGATATGGGAGCGGCTTAGTGATTGGAATGGTTATTGGAAATGCATTCATCACGGGGAAACGTGTTTGGTTTAAAGGAAATGCCAGGTTAAGGCGACAACCTAGGCAGAGGCAGCCTAGGATGGGTAGGAACTCATGGCTAGGCAAGTTTTTAAATTTCTGCAAATGTTAGAGCTTACCTGAATAACGAGCTAGGTATTTCTGTCTTTTTATTAAACGTACTTGTTTCTTCGTAGTATCTTCACTATTATTTATGTAAAGCCTTTGCTTGCTTCATTTAATCTCTAATCACATCCGTTTACCGCCTCTCTAAGGTGAACATACACTTTTTCTTTTATAAATCTAAAAAGTACTTCTATCTAACAATCAAATCAAAATTGCCACATGGTTTCTTCTTTATCCAAGGTCACATCACAAGCTGAAATTTATTTACAGATTCTAGTAAAACCATCATTAGCAAGGGTACAGTGTCCTCATAACTTTACTGCAAACCTAGGTTCTCATCCGCGCTTCAATCAATTGCCTTTTTTTCATCACCTCGAAATTGTACACACACCGAGGTATTAACATTTGAAAAAAAAAAAATCCGCATTTGGTGGCTAATTGGACAACTACCGTAACAAATTAAGGCGTGAATAATAATATTTTCTGATCAAAAATTGATTTGAAGAAGAAAAATAGATTTATTTATTTATTTATATTTTTAGATGAATTTCTAAGTAAAATAACGCATTTGATAACGACACAAAATTTCTATCACCGAAATAGAAATTTGTTTGATAATGACACAAAATTTCTCTCTCGAGTGGCCAATGACTGGCAAACAGCGCACGAGTAGCTAGCGGCCGGCAAGCGAGGATGGTAGCGGCGAACGATGATCGACAATGGCCAACGCGACTAGCAAATAGCAGCGGCGACGGATGGCAAACGACAACAATAGTAGTCGACCGACGGTGATCAAGTGGACGGTAGGTGGCGGCCGGCGATAACAAATGGGCAGCCGACTAGTAGCGAGGACGAATGATGAGAAAATTTTTATTTCTCATTTACATTCAAGAAATAGAAAAGTAAACAAATTGTACTTCTGATTTTTCTTCCAAACCTATTTCTAGAGTAAAAATCTATTCTAAAAATAGAAAAAATAAAATAGTTTTATCTGTGACATCCCATATTTTCAACTCTATTTTCTACTGAATAAATCGGGCATTTCATTAACGCACATATAGGGTTGTTCTCAGAGCTGATCACTCTCAAGATAACTACACTATATGGGGAAATCATTAAGAAATTTTAATGCAATAGACTTGAGAATTCGATCATGTCCATCTTTAGAAGCCATTACGACACAGTATAAAACCAATTTGAAATCAGAGATAGGTTGGTTCGACTGAAATGTGTGGTTAATTGTGGGTGATACCACTAAATTAGAAAATTATCGTTGATTGGCACTAAATTGATTTCTCTATCGTTTTAGTAGCCTGTGTCCATATTTGAATACTCAAGACTTCGCCAATGAGTCGAGTGCGTTCATAATGGCTCGAAGAAGATCAACCACGGGTCATTTGCACTAAAAATGCCTAAAAGTTACTCGGTAGTCTAGGTCACGCTAAAAACGCGTCGAATGGAAATTAACCGTGAATTCGAGCCCGATTTCAGAAATTAAAAGTTCTGTGGTGTCACAAACTATTTTTGGGATGTCGACTCATCCTCCAAATTTTTTTTAGAGATTTCGAGATTTTTACCCAAAACTGTTTTGTACGTTGCAGAAAATTAATGGAAATTCGGATCGGCCGAATTGAAGAGATTTTCGACTTGCAAACTGAGCTATATGGTGAAGGGGACCTATAGAAATTATGTGAGCTTTTTCTACATCAAAATTGGACGTCAATTTGCAGACATCAAGGATGAAATTGAAGCTCAAATTGTGAAATTCGAAATTAGTAATGGGGCTGGAAATTTGGACTTCAATTTGGATATTATTGTGAAAAATTATTGGCTAGAAAGTATTAAGGGGACAAGGAGGATAATCATGTAGACTAAGGGAAACCAAGCATTAATGATATGGGCTAAGCTTGTGGACTTTTGTCCCTCTCTCTCGTCCAACTTCTCGGACAAGCTTTTGCCGACCTTCTCCTCCTCGCTCGATCCCTACCTCAGCGAAAAAGGATCACTTTACTTCTGCCTTTCATTTATTTTCCTTCGGTCTGTCTTCAGCATCTTCAACGCCACCGAAGCTACCGATTTCCTTGCTGCCGTCTCCACAGTGCCACGACTTCAAACCGCATCATCATCATCCTTTGCATCTGCTCTCCACCGAACGCCAGCAGGCCGCCCCATCTCCACGCGTCTTCGTAGTCAACGAAACCAACAGCTCCTCCATCTTTTCCGAGCCACTTGCCCAGCGAAGCTCAGCCAGCAAATCCACCGAGACTGCTGCTTCTTCGTTCACCCGCCAGCTGATCCCATCTTCTCTCCATCTTTGCTTGTTGTCCCTGCCGCGTGCCAGCACCTCCACCGCTTATGTCTCCTTCGATCAAGCTTCAGCAAACGAAGCCCAAGTGGTTGACTTCGAAGCTGCTCCATTTTCGCTTGTTTTCTGCCACGAAGACAGCTTGCTGCTATCTCTTGCAGCTTCACTCACCGAAGCCTCAACCATAGTCAACCAGCAGAAACGGTTTGTGGACTCCCTCGCTGGCCTTGTTTGTTGACTGGGCAGCACCCACGAAATCTTGAAGACCGAAGCTACTGCGCGTCTTCAATCCCACGAACTGGAGTCAACCAAACAGTGAAGCTCTCTCCATCGTTGACCCCCTTGCTGCCAGCTCGCCTGCTCCACCACCTTTCGTATGCTTGCTCGACACCCGCAGGCTGTAGCTTCCTTCTGTCGCCAGTTGCTTCCTCTCTGTGGCCTGCGTTTCCTTCGTGCGTAACGTCGTCCATGAAGTCAGCTTGTGGATCAGCCAGCAAAGCCAAAAGTCCACCGTCCACGAAGCAGACCGAGAAATCCAGCAGCTTCAGTGTCCGGGACCCCAGCAGCAGCCCAGCAGTTTCTTCTTGGTTCGGGCCCAGCAGTCCACTTCCAATTTCAGTCCAACAAGTTTTGGCCCAAGAACAGCCCAGCAATTCTAGTCCACGAGCCCACAATTTCAGCTCGTTAATTTCAGCAATTCAGCCCAAGAAGTTAAGCTGCAGCCCATGTGAAATTCAGCCTTTGAAGCCCACGGATCCAGCGAATTCTTGAAGCCCAGCCGCAGCAAGCCCAGTTCAGTTTTCAGCTTTGGGTCTAGCCCATTCGAAGCCCGTGAAGCCAAGCCCAATTCAGCAGCCCAAGCCTGCGAATTTAGCTTGCTTCGGGCCCGGCCCAAGTGTTCGCCGACAACGCTAAAAATTTGGATTTCGGCCGTTGTCGCGGTGTTCGGTCTTCGCTTTGCCAAGTGAGTTTTACTCACTAATGCTTTCTTAGTTTGCTAATTATGCCTAAGGGTTGATTAGATTTAATTAAGTGCAATTAGGTGGTTAGATTAGTTTATGACAATTAAATTAGTGACTTAATGATGCATGTTAGGTGGTTAGACCTAGTCATTACCAAGTAGAGAGTTTCTAATATTTATTGAATGCATCTCGGGATTTTCCCGACCCATTTCGGGTTCCAATTAGGCATCATGGGCCTAAATTGGATTTTTAATATTTATTTATTTAATTATCGAAATTAATTATTTAATTATTTATTTTTCCGAAAATTCAACCAGGATGTACGATGATCGGAATTTCGTACTGATTGTCGTGGTGCGGTCCATTTATTTATTTGAGCTCCACATTGTGTTGAATTAAATTGATTGTGCAATTTGAGGAATTGTTCCTTAATTGATTGAAATTGAGTGGAATTGAATGATTGATTGGTAGATGGCCGAGTGTGATTATTTAGCATTGATAATGCTTTGATGAGCTGTAAAGAAGAGAAAATTTTGAGAGTGAATTGGGGAAATTCTCGGCTGAGACCAATCAGTACGATGTAAGTGGACAAACGTGGTTCGGTGATTAAGAATATCACTAGTGAAAACGGCGTCTTAAAGAATGCATGTTGCTGCCCATTACATATGTCACGTTGGTGAAAATGGCGCCAGAGAGAAAGAATGTACGTGACTTATAGACATACGTGGTTTGGTGATTAAAGATATCACTAGCGAAAACGGCGCCTTAAAGAACGCACGAGTGCTATCTATCCCTTACTTCATTATGGACATACGTGGTTCGGTAATAGAGGGTATCACTGGTGAAAATGGCACCTTAAAGAACGCATGAGTGCTGTCCATTGCATACCTCACCTTGGCGAAAACGGTGCCCTAGAAACGATGCGTGATTCAGTGATTGGGACATCACCGGCAAAAATGGCGCCATAAAGAATGCACGTGATCGGTGATGGTATGGCAGTTGGCGAAAAAGACGCCTGAGAGAGTACATGTCATTGATGTCTAGGAATGAACTAGAGTTGGTCTGTTTGATATGTAATCGACTACGGTCGATTGATCATTGCTTTGATCAGATGTCGTAAATTGATTGATTGAATGGAAACGATTGGTGAATGGTTTGATCGAGATGTAATCGACTATGTCGATTTGATTGATGCTTCGATTAATGATGTGATTGCTTGGGTGCCTATTTGATCTGTACTAATATGCAGGTGGAATCTGAGGCTAATGTAAGTCCTCTGACTCATGTTGTGCATAGGTAGCCATAAGGTGTATTAGTTTACTAATCAGGTTTTAGGGGGTAGAACTTGCTGAGACATTATTTCATTGGTTATTGAATAACCATTTTAGGTCCCTAGATGCAGTAGACTTGGATTTTGAATATCTCAAAAGTTCGGTGCGGTCTGCTGAAGGCTCAGTTGGAGTGTGGAGGATGATGAAGAGGAGGACGGGACCCGTAGCTTGTAGAACCCCACTTTTGCTTGTAGACCTTGTTTTTAAACTGGCTTAATGTGAATTGAACTTAATAGTTCACCTTGTATATAAGAGTGAAGGTTTGAAATTTAGTCCTACTATTCTATCCCAATGTTTTATTGTCTGGGGATTTATAATTTCTTCCGCATGTGTATATGAAAATAAAAGGGCTGGTGATACATCTTGGGATATCGCAAATTTTTAATCGACCAAGGCAAGGGATGTGCGTGTGCCTGAGGATTGGGGCGTGACGTTATCAAAGGAATTTCTGTTCTAGAAACAAGTCTGGAACAAAAAAATAGTTTTGGTACAGAAATAGAATAGTTATCATGTGTGCCCTTAGTCTCTTGGATCTTCCTTCATGTGGGCGTAGTAGGAAATAGAACTTTCTCTCATAGGAGCAATATATTATGTAGAGAACCAACATGGCCCAGTTGAAATTATTGGATAAGACTATGGCTGCTTGCTAATCATGTACCTTGGAATTTACATACAACCTTTTCTTTTTCCCGTGAAAGGACCGTTTGATGTGGTGGCTTCTCCACAACTAATCTATCATTTGGAATGGTTCTCAAGATAGTGATCGGTTGATTATGTCTTGAAGTTAATGTCCATTGAATTCTTGCCAATAAGATCATAAGTGATGCAAATAAGGAAATCTGATTTCTTGTAGTCTTCATTTCCTTATTGAACTATAAGTTGACGTCGGAGAAGGCCTCGTAGTATTTATGCATAAAATTATTCTGTTGTGGAGGTTTCATCTCTGGTGGATAGTAGGTGCGCTAAAATGTGCAGAACTTGTGTGACATCCTGAATTTCAAAATTTGATTTCGATTGGATAAGTTCGGCTTTTCATCAACGCGGCTATAATGCTTTTCTCTGAGATGGCCACTTATGAGATAACTAGCCTATCGGGTGAAGCCGTTAAGGGATTTTAAATGCAATAGACTTGAGAATTCGATTAGGGATTAATTGCTTGACCGTGCTAGTCTGCAAGGGCCATTACGGCACAGTTAAAAATCAATCAGAGATCAGAGATAGGTTGGTTCGACTGAGATGTGTGGCTAAACGTGGGTGATTCCACTAATTTGTAAAATTATTGTCAATCGGCATTAGACTGATTTTTCTATCGTTTTGGTGCCATGTGTCCGTATTTGAAACCTTGAGATTTTAGGGACAACCGAGAGCCACCAATGTGTCGAAGAGGTACGTGTGGCACGAAGAAAATCGACCACGGGTCAATTGCACAAAAAATTCCTAAAAGCTACTTGATAGATTAGGTCACGCTAAAATCGTGTCAGATTGAAATTAACCGTGAATTTGAACCCAATTTCAAAAATTGAAAGCCCTGTCATGTCACGAGTCATTTTAGGAATGTCGACTCATCTTCCGAGGAATTTTCGACTAGTTCGTGAATTTTACGGAAAATCGATTCGACGATTCGAAAAACGAATGGAAATTCAGATAGACTAAATTGAAGGGATTTTGGCCTCCTGAGTGAACTACTTGGTGGAAGGAAGTTGTGTGGGCCTTTTCTTCGACAAAATTGGATGCTAATCGGAGAGGTTTGTTCATAAATCGGATTCCGAGAAAAAAAATTAGAATTCGGACTTGAGAGTAATTCGTAGGCTTGAGGGATTGTCGCATTTTTATCCTTATTTGGACTTCAATTGGGACAAGTTGGAGTGGAAATTGGCCTTGGATGACCAATTGTTAATGTTGTAAAATTGAGCTAAAAATGTTTGGGTTTTAGTTATTTTTTTTCTTTTCCCCCATTCGACGAAACCCCCCGGGCCCTTGCCATATTCCTCAAATTCTTTTTTTTCCTTTGATCTTGAACTCACCCTCTCCAACACGTCTCTCTCTCCCCTCTCTCTTCTTTTCGCACACAACCCCCCTCACCAATCCGACAACGTTGCGGTGGTCTTCCTTCTCGTCCTTTAATTTCTTTGACTTTTGAGTCAATATCTATCTTCTCTCTCTCTCTTTCGTGCAATTTTCCCCCCATGGCCGACCTTTCTACTTTTATACCTTTTCATTTATCCTCCTATTCGGTCAAAGGACGAGCCACCCCCACGAATTTTCTCCCTCCTCCCTCACCTTCTTCATGCGGGCTCGCCCAAGCAGCAGTCCAACTCCACCGAACCTCCTGCTTCCCTTCCATTTTCCAGTTCCTTCACATGCTCACCTCACGTCCGCGACACCCGATCGCCCAAGCAGCAGTCCAACTCCACCGAACCTCCTGCTTCCCTTCCATTTTCCAGTTCCTTCACATGCTCACCTCACGTCCGCGACACCCCACCGCCCAAGCAGTAGTCCAACTCCACCGAAGACAACACCACCAGCAAACCGCCCCATCTTCGACCGAAGCTGCTACTCTACCGAATCAACGGCCAGCTGCTCCTCCATTTTTGTCTCCTCCAGCGTCCGCAACTCAACCGAAGCAGCTCACCGTTCCAGCGAGTCCATCAGCCCACGTCTCTCTGAATTTCAGCCACCGAACTCCTGCCGAAGCTGCAACTCAGTTGAGCCCAGTAGCTCAGCCCTCTTCAAACCAGAACTGGGTAGCAACCGTGAAGCTTTGCGGGCCGATTTCGGCCTGATCCGGGCCCTCGTTGGCGGTCCCACTTTGGAGTTTGTCAATCCTTGTCGCGTCCCCATTGTTTTGATCTGAGCGGATCATTAATCAAGTGAGTTTAACTCACTAATCCTCGCTTAGTAAGTTAATGACGTTTAAGGGTTGTTTAGTTTAGACTAAGCTTGGATTAGGTGGATAGTTAGATTTGATTAGTGAATTGATTAATTATCGATGCATGTTAGGTGGGTAGTTTAGTGCAATTAGGACCTAGACAAGCTCTATTATTTATCTAGAGTGGTTCGAAAATTTTATGGGCCCGTCTCGGCATTTAATTAGGCGTTATGGGCCTAACTTTGCATTTTTGCTATTTATTGGCATTATTTAATTAATTTCTGTAATTAATTAATTAATTAATTATTTTCCGAAAATTAGACCGGGATAGCTGGTGACCGGAATTTCGTACTGATTACAATGGTGTATTCGGTTTATTTAATTGATGGTCATTTTGTGCAAATTGAATATGATTCGTGATTATGGGTAATTATCCTAAAAATTGACAATTTTGATAATTAATTAGAAAATTACCGAGCGTCAGTCTACAACATCAAAAATATAATTTCGGACTGTTGAAAGAAATGGGAGGATCAAAAGGGAAAAATATTATATTTTGGCTAAGGCCGACTGTGTACCCATATAGGGTTATTTTTATCGGGTGTGGTGAAAATGGCAAATTGAGTAGATGATCAGAGCTATATAATTTATTATTAGCTTTGGGCGTGCTATATAATTTACTATCAGCTTTGAGCGAGCTATATAATTTATTATCAACTTTGGGCAAGTGGTATAACTTATCAGCTTTGGGTGAGCGATATAACTTATCAACTTTGGGCGAGCTATACTATCTATCTTTAGCTTAGGATGAACGGTCCTGATTTGATAGGACATTATAGATAGTATCAGAGCAAGCTGATAGTAGAAGTGATAAGGTGCGATAAGTTTATGGAATAGTTAGTAGGATTGACCTTTATTTCATATTAATGCATGTCTGTGATAGCTAGTTGGTAGATTGTTTGTTTGAGATCGCTTAGTTTCTAATTTGGTATGGAATTGGAAAGGAGGCTTCTTTAAATAATCTGCAGAATGAGTGATCAGGAGCAGAGGACTCTAGAAGGCATACCTTCAGAAATGTTGCTTGGGATGAAACACCGACATGGGTTGGTGCCCGAGGAGGTCGTGGTCGTGGTAGAGCGTCGACTCAGGCCAACGCGAGTGAGAGAGTACGCGCAAGCCACTACTAGTGTAGCAGCATCGAGCGATCCTAAGTTCGACGGGATTGTTCGGCACTAGTGAACCTTGGAAATTTGCTGGGTCAGCAAGCTTAGGACCGAGCCGCAGCTGTTGCCGTTGTCACTACCATCGCCAGAGCCGTCACCGTTATTGTTGCCGCACCTGCTGAGGTTCAACCTAGAGTTGTGATCGGGGAGCAAGCTATCGCATATGAGTTAGAATTCAATTCATGCGAGGTGACAACCGTCTGGGAAAGAGACCGATGTTGGAAGAAGGGTGTTCCACTCGTCCTAACCGAAGGAAGAGAATCAGAAAGTCAACATAGAGTTAGAATGTCGTATGTCACTTTTGCGGAAGACAGCATGGACCAAGCCCTTGTCGCTTCATGACCGGTGCCTATTTTAAATGTGGCTAGCAAGGTCACCAGTTTAAAGACTGTCCACACAGGCAGATGGAACTACAGCAGCTGCTGTCGCCACTGCCGATAGAACAGAACATAGGAAACGTGCTGCAGGACATTAAGTGGGATACTTGGATCAGGCCTCCAGTGCAAGGAAGGGTGCAAGTTGTCACCCGGCAGGAGACAGAGGACTCATCGTATGTGTGCCAAATTTGTGGAAGAAAGCAAGACTCAGCCCAGTGTTTGAGGATAATGGGAGCGTGCTTTGAATGTGGCCAGCACGGCCTTCGAGCGAGGAACTGCCTGCGTAGGTCCAGGAGAGCATAGGCATTGCTACCGCAGATAGGACGCCACTAGGATGGTGAAAGGAACAAGAATGGAACCGACCTTGCATTGATCTGGGGAAGAATGTTTTTGAGGTGTTTTTATCAGAGTAGCGCAGCAAGATTTTGAGTGAAGGTTGTAGAACTCCCATTATTGTAATAAAGCTGTAAAAAGGAGAATCACGAACTATAGTTGTACTTGACTAGTTGCTTATGTATGATCTTAATGTTATGTATAAAAGGATGGCTCGAGGAGCTTTTGTTGTAATGAATTATGGTAGTATTATATTAAGTGAAGGTTTCGAATTTATTAGAAGTCAAGGAGGATCTTCGATCCTTATTATTTCATCACTTAAGACAACCGGGTACTAGATGTAGGTTACTAAGATTTATTTGGCAATTGTAGTGATGCAAGAATTACAGGATAAGGAATTTATACATACCAGTGCATCACCTTGGAGAGCACCGATCTCGTTTGTGAAAAAGGAGGATGGTTCATTGTATCTGTGCATCGGCTATCGTCAACCCGATCAAGTGACAATCGAGAACAAGTGTTCATTGCCGAAGATCGATGAATTGTGTGACTAGTTACAAAAAGTGTCGATACTTTCAAAGATCGACTTGAGAACAGGGTATTATCAGTTGAGAATCAGAAATGAGGTTCTACAGAAGACATCGTTTTGTACTCGATATGGCCTTTATGAGAGTATTGTAATGCCATTTGGTCTGACAAACGCTCTAGCTGCTGTCATGGATTTGATGAACCGAGTATTTGAGGAATACCTAGATCAGTTTGTGATCATGTTCATCAATGATATTCTGATGTATTCGAGAAGTGCTGAGGAGCATGAGAGTCATTTGAGGATGGTACTTCAGACCCTAAGGACTCATGGATTGGACACTAAGTTTAGCAAGTGCGAGTTTTGGATGACTCGTGTTACATTCCTAGGTCACATGATTTCAAATGAAGAAACCTCCGTGGACCCAACCAAGATCAAAGCAATTATCAGTGGACCAAGACCGACAACAGTATTAGAGATTAGAAGCCGTTTGGGTTAGACAGATTACTATAGAAGGTTCGTGGAAGGATTTTCAGCATCAGTGTCGCTGTTGACTCGACTATTGAGGAAGGAAGAGAAGTTTGTGTGGACAGACAAGTGCGAAAGTAGTTTCTAAGAGTTTAGCGAGATGCTGACTACCGCACATGTGCTGATCATTTCATTTGGTCCTGGAGGATACGAGATCTATAGTGATGCGTCATTTAGAGGATTGGGTTGCGTACTCATGCAACATGGTAGAATTGTTGCATATGCATTCCGTCAATTGAGACCTCCTTAGTTGAACTACCCAACACATGACTTGGAACTAGTAGCAATAATTTTCGCTTTGAAGGTTTGAAATATTATTTGTGTGTAGAAGATTCCAATTCTTCATTGACCATCAAAGTGTCAAGTATTTATTCTCTCGGAATGAGTTGAATATGAGACAGCGTGGTGAATTAGAACTTCAGAAGGACTGTGATTGTGATATCTGGTATCACCTTGGAAGGACAAATAAAGTCACAGCTGCGCTGAGTCAAGAGTCTTCAATTGCACTGATGATGATCAAGAATGGACTTTACTTGAGAAAGTTCGAGATTCGGTTTTCAAATTTGAGGTAAACTACCTTCCAAATCTTATAGCCACCCTCAGAATTGAGCCGAATGCTCAGATTAGAATCAAGACACTTCAGTTGACAGACCTAATGATTCAGAATATCCTGCAAGAGACACCGATAAGAGAAAGGCTAATTTTCATATTTCTGAATGTGGAACACTAAAGTTTTGAGAATGATTGTGTGTACCTGACGATGTAGCACTTGAGAGGAGAGCTTGTCAAAAGCTCATCATAGTAGTTATAACATTAATTAAGACAATACGAAAGTGTATCAAAATCTATGTCAATCATGTCGATGGGTAGTCCGGTATGAGGAAGAACATCACTAATCATGTCGATGGGTGTTCGACGTATTAGCGAGTGAAGGCACAGCTTTGTAAGCCGAGAGGACTCTTGTAACCTCTCGAGATCCCTAAGTGGAAATGGGATCGTGTCGGGCTTATCAAGGAACCAGAGGGGTAATGATTCCAATTGGGATAGTGGATGAAGCCGACTCACTTCAATGCAGTACAAAAAGATTTTGATTTGAATATGCATACAGAAGTGTATGTGTGTCAGATAGTTTGTCTGCATGGAGTGCCAGTGATGAATTTATATCAAATCTAGACCCGAGGATTGTTGGAGAAATCTTCTTGAAGTGTTTTGAAGCTGACAAAACGTTTCTATCAGTCTAGTCTGAAGGTTTGCAGACTCTGCTATTTAAAGTCTGAAGACCTCTAGACAGCCAGACTCAAGACTCAATGTCTATCCTCATCGACCGTCTCTAATCCGTTGAAGAAAGGTTATCCAGAACTGGATGTTTCATTAAGGATATGACCTTATCGACTGGAGAAGATCTCTTGGCTGGAAAAGACATAACGGAATCCTTTGATTGATCGAGATTGACTCGAAGATTAAGGATCCGATGATTACCTAAATATTCTTGGAAGATTCTACTTATGAAAACCAAGATCTTGATTGTATGAGCGAACATGATTGATGGGCTATCGACACGTTCCTTTAATAGCTCGAATAATCTTCTTAATTGATTCCGTCCAACGGGTAGATTGGAGGAATTCCTTTGGTAAGTGCCAACGGGTATGATGGCATAAAGGAGTATATAAGGAAGACGTTCTAAGTTGTTCGAGGTGTGTGCGATAGAAGAATTCCAAAATCTGAAGCTCCTTGTTGTTTAGACAATTCCTTTGAGCGAAATCTTGTACACAAAAGAGAATCTATATTTGTGAGAAACCTTGAGGAAGTGTGGTAGAATATCTACACTGTGGAATCAAGGAAAAGCTATGCTGTAACTTCTCTTTTGTTCATAGTGAAATCCAGCCGGTGGGCTGTCAGTGCAGAAGAGTGGACGTAGGCTTGGAATAAGCCGAACCACTATAAACCTTGTGTTCAATTCTCTCTTCCTTACTCTCTTTACTTTGATCGTACTTCATTTTGTTAATCAAAAGTGAACTTCCTTTCAAATCATTTGCCTAGAATCGCTTCCGTATCTTGAAAAATCATTTGTGCACCTATTCACCCCCCCTCTAGGTGTTTATACTAGCTATCTCAATTGGTATCAGAGCTCGTGTACTCACTTTGTTTGAAGTGTTTTACTTCAGAGTTAAAGATTCATGGCTAGTATGTTGGCTCTAGGGCTGGTAGAAGGGCAAAGCAATACCAGATCGCCTTACTTTGATGGAAAGGACTATAACATATGGAAAAACAAGATGAAGGCATTCTTAAGATCAAAGGATCCTCTAGAATGGGACGTTGTAGAAAAAGGAATCATTCCTAAAGCTGCACCTATCTCAGAAAGAGGAAAAGACACTATTGAGTTTAGCGAAATGACTCAGGAAGAGATAATCAAGAGACAAGCTCTTGATGTAAAAGCAATTTATTCTTTATATTGTGCTTTATCACCTACTGAATATAACAGAATATCTTATTGTGATACAGCCAAAGAAGTCTGGGGTAGACTACACATTACCTATGAAGGAATCGATCGAGTGAAAGAGATTAGAATCAACATTCTTCTCGGTCAATACGAAGCCTTCATAATGAAATTGGGAGAATCTATAACTGACATGTTTAGTCGTTTTACAGAAATCGTGAATGGTCTTGAAAATCAAGGTCAACCAATTTCTGATCCCATGAAAGTAAATTAGTTAGAGAGGTGGTAAGCAGATGTGATTGATCTAGAGAAAGCGAAGGTTTGACAGATGTGTTTAACTAAAAAGATATTATGAAGGAACAAAAAAGAAGGAAATAACTAACTCATCTTCTACAAAGGAAAAAATTGCCTGACCAGGAATTCCTAAGCCTCTTAGGTTGCATCCAACTAGGCCGTTGTCTCCTTCTCTTGGCATTTCTTTCAAACCAAACACGTTTCCAGGGGAAGATTGCATTTCCAATAATGACCACTCCAATCACTAAGCCGCTCCCATACCACAGCATAACAATTTTCCAATCCAGTTCAATCGGCAACCCGAAGTCTTCTTGTTGGTGGGTTGAAGGTTGTCTTGATGCATCCCTTGAATCTTGGCATTTCCTGAATATGAATTCTCCACACAGTCCCGAGTTCCCTTCAAAAGAATTAAATGAAAAAGTATTGAGCTGTTTTCCTCTCGGCACAAGCCCGGTCAAGTTGTTGAAAGACACATTCAAGAAAGAAAGGAACCCGAGTTCAGTTAGCTCTTGAGGAATCTGTCCAAAGAGTTTATTCAGAGAAAGGTCTAATGACTCAAGTGCTGTGAGATTTCCTAATGATGATGGGATGTGACCTGTGAGGACATTGTTGGAAAGATTCAATCCCTCCAGTCCCTTGAGTTCGCCTATGATGCCTGGTATCTCTGCTTCAAAAAAATTGCTGGAGAGGTCGACGTTCGTGAAGACACGTGAGATCTTCTGGTAATACCTTTCCAGTCCTTTGTAGGTCAATGTAATCATCAGAGCGTAATCATAACCACCGACGAAAGAGGAAAGGTACCATTTTGGCTGTACATTCCTACCCGTGTAGGAAAGGGAAAAATAATTGTAGTCATTTGTGGTTCTTTGATAATAATTATTGTCATCAATGGTTCTTTGAGTGTACGTAAAGCTTCCTGTTGCAGATCTTATTGCATTCCAAGACTAAAAGAATTCCCTTGGCAACTTACCAAAGAATGCATTATTAGAAAGGTCAAGTATCCGTAGCTTAAGGACTGTGGAACTAAATTTAGGCATCTTTATGGCACCGTGGAATTTATTGGATCACAAAATAAGGAGATGGAGCTCTGATCCCAACCATGACGGGAAGGTGTCTACAATAAGATTGCTGCCTAAGTTGATTAACTTAAGCATTTTGCAATTGGCTAGGGACCTCAGTAACTTGCCTTGCAACTGATTGTAACTCAAATCAAGCATCGTCAGTTGCATCCCCTTGACCAATAGCTCAAGAATGCTGCCTTGAAAATTGTTGCCCTTGAGGTTCAAATTCATAAGAGACTTGTTGATATTGCCCAAACAATTTGGAAGCACACTAGTCAAGTTGTTAGAAGACAAGTCTAGTGTGATTGAACTCAAATTGTAGATCCATGGTGGCAATGCTCCTGTCAGTCTATAGTGGGATACTATATAGGACATTATGGACGGTGGTGCTTCAGGGGGTGGTCCTTTCAACATGTTATGAGATAGGTCTATCTTGTACATGTATAAAGGATTGATTGGGTAATATAGATCAAGACCAATTAAGAAGTTATGAGAGAGATTTAAGTACTGCATGCTAGTAAAAGTTCCGTTCCACACTTAAAAGGGCACATCTCCCCTAATGTTGTTATCCGACATGTCCAATCAATTCATACTCTCTTGGTTTTGTAAGAATGCTGGAAACTCACTCAAATTGCATGATGCCAATCCTAGGGCCTGAAGCTGAGGAAGTAGTATTCGCGCTACTCATGCAGCATTATAGCCTATTAGATGATAGTTGCAGCACTATCAATTGTTTGAGCTTGAGAAAGTTATCTAGTTCAACAGTACCGAAGTTGTTTTTTGCAAGGACGAGGACTCGGAAATTTTGGAGTTGAGAGATTGACGAAGGTATCTCGCCATGGAAGTTATTGACTGCGAGGTCAAGCACAACCAGTTGAGTCGTGCTTGTTAGCCAAGGTGATACAGAACCCGATAGTTGATTTGACTGGAGGGACAATTTAGTCAGTTGAATGAGGTTTGTGAGCTGGGATGGGATAGTACCATTTAATTGGTTGCCAAGAAAATCCAATTGCACAAGCTGAGACAAGTTTCCGATTGAAGGTGGGATTTCGCCATATAAATTTATCATCCGGAGGCTCAAGATGGCGAGCTTTTTATGCTTCCAAACCACGACAAATAGGAAATAGACTGCGCAGTAAATGGGTTCATACTGACATCTAGGTATTCGAGGTTGCTAATATTAGCAAATGAAGTTGGGATGGATCCCGAGAATTTGCAACCGTGTATGTCGAGATAACTAAAGGAAGGAAGGTTCCCGATTGATGCGGGTAGCAACCCTATCAAATTTACCTGGATAGGACATTAGATTCAGTATTTGCAAGGAACGAAGATTACCAATTGAAGCGGGTATCTCACCAGAAAAGTTTGCGGCCGGCAGTCGTAGCTCTTTAAGAGGACTACTCGAATAAAAGTCAAGCAATTGACCTGTGAAAGCTTCATTTTAACCCACCCCAAGGAGTCGTAGCTTTGGTAAATGAAAAATGGCAGATGGAAATAAACCGTGCAGGTCGCACACATCCATGTTCAGCCATCTGAGGGAAGACAGATTCGCCAAGTGTTGGGCACTCCGGACGACATGTTGACGGCACCTAGCAGAAGTACTTCCAAGTTGGTCAGATTTTGAGCTAGGCTTCTCAGGCCCGGCGTTTTTATTTCCAATAAACTTGTAGAATTATATGGATCCAGATTGCAACACAGGTCAAGGTACACCAACCTCTTCAGCTTGAAAATTTCTGATGGGACACGACCAGAAAAAACGGAAAAAAAAACATCAAGATGAGTCAATCTCGATAGATCTCCAATTCGGGATGGTATTTGAGAGTGCTTGAAGTGATTGTTACTGAGATTGAGCCTTTCAAAACGAGCAAGTTGGAAGAGGGTACTGTTATTGTCGATAGAGCCATAGAGATAACTTCTTCCCAGGTCGAGAACAGTTACATGGCCCGTGTTCTTGTCGCACTTGATCCCATTCCAAGAGCAGCAATTGTGACTGTTTCTCCAGGATAAAATCTTGGGATGAGCAAGAGGATCAGTCGAAACATTGGCGATTTTGTATCTCTCTTTAAACTGCAGCAATGCAGACATTTTGTCCTTGAGGCACGGAAGTTTTCCTTTGGTCATTGAGGAGGATTGTACTTTCTGTTGTGTAATGCATTCAGAAAAATTAAGATTGTTTAGAATTTTGAACTGTCTCCCTTATTGAGAGGGAGAGAGAGGTGTCTTGTGCAGATTGTTGCTCCCAGACAATCACTGGCGTTTGGATTGTGCTCTAACATCGTTGCCTAATATTTTCCCACTGCTTGGTTTATTTATGCCGAAACGAACAGAGACCAGAGACAAAAATATACTGTCGTTGGCACCACCGATGCCTAGAAAAATAACTTAATTTCAAAGTATGTTTGGTTGTATTTTGCGAATAATATGGAAATCCGTTAGTTGCAGGAAATAATGAATCCACATTTGGGAGTAAGTCTTGAGTGCAACCCGGGTCCCAAGTTCGGGCGCCGGAAACCCAGGTCCGGGCGCCAATCCCGAGCCTGGCCTTCGGGGGACAATCCTGAGGACATGGAAGCCCGCACGCCTCAACCTTCTTGAGATCCTCTTTCAACCTTCTTGGCATCCGCACGCATTACCAGGTCCCCATTTGCCTAAGGATAAAACACGAAATTTTCCGGTTATAATATTCATGATACGTGGAGTTAAACCTCTTAGCACTGACGTCCTCATCAGTGGCGATCCAGTCATAGAGCTCGTAACCACACTGACTTAACCGGACGAATGTGAATTAAGCCTCTAAAACTTGTACTTAAGATAGTGATAATTTGGGATTTCGTACGTCATCTCAGTACAAATAGAACCAAAAATCAGATAAGTATCTGAACGCAAATCCTGGCATGTCGACAAAGGGGCAACCAAGCTTGCATTGCCGGGATCAAAGGGAACAAAACTTTGAGATGGTTTTTTTTTTTTTTTAATATCAATTGAACGCAATTCAAGGAACGAAACAGCCAATCATGCATTTCTTCTTGCGCAATCAGTCTAAGCTTCGTGTCGGGATAAATTATGCTCAAATGGAGCTGTTGAAGATAAATCATTCATAGGCAATTCAATGACGCATCTACTTTCCCTTGGGCTTAGCCATTATGTTCATATTGCCTAGTTGAGTAAACCAGAGCAAACCGTTTGCGATTGTGTATGTGGTACCACATTTTTCGTGCAATACACGAGGTTCAGTCTTCACTAAGCATAGAAGGCGTTTGTCTATGAGCAATTAGACATTTGTATTATTGCTTAATATTTTCTTACTGCTTCTTCTATGTATATTCCGAAATAAATGGAAAATGGAGACAAAATAACATTGTTGTTGGCACCTACAAATTAAGTGAATAAAAGAGAATCATTTATCTTTAAAAAAAGAAAAATACCTTTCTAAGCAAGTTTCATGAACGAAAATTGGAAATTAGAAGTTGCTATTTTCATTTTCCTAGCTAAGCAACTATTAAGATTTAAAAGAGGAAGATAAATACACAAAAGCCATATACCACATGGCACTCTCAGGACTGAGTTTTGCGTAGCAATTTTACTTTTATGGTCACTTTATAAAATCTATTATCCTAGCAAATCTATAAGTTTTTGTGCTTATTTGGTTAGCAAATCTTGAATCGCTATGCAAGAAATAATAGATTCACGTATATTTTGGTAACCCAATCCTAGCAAATCTATTATTCTTATGCATATTTCTATTGTAAATCTCTAATCGATGTATGAGAAATAAAAGAGATGCATTTTTGGTCATAAACATTTAGTAAAAATTTGTTGTCTTGTTTTGTGTAGAGAATGTAATTAGATGATCCAACAAAGTTTATGGCCGGTTTCTATTTTATTCTCATATGTGTTTTTCTGACTTTGTGCAGTGCAATGCTACCGGGGAAGCAGATTTTATAGGCCGTGCTTGGTGCGTAGGGGGTCAAAGCATTCCGCATCGCACTCTACAATGCATCAAAATCAATGACTTTGTGAGTGATAAAACGCATAGAATATGGGCAATGCATATGAATATTTAGGTGCATGACAGCATGACTTTCTGCAGTGCCATAATGTGTAGCTACCGGGGAACTTATGGGAAAACTTGGCGCTGAATCAACAAATGATTGATTGACTAAAAATTCGGCTAATAGTTCTGTATTTGCACGGAAGACTTGGGTTAGCAGCTAGTCCGAAAATCGCAGACCGAGGGGTCATATAGCAACAGCATGATGGCCCCCTTCACAAAAAGTCTTTTTGAGAAGACAAGATGAGAAGAGTTTGTATGGTTAATGGAGTGTTTGAGGTCATTCCCTCCATTATAGGCAAATGTATGTCAGAAGTAGGAGAAAGGGTTGAAGCAAGGTTCGGAAGGAAAGAGAAAGACGATAGATTTAGGGAGAATTTCTTTTCTGTGTATATTTTTCTATGTCTGAACAATGTACATCGATGAATAATTATAATACAAAGAATACACTAGAAAAGGAAATGCAATATCATACATATCGATATAAATCAATCTAGCTTTTAGATTGATTCTATAATATCAAGATTGGATCAATTAGTATCCGAGGATCTTCTGCATATTCTGCATATCTTCTAACACTCCCCCTCAAGCTGGTGGCTTGTAAATATCCAAGACACCTAGCTTGCTCAATAGATATGCATGCTGTCTTTGACATAAGGCCTTGGTAAACACATCTGCAGGCTGTTCAGCAGTTCCAATTCCCCTTGTCTCAATTGTTCCTTCTTGAATCTTCTCCCGGGTGAAATGACAATCCACTTCTATGTGCTTAGTTCTCTCGTGCATAACAGGATTCACTGCAAGCTTCAGGGCCGATTCGTTGTCACAGTATAACTTTGTCGGACCTTTCAATCGTACTCCAAGGTCACCGAGTAATCCTCGTATCCATACAACTTCAAATGTGGTTTTTGCCATGGCCCGATACTCTGCCTCTGCTGATGATAGAGAAACTGTTGCTTGCTTCTTAGTTTTCCATGATAGGAGGGAATCTCCTAGCTTGATGCAGAAGCCAGTTATGGATCTTCGACTCATAGGACATGTCGCATAATCCGCATCGCAATATGCTGTCATTTCCATATTGCATTTTCTGGATAAAAGTATTCCGAGTCCTGGACATCCCTTCAAATATTTGACTACTTTTAGAGCGGCATTCATGTGAGATTCTTTCGATTTGTGCATGAATTGACTCAGATTCTACACCGCATATGAAATATCAGGCCTGGTCATAGTTAGGTATATAAGTTTTCCAACAAGCTTCTGATAACTTGTTGGATCCTGTAGTATAGGATCATCCTGAAATGTTCCCCCAGCATGATCTGCTGTAGTTAGCCTGACGTTTTGTTCGATTGGAATGACAGCTGGCCTACACCCTGATAATCCAGCCTCTGAGACAATCTCCAATACAAACTTCCTTTGACTGAGAGAAATCCCTTGGGAAGATCGTGCGATCTCAATCCCAAGAAAGTATTTTGGTGCTCCTAGATCCTTTATATGAAAGGTGGTATGCAAGTATCTTTTAAGACTCTCTCTTTGCAGCTTCATCGTTTCCCATAATAAGAATGTCATCCACATAAATCATCAAGTAGATAGATGACGTACCTTTGGTCCATGTAAACAAGGCATAATCATACTTTGATTGTTTGAAGTTGGCATTGGTGAGAGCATTGGCAAATTTAGCATACCATTGTCTGGAAGCCTGTTTCAGCCCATAGAGGGATTTCCGGAGACGACATACTTTATCCTCCCCCTGTCTCCGTAAGCCTTAAGGAATGTCCATGTAAATTTCTTCATCCAGATCACCATGAAGAAAAGCATTGTTCACATCCATTTGGTGTAACGACCAATCGTGGATTGCTGCAACAGATAAGAATGATCGAACAGTGACATCCTTGGCCACTAGAGAAAAAGTTTCGTTATAGTCGGAACCTTCACGTTGTGTATACCCTTTCGCCACCAATCGAGCTTTGTATCGTTCAATGGATCCATCAGCTCTATATTTGATTTTGTAGACCCATTTGCAGCTTATGGACTTCCTATCCCGAGGAAGATTAACTATCTCCCATGTTTGATTGTCAGCCATTGCCTTTTGCCACCGTGGGTCTTTAGATGCCACATCATAACTAGACGGTTCTACTTCATCGGATATTCGACTGATGCAACATTTATGTTCCGACGAAAGTCTTTCAAAGGAAACGTAAGAAGATGTTGGATAGTTAATACCTGGTCCATTAAGTGAGGCACAGACATAATCTTTAGTCCATGTCGGTGGCCTTGTGGCTCTCTTCGAAAGTCGTGGATGATCCGCCGGTGGTGGAGAAGGAGATATTTCTGCAGCAGTGTTTTCTGCATAATTTGCAGATTCATTCTCAACGTTGGGTGAAGGACTGGGTATGTTGTCCAATGTTGTTGTCTGTGGTGATTGATCAAAGGAAGGTGGAATGACTTGCCCCGGAGATGCAACAAGGAAGTATTCAGGAGGTAGATTATCTTCAACTGGAGATTGATGTGAGCTATTGGAGATATTGAGATTCCCCGTAGTCTCCTGAAATGGAAATACAGTTTCGTGAAATATGACGTCCCTGCTCACGAAAAATTCCCCTGTCGATGGATCCAGAATGTAGTACCCTTTCTGTAGGTTAGGGTAACCGATAAAAATGCCTTTTCTTGCTCGTGGACCCATTTTATCTCGAGGTCCCACGGTTGTAGCATAACATAAACAATCGAAGACTCGTAGGTGATCTACTGCTGGTTTCCTTTTATGAAGTAACTCAAAAGGTGACTTACCAGCTAGGATCCGAGTAGGCATACGGTTGATGAGGTAGGCTGCAGTAAGGACACAATCTCCCCAATATGTTGCTGGTATGGATCCCTGAAATTTTAAAGCGTGTGCGACTTCCAGCAAGTGGCGATGCTTACGTTCCACTACTCCATTCTGTTGTGGAGTATAAACACATGAACTTTCATGTAGAATGCCATGAGCCAGAAAGAGTGATCTGCATTCATGGCTAAGAAACTCTTTTCCATTGTCAGTTCTTATTCTCTAGATTGACTTCCCAAACTGATTTTTAGTCAGAATAATGAACGTCTTCAAATGAGATGAAACCTGTGCTTTTGATTGCATCAAGAATACCCATGTGGCTCGAGAGTGATCATCAACAACAATGAGAAAATAACGTGAACCGTCACGATGTGCTGTGTGATATGGCCCCCAAACATCCACATGAATTCAGGAAAGAACATTATTGGAACGTTTTGTACTAGAAGGAAATGATGCACGGGATTGTTTTGCTAAAGGACAAATATGGCAGTTAGGGTATGGAAAAAAAGCACTATG
This sequence comes from Eucalyptus sideroxylon x Eucalyptus melliodora, assembly GCA_016097485.1. Taxonomy (NCBI): domain Eukaryota; kingdom Viridiplantae; phylum Streptophyta; class Magnoliopsida; order Myrtales; family Myrtaceae; genus Eucalyptus; species Eucalyptus sideroxylon x Eucalyptus melliodora. The sequence goes on along the minus strand of CM027834.1, from coordinate 4,190,819 downwards.
TCCCACTCTTGAATGCAAAAGAAAGTTTTTATCATTGGCAATGACGTTACACAATGACATTTTATTGAAAGGAATTGAAGCATGATGACTTGAAGTGCTGGTCCAGAAATATAGACCTTCAGAAACATTACCCAAGCCCATCAATTTCCCAGTCGAAAGGGCCTGAAAAAAACATTTGTCAGTATCAAAAAGTATTTGACAAGAGTTTTCTTTGCAGACTTTGGACACGGAAATGAGGTTGAACTGGAGTTGTGGGACATAAAGGACATTGTGTAAGATAATTTGGGGGCTCAATTGAACGGTCCCTGTCAATGTGACGTGAGTGATATTTCCATTTGGAAGTTCTACAGAAATAGGTTCCTCCAATTCCCTATTCCTTTTTGAGAAAAAATTCACATCACAAATAATATGATCACTTGCTCCCGAGTCTATTATCCATGCCCTTTTTGAAATTGAGTTTATCAGGCAGTGAGATATACCTGAGAAGTTTCCCCCTGTTTTTCCAATGTCTGCCTTTTGCAATGCCTGCATCAGTTGCTGATATTGCCCATAGGTAATGGGCCGGTCACTACTTGTCCCAATAGGTCCGGTCACCTGGTAAGCTGCAGAGTATTCTCTCCTTTTTCCTTTTTCTCCTGGCTTTCCATGTAATTTCCAGCAATTATCTATAGTATGATGCGGACGTCTACAGTGCTCACAGTACAATTTACCTTTCCCTCTTGAATTTTGGTTGAAATTTCGTATGGAAAAGATCTGGCCGTCGGATCCCTTTATTCGTGAATTGTCTCCACCGTCCGATCCAGCAAACAAATCACTTCTCTGTGGACCGTCGGATCTTCGGGATAAATCGGAGCCGTCAGATCTTCTCTCCCGATCTGTGCTGTCGGATCGTCGAATTAAATCCTGGCCGTTGCTTCCTTCCCTTTTAAGGGATCGCTCAACCACTTCAAACCCTAGCCCCACCCCTTCGCGACTCTCCCGAATTAGGGTTTTCGCCCCCAAATCTCTTTCGCGGCGTTCTCCACGAAGGGCGAGGGCTATGGCGTCGCCTCCTCGTGTCTGTTCCGGAGCCGTGAGTCGCTGGCTCTCCTCTTGGACGGCCAACTGGAAAATCCGGCCGAGGGGCGGCACGGGGTCCATCGCCAGGATCTGCGATCTAAAGGTCAGGTAAGAATCGTTCAAAATCAAGAGAAATCGAGTGGATTTCTCCCTCTCCCTCATCGATTTGTACTGCCTGAGTGTCTCTGGAGGTCCCTCGAGCTTTTCTTCTGCAGCGTCGAGCTCGTTCCAGAGCGATGAGAGTTTGTTGTATATCGTTGTTATTGACATGTTTCCTTGTTTGAGATCCGTGAGTTCCCGCATGAGACAGAAAAGTTTTGCTCGATCTAACTTTCCGTACATCTCTTTGATGTTGTCCCACATGGTCTTCGAATCTTCGGTCGGGGGGAGCCCTACTGCGACTTCTGGGGAGACACAGTTGCCGATCCAGGTGCGAATCAGGCGATTGCACTTTCTCAAGTGCCTTGCTAGCCTCTCGTCCGACGGGATCGGCACGGTTCCGTCGAGGAAGCCGTCCTTATCCTTTGTCGCAAGGGCCCTCCGGAAATCTTGTGACCATTTGCTGTAATTTTCTGGTCCGGTCGGTTGCGAGACTTATGAGTCGCACTTTCCGAACCGTCGGCGGTAGATACATGCAAGGGGTCGCCTGGTTCCGGTCGGCCGGTGATAGCCTGCAATCGGATACGGAAAAAAAAATTTGTGGGAAATTTGGGTTCGGGTAGGGATTCGTCCCGTACCCGACCCATCGAATCCGATCCGTGCCCCGTATTGAAAGAACTCGAGTGAAGGTTTGTTCTTGATCTCCCTTCTCCGCATCCGCTTCTCGGTTCTGTCTCGGTGGCTGAGTTTGCCCCGCTTGCGGTTGGTAGACCTCCATCGAGCTGAACATTGCTCTGGTAATTCATTACCCCCAGCAATGATGGATTCGGGCCTTGCCCGACGTACCATGGATAATGTACCCATTGGTAAGGTTGCCCCTGGAAGGGCTGCCCCACACTCGCCTGAGCCAGGAACATCTGCCATTGTTGCTGTGTTGTGATGTTTGCAGGTACCACATCAGTGTTGTGGCCTTGCGTCTCCACCATCGGCGTGACATTGCCTGTGGAAGGAATTCCAGTGCTAACAGAAGGCTGATTCTCTAGATTCATGGTAAGTAAATCCTCTCCGCTTCTTCTCCCTTTTCACAATAATCAATTCTCTCGTTAACAAGACACAGATCTGTCTTGCAGATTCAAACAAAAGCAATCTTGTGCGGAAGATAGAGCTCTAATACCATGTCAGAAGTAGGAGCAAGGGTTGAAGCAAGGTTCGGAAGGAAAGAGAAAGACGATAGATTTAGGGAGAATTTCTTTTCTGTGTATATTTTTCTATGTCTGAACAATGTACATCGATGAATAATTATAATACAAAGAATACACTAGAAAAGGAAATGCAATATCATACATATCGATATAAATCAATCTAGCTTTTAGATTGATTCTATAATATCAAGATCGGATCAATTAGTATCCGAGGATCTTCTACATATTCTGCATATCTTCTAACAATGTATCCAATCATAAGTTGTGACAGCGGCAAAAAACTCTATGAAATGGTACGATTTAAGGATCAAAATTGAAGACTTTGGTTGCTCATCTGGCCACTTTTGTTCCCGACAGTTGCTTTGTGTGGATCCCTTTTGTTTATAATGTTAGTGCTGATTTCACTTTGAATTCATGATCGGTGAACATTTCCTTTGGTTTCTGATAAGGAATGTACTTTCTATTGTGTAATGCATTTAGAGAAATTAAGATTGTTCAGAATTTTGAATAGTCTCCCTTATTGAGAGGGAGAGAGAGGTGGAATCGGCCCCTGTCTTGTGCATATTGTTGCTCTTAGACCATCACAGGCTTTTGGATTGTGCATTAGCCTAACATTATTGCCTAATATTTTCTTGCTGCGTGGTTTGTTTATGCCGAAACGCATAGAAACTAGAGACAAAAATATATTGTTGGTGGCACCATCGAAATCTAGAAAAAGAACTTAATGTCAAAGTGTGATTGATTGTATTTTATGAATATTGTGGAAGTCCGTTTGCTACAAGAAACTAATGAAATCCCAGCGTGTCAACAAAGGTGCAACAAGCTTGCATTGCCGTGATCGAAGGGAACAAAACTTGAGATGTTTTGAATTTTTTTAATGCAATTGAAGGAACAAAATAGCCCGTCATGCATTTCTTCGTGCTCAATCAATCTTCACCTTATCTTAAGATCCTTCCAATTTATAGACATCTTCAATACCCAATATCTTGTTCAACTTAGATATGGTAGAGCAATCTTGATAGTTGTATAGCACTCCTCATATCAAAATCGCTAGTGCAGTTTATAACATTATCTGCATATTGGCTTGTGCATATATCACCTAGTACTGCTCAACAAATACATGTTAGTAGCCTTTGATTGCCTTTATCATCGTTAAAACAACATTGAGATTTTCCCAACACCCTCATTCTCTTCTCATCATGCTATCATTGATGTCGTTAAAGGCTTTAGCCTAGCAACCGTATCAGAGACTACAAGGTCATCATTGACGAGTAGGTATAAGCGGCTGCCTTGACAGTGCTTGAGCAATGTAAGCTTGGTTGTCATTATCTGAGTGTTTTGATTGCCATTTAGGTATTGTAGGGGCTAACAATATCACCTAGTGAAAAGATTATTTGAGAACTATGAAAAATATTTGTGTAACATCATTAGTTCAACTTCAAACATCGTTAGAAACAGATTGTAGAAATCAATTATGGGTGTTGCTGTTTAACAAATGGTGATGATATTGAACAAGTAATGCAGTAGTGAAGAGATAGAAGATTCACAAGCAAATATATTGTAATTTGGCTATATCCCTAAGCCTACATCCACTCTCAACACTAACATCTACAACAAAGCTGGAATCAACTAGTAATTTTCAAGAAAAGTCACAATAAGCATCACCTTTTCAATAGATCACACTATCAGGACTTATGCACTACTAACACTTTTATATACTTGCTCTTATCACTAATTACAAACATCAGCACCACACAGACATTGACATCAGAAATACACTATAGCTAACAACAAAAGCAGAGCAAAGAATAAGACTCAAAGCACGTCTTCTTTTGTTCATTTCCACCCAACCCAACTACTTGTCTTGGACTCAATATATAGCCATCCATCCTTGGATGACCATTCCCCATCGAAATCCTCAAGCAATCATTGGTTCTACCATTACCAGAACATACCATTATTACAGATCATTAGAATGGCTCTCTAACATTAGCAACGTCTTCCTGACAGTGGCAGTTTCCCAAACAGTGTTGATGTACTTCTGTCAGACTTGCTCATTAATGTTATTGTTGCTCCTTATCAACTCTGGTGACCTTATTTCGAATTCTAAGCCATTGTAACGGCTATAGTGACTTTTTCATTTGCTCAAAAAAATTTCTTTCTACATTTTCTTCATCATTTTTAGCTTTGAATGTATGATATTATTGCCTTTGGATTTCTTCCTTCTCTTCAAGAATCTTGGGAGCTCTTGAATCAACGAAGCCATTTCCTCATCATCATTATCATCATCATGCTTGCCATTGGAGGACGATCCTTCAAAATCTACATGAAAAGTGCTAGCTTTATATGCAACGGACTTTTTACCTTTGAATTTTCTCAGCTCAACGTTGGATTCAATTTTGTAAGCCATGAGATTTCTAATAAACTCATCCAATGTCAAATGTCGAGATCTTGGATCTCCAAGCCTACGTCCACTATTCACCATAAGTCGGGCTGGATTGCACTAATAATATTCTAAAAAAGTAACAACTAGCAAAAACCAATCTTTTCAGATGATATATAGCACTATTAGGATTTAGGTGTTGCTATTACTCATGTACACTTGATCTTTCGCACAATTACAAGCCAACAAAAACTCTACTGTAAAGATTGTAAGAGAATGAAACACTCTTTGCTAAGAACACGGCTTTCAGTATATTTCTAGATTTTTGTTTTTTCACATCTAACATATGGCCTTCAAGATCATCTCTTTATGGAACCATTTCAATCTTCCCGTTGGAGATGTCTTAGAGAATGAAAGAGCCATTAGAGATATGTTGGTGTTGCTGCCTAGAAATAGAACTGCCCATCATGTCCTTCATCCTAAACATTTACCGACTATCCCGAATTGTTGTACCATTGCCGATGGCTTTGAAAAGTTTTTCAGAAAGCCCATTTTTGTTACTCTATGTCTTTTGATTCTTCTAGTGCACATCTCTAGGTGATAATGACTACATGGGACTTTTGCAATAATCATCTAAACGGTCGTTGCTCCAACATCACCAATGACATGATATTTCCAGATTGACACAAATATTATTCTTAGCTGATCTTTGAGTCCGTTGGTGTCGTTTACGATCAAACATATTTGAAATCATGGTAATGCGCAAAAATCATGAACATCTACAAAAATCATAGCAATCATTATACTAAGAATAGTTTTGAAATCATAATAGTTCTTTGAGATATTTATCCGACACAAATAACCAGGGTTATAATAATCATCACCTAGGATTAAAAAAGCCAAGTATAAGGAAAAGGATAGGTATTCAAACCCTTATGTTACAAGTAATCCTAATAAGAGGATCTAAGATACAATGGGCCAAATAAAAGTAGCTAAAAAGGAGATATTTTGATGAAATGAGAGAGTGAACTTCTTCGGTGAGTAAAATGAATGGAGGAGAGTTAAGCTTATCAAGAGCATTAATTGGGTAAAGTTGAAAGAGGTAATGCAATGCATAAAATCATTATTAGACTAAGTTCAATTTACAAACTAAAGACTCGCGGCTTAACATACGTGGTGAAAAAATGAATAGAGGTCTGTGCAAATTAAGAAATAGCCAACAGCTCAACTAGAGTTTTCAAAGTAGTTATTTTGTTAAATTCCCAAAATATCTAGTCAATTACTATTTAAATAAGAAAACCAATGTCCATTCTAAATATTGATAGTCTGAAAAATATTTTGAACCCACTAAAATTATTAGTGAACAATATCAAAGACAATAAATATCTCAATTCAGTAAATTTAAAACTTGAAAATCATTAAAGAAGTAATTTGGAGTATCTCATCCCTTGTCTATAACTAAAATGGCGATAAATTAATTACTGTCATTTTATACCACTAATGTACACGTCAACATATATCAAATTAATTCTGACACATCGGACTCTAGGCAATTATGGTCGCGAAAAATCATCATTCACACTATCTGCACCTCACAAATTTAACGACTCATATGCCATCTAAAATTCCAATCTAAGTAATACTTAACCTTATATTCTAAATATTATTATGAAAATTCCAGGCACCATACACAAACTTTGTGGACCTAGGCCTCGATGTTGGGGATTTGAACTTGAGTACTGGGTCTCGAGCTTGACCTTTGTAGATCCAGGTTCAAATGTTGAGGCATTAGAAAGGGGCACTCAGCTTTGGACCTAGCCTCAATAGACTTGGGCGTAGGTGCTAGGGGCCCGAGCTCTACCTCAATGGACCTAGACGAAAGTGCTAGGGATCCGAACTAGAGGTGATCGGCTCTTGATTCCCAATTTTTGGGATCGGGGACTGGACCAAACAGTCCTAAGACTAGGAATTGGATCAAACCGACTGGTCGAGTCCGATCCAATATGATCCCATGGAACCAATAACTTAGCAAAAAAAATTAAAAAATTAAAAAATGACTAGAGTTGTTAGGTTTATTGTTATTTTTAAGAAATTAAAAAATATTTTAAAAAAAAAAAAAGAGTCGGTCCGGTCCGGTTTAATTCCCCCCCCCCCCCCACACACGGGAATCAAGAATCGGACCGATAATCACCAGTTCCATTTTTATGGAATCGGAAATTAGATCGACCCCTCTAGGAACTGAACCAAACCAACCGGTGCGGTCCAATCTGGATGGTTCTCGATTTGGGCGGTCCAATATACTTACCCCTAATTCGGACACGAGCATGGGGGCCATGGGCTTGGCCTCAATGGACCCGGGTACAAACACCGAAGACTCGATCCTAGATTCCTAGAACCGGCGTCCGGGTTTCAAGCACAACCGTAAAATTTCGAGCCCAAGCATTAATACCCAATCACATTGTGGAAAATGATTTTAAATTTTAAAATATTTATTTTAAATATAGTATATATATTTAAAATATATTTTTTAAAATTTAAAATCATTTTCCACAATGTATATATATTTAAAATATATATTTTCTATTTATTAGGAAAATATTTTTCATTGGCTCATGTTCTTAAGCGAACCAAATATTAAAAAATATATTCCGCAAAACAGACGGTGCCTTTTATTTTCATCTCTCCCTCATTCGAGTTTGTATACCGGAGTACAGTGACTTCATCGCCTAAGTCGAAGAAAAAAAATCCTCGAATGGCCAATGATTTCCGATGGGCATTTCACGTCATCTTTTTGGTTAAGTTCAAGCACCAAAAACAAGACCTACCTCATTTTGACGGACCTTATGACATGTTTATCAGACGAGATATGGGGACCTTTTTTGTCGTCTATTCTGACTAATAACTCGGTAGACATCGCTAGTTTGCAATCTAGTTATGAAGTATGATATGATTAGCGAGTAAAATTAATTATTTACGAATTATTTAGGTGTACATTGTTACAGCAATATATAAATACAACCAGCATGCAGGGGAAGCAATGCGAGCCTTTGACCATCAGGAATGACAAAAACCACCCCTTCACCACGTGAACATCGCAGAAAAGTGGCTTCTTTCCGGGCGTGTTCCGGAGTAGGAGATGCAAAAGACACTGCGTAACTGAGCATGAGGAGGGAAAAAAACCAGAAGTTCCACCTTAAATTTTTTACGACTGCTTCTCATCATTTCATGAGTCCTCACTGCCGACATCCCCCCACCGAACATTATGCTTTGCAGCAAGATAATGCGCACCGACTGGTCCTCTGCTACCGTAAGGGTAGAGCTCGGGGACTAT